>CAJQUW010013251.1:0-32469 GCA_907163375.1 Prostheceraeus crozeri | reverse complement strand
GTGTCAGAGTGACTTCGTATGGGTAAAATTTTGAAAATTTTCCAAAGTGTGGAATTTCGACCTGGGACCGTCACCAAAACATTTTTCATCAAATTCTGAAATTTCACTGACGTCCCCCCCCTCTGGAACGGCAGAGTGTCGTGGTCGGCCGCCGTGGTGCTTCGGGTCTGAGTCCCCCCCCCTCTGGAACGACAGAGGTTGTGGTCTGTCGTGGTGTGCCGGCCAGGTGGGTTCACGTTCACAACATGTTCGCTGACTCCCCCCCCTCTGCAACGACAGAGTGTGAGACTCGGATGTGTTGGTCTCGTATGGGTTGACGTGACCGACCGCCTAGGTTGACGTGGCCGACCGCCTAGGTTGACGTGGGCGACCGTCTAGGTTGACGTGGGCGACCGTCTAGGTTGTCGTGGATGGTGAAATGGCTGCCAGATTCGGATTCAGCGTAAAATTCTGCATCGGTAGGGTGAGTTTCAAGGCAATTGGCGAGAAAAAATTTTTCTTCAAAATTTTAACAGAGTTAGAATTTGGGACGTTTTGGTGTGTAGCGCCCAAACGAAGCATCGGATGAGAAAACGGAGGCCAGATTCGGAATCTACGTGAAATTTTGGGTTAGGAAGGATGTTTCCAGCGAAATCGGAGAGAAAAAATTTTCGCTGACGTCCCCCCCCCTCTGGACAGCTTGCTTCGATTTTGGCTTCCAGTGGACGGATTTTGTCGTGCGATAGCTCGTTTGAAAGCTAAGAGTGAGACAAATTCAGTGAAAGAATCGGCTTGTTCCTATCTGTCTTCGTTTAGATGTGAGACGCCATTTAAGATTTTGGGACATTGGTGAAAAACGACAGAGTTAGAATTTGGGACGTTTTGGGCTCTAGCTTCAAAACGAAGCATCGGATTGGAAAACGGATTTCAGATTTGGAATCAGCGTGAAATTCTTTATCTGTATGGTGAGTTTCATGTCAATCGGAGAGAAAAAATTTTCAACATTTTTCGAAAAAACGACAGAGTTAGAATTTGGGACGTTTTGGTGTGTAGCGCCCAAACGAAGCATCGGATGAGAAAACGGAGGCCAGATTCGGAATCTACGTGAAATTTTGGGTTAGGAAGGATGTTTCCAGCGAAATCGGAGAGAAAAAATTTTCGCTGACGTCCCCCCCCCTCTGGACAGCTTGCTTCGATTTTGGCTTCCAGTGGACGGATTTTGTCGTGCGATAGCTCGTTTGAAAGCTAAGAGTGAGACAAATTCAGTGAAAGAATCGGCTTGTTCCTATCTGTCTTCGTTTAGATGTGAGACGCCATTTAAGATTTTGGGACATTGGTGAAAAACGACAGAGTTAGAATTTGGGACGTTTTGGGCTCTAGCTTCAAAACGAAGCATCGGATTGGAAAACGGATTTCAGATTTGGAATCAGCGTGAAATTCTTTATCTGTATGGTGAGTTTCAAGTCAATCGGAGAGTTTCAAGTCAATCGGCGAGAAAAATGTTCAACATTTTTCGGAAAAACGACCGAGTTAGAATTTTTGCGATGGCTGCCTACTGTAGAGCCAAAACGAAGCATCGGATGGGAAAACGGAGGCCAGATTCGGATTCAGCGTCAAATTCTACATGGAAATGGTGTATTTCCAGCTCAATCGGAGCACTAGAACCGGAGATAGACGGGATTTTTAGTGTTTGGATGATGGGTATTACGTCATCAGCTGATCGCCACACACTATATAAGCTGGGAACCGACGGAGACTTTTCATTTAGAGGAGAACGATTGTCAGAGGTAGGTCGTCTCTCTGAGCTCCGATGATAGCTTCGGACATTCCAAATCCCGAGTTTCTGTAAGAAACCGACTTAGAAAATTTCATTGCTGATATCAGCTAAGGCGTCAGACTTCGAGGTTCGCCAGGAGATGGCCTTCGTCTCCAGGCCATAAAAGACTCCAAAACTTTAAAGGCTTGTAACTTTGCTTCTACAAGTCCGTTTGACTTGATTCAAAAAAGGTTCGGTCGCTATTGACCTGCCCTAGGTGATACACTACTTCTAAAATTTCATAAGTAGTGCTAAAAAGTTGAAAAATTTAAATTCACTATTTTTGGAGGTTTTCTGGGGTTTTCGACCCTGCTGAAGTCAATGAAAGCATTTTTAATGATGTCTGAGCCAGTCTTCTCATGCTATAAGCGGCTTTTCACTGAAAGCGAGCAAGACACGGAGAGTTTTGCTGTAATATTCCACTGACAGGGTGTTCCTTCGGGACGGCGGACGATGCCGTAGTGATAAGTGTGGCAAGGGAATGTGTCATAATTGAGACCGTAACCGCTGGGGCAACTCATGTTGGGCATTTGACACAGCTCTCAACGTAGCACTTTGAACGCCAATCGGTTGAGTCTTAGCTATCTTGTCATGGGTGGCCTCTAAACATCTCCATTGCAAAACGCTGGTGAATCAAGCTCTCTACGGCTTGCTATCAAGCTGATCAAAGCAATAACTTGGGATGTTTCCTCAAGGTTTTCAAGTATGCTGAGTTCAAATCTGCTATCAGATTTCAAATTTAGCTAAGTCTAAGGCAGCTTTGAGGGGTTAGATCCCAGCTACTGATCACTACCTTTGACTCGGCGTTCCTGTTACCACTTCGGGGCAGTGACAATGATGTCTTCAGCTGTAAAGAGCGGGTATCGGGGAAGATCTCTCACTTCCCTAGTGATCAGTACAAGGCCTTCGGGCTGTCGACGGGATCGAGTGCCACTCACTACACTCAAATCTATCATTCCTCACTAAGTGTAAATTACTGACTATACATTTGTCCTGCTATCAGGTTGTTTTGACTTGGTATCTAGTTGAATAGTCTCTTGCTATCAAGAGATTCACTTCTGCTCATAAAGCACATCATCGCTGTAATACCTCCTTTGCTCGAGCGTTCCTTCGGGACGGCGGGTACTGCCGTAGAGGGATTGTGTTGCACGGGTTGTTCGTCGTTTGTTAGACCGAAACCTCTGAGCCGTTGCTCATGTTGGGCGTTCGACTTCATACTCAACGTGACGTTTTCTCTCGCCAGGTCAGAGTACTTCAGCCATTCGACAAAGGTTAGTCTTTATGATATGGAGTAGAGTGAAATGTAATTCATTAGATGCCCCTTCAATGATTGCTCCCATGATAAACGTTGATGAGACAAATGAAATGATTCTCATCTTCCTTTTTCAGTGATTGAAATCTACTAACACACTACCGTATAATCGTCCACTATGGGACAAGACATGATAGAGCCTCCACGCGCTTTGCCCTGGGCAGTCTTCGGACTGGCGAATACTATCATTAAGTTGAATCTGCTATCAGTCAACTTGAACGTTGCGTCGCGTTAGAGGGGTATATAAACCACTGCCTCTCATTTCATTTCATTTCAATCATGCAGACGCCGAACAGTCAAGTCAGCTCTCCTCGCGGACCGCAGTTAAGGCCGCGAAATTTATTTGAGGAGTTTGTCAGGCTAGAGGAGCAAGACAGAGTTTTTAATAATCTTGCTCGGATTGGCAATCCGATGACAGCAACTGCTGTCAATCCAACGGAATGGCGCTACATTCCACTTTTTAGCCATGTGCCAGCTAGTGTGGAAGTCGACAGTGCTACCAAAGAGAGAGTCAAAGACTCTCTCAGCAGAATTGGTAGGGTGTAAGATGACGTTACTCCCGAGAACGAACCATCGGCTCTCTTAAGGGCCACCATGGGGCAAGACATGATAGAACCTCCTCGCGGTTTGCCCTGGGCAGTCTTCGGACTGGCGAATACTATCATTAAGTTGAATCTGCTATCAGTCAACTTGAACGTTGCAAATGAAGTTCGGTGTAATACTTCCTTTCGACGGGCGTTCCTGTAAAGGGCGGCGGTGAAACCCGTAGCTATGTATACCGCAAGGGACATTCGGCAATGGTCAATCTTGTTAAACCTCTCTGCGTCATGTTTGCAAGTGATTGCCTCTGTCTCAACGTAGTATGCATTCGCGCCAGGGCGACATTTAGCCAACTGTCGAAGGTTGCCTAAAACTTTCCATTGCATACGTTATGAGAACCATGAGTTCTACCTGTCTCTATCAATGAGACGAATTGATGAATGGAATGAAATGGGAGGACACTCACGCGCCACACGCAACATAACACACTTCTCTCTTCCGTAGTCTAACAAGCTCTTTACACATGGATCGCAGTCGATTGCTATCCCTGTATCAGAAGTGTAAGCTATCTTAATTTATTTGACACTATTTCATCTACCATCATCGTCCATATGAAATGTTTTAAGATTTACAAGTTAGACTAAGCGTGCTACTATTTCCAAATGAAAAAGTATACATGGTTAAATCATCCACTTAAGCCCATCCGTAGTCTAACAAGCTCTTTACACATGGATCGCAGTCGATTGCTATCCCTGTATCAGAAGTGTAAGCTATCTTAATTTATTTGACACTACTTCATCTACCATCATCGTCCATATGAAATGTTTTAAGATTTACAAGTTAGACTAAGCGTTCTACTATTTGTAAATGAAAGATATAGTTTCAACAGTTTACAGATTGAAAATAAAGTTTCAATAGTGTGTGTGTGTGTGTATGTTAAGAATAAAGTTTTATCTGTTTGTATGTTAGAAATAGAATGAAGTTTCACCAGTTTACAAGTTAAGAATAAAGTTCTATCTGTTTATATGTTAGAAATAAAATAAAGTTTCAATAGTTTCCAAGTTAAAAATAAAGTTTCAATAGTTTACAAGTTTTAAAATAAAGTTTAAATAGTGTGCAAGATAAAAAATAAAGTTTGAACAGTTTACAAGCTGAAATAAAGTTTTAATAGTGTACACGTTGGAAATAAAGTTTTAATAGTTTATGTGCTTCAAAATAGAGTTATAACAGTTTATATGTTAGAAATAAAATGAAGTTTCATCAGTTTACAAGTTAAGAATAAAGTTCTATCTGTTTGTATGTTGGAAATAAAACAAAGTTTCAACCGTTTACAAGTTAAAATAAAGTTTCAACAGTTTACAAGTTAAAATTAAAGCTTCAACAATTACAAGTTAAAAATAAAACTTCAAAAGTTTACCAGTTAGAAATAAAGTTTCATCAGTTTACAAGTCAAAATAAAGTTTCAACAGATTATAAGTTAAAAGAAAAGTTCCAATAGTATGTGCATTAGAAATAACGTTTCAGCTGTTTGTATGTTAGAAATAAGATAAAGTTTCAATTGTGTGTACGTTAGAAATAAAGTTCTATCTGTTTCTATGATAGAAATAAAACAAAGTTTCAACCGTTAACAAGTTAAAAATAAAGTTTTAAGAGTTTACAAGTTAAAACTAATGTTTCAATAGTGTATGTATGTTAAGAATAAAGTTAGAACAGTTTACAAGCTGAAATAAAGTTTTAATAGTGCACACGTTGGAAATAAAGTTTTAATAGTTTATGTGCTTCAAAATAGAGTTATAACAGTTTATATGTTAGAAATAAAATGAAGTTTCATCAGTTTACAAGTTAAGAATAAAGTTCTATCTGTTTGTATGTTAGAAATAAAACAAAGTTTCAACCGTTAACAAGTTAAACATAAAGTTTTAAGAGTTTACAAGTTAAACTAATGTTTCAATAGTGTGTGTATGTTAAGAATAAAGTTTTATCTGTTTGTATGTTAGAAATAGAATGAAGTTTCACCAGTTTACAAGTTACGAATAAAGTTCTATCTCTTTAAGTTTATAAGTTAAGAATAAAGTTCTATCTGTTTATATGTTAGAAATAGAATGAAGTTTCACCAGTTTACAAGTTAAGAATAAAGTTCTATCTGTTTATATGTTAGAAATAAAATAAAGTTTCAACAGTCTACAAGTTAAAAATAAAATTATAACTGTTTCAAGAGTTTACAAGTTAGAAATTAAGTTTCAATGGTGTATGCGTTAGAAATAAAGTTTTAGCTGTTTGTATATCAAAATAAAGTTTCAAGAGTTTACAAGTTAGAAATAAAATGAAGGTTCACCAGTTTACAAGTTAAGAATGAAGTTCTATCTGTTTGTATGTTAGAAATAAAACAAAGTTTCAACCGTTAACAAGTTAAAAATAAAGTTTTAAGAGTTACAAGTTAAAACTAATGTTTCAATAGTGTGTGTATGTTAAGAATAAAGTTTTATCTGTTTGTATGTTAGAAATAGAATGAAGTTTCACCAGTTTACAAGTTAAGAATAAAGTTCTATCTGTTTATATGTTAGAAATAAAATAAAGTTTCAATAGTTTGCAAGTTAAAAATGAAGTTTCAATAGTTTACAAGTTTTAAAATAAAGTTTAAATAGTGTGCAAGATAAAAAATAAAGTTTGAACATTTTACAAGCTGAAATAAAGTTTTAATAGTGTACACGTTGGAAATAAAGTTTTAATAGTTTATGTGCTTCAAAATAGAGTTATAACAGTTTATATGTTAGAAATAAAATGAAGTTTCATCAGTTTACAAGTTAAGAATAAAGTTCTATCTGTTTGTATGTTAGAAATAAAACAAAGTTTCAACCGTTAACAAGTTAAAAATAAAGTTTTAAGAGTTTACAAGTTAAACTAATGTTTCAATAGTGTGTGTATGTTAAGAATAAAGTTTTATCTGTTTGTATGTTAGAAATAGAATGAAGTTTCACCAGTTTACAAGTTACGAATAAAGTTCTATCTCTTTAAGTTTATAAGTTAAGAATAAAGTTCTATCTGTTTATATGTTAGAAATAGAATGAAGTTTCACCAGTTTACAAGTTAAGAATAAAGTTCTATCTGTTTATATGTTAGAAATAAAATAAAGTTTCAACAGTCTACAAGTTAAAAATAAAATTATAACTGTTTCAAGAGTTTACAAGTTAGAAATTAAGTTTCAATGGTGTATGCGTTAGAAATAAAGTTTTAGCTGTTTGTATATCAAAATAAAGTTTCAAGAGTTTACAAGTTAGAAATAAAATGAAGGTTCACCAGTTTACAAGTTAAGAATGAAGTTCTATCTGTTTGTATGTTAGAAATAAAACAAAGTTTCAACCGTTAACAAGTTAAAAATAAAGTTTTAAGAGTTACAAGTTAAAACTAATGTTTCAATAGTGTGTGTATGTTAAGAATAAAGTTTTATCTGTTTGTATGTTAGAAATAGAATGAAGTTTCACCAGTTTACAAGTTAAGAATAAAGTTCTATCTGTTTATATGTTAGAAATAAAATAAAGTTTCAATAGTTTGCAAGTTAAAAATAAAGTTTCAATAGTTTACAAGTTTTAAAATAAAGTTTAAATAGTGTGCAAGATAAAAAATAAAGTTTGAACAGTTTACAAGCTGAAATAAAGTTTTAATAGTGTACACGTTGGAAATAAAGTTTTAATAGTTTATGTGCTTCAAAATAGAGTTATAACAGTTTATATGTTAGAAATAAAATGAAGTTTCATCAGTTTACAAGTTAAGAATAAAGTTCTATCTGTCTGTTTGTATGATAGAAATAAAACAAAGTTTCAACCGTTTACAAGTTAAAATAAAGTTTCACCAGTGTACAAGTTAGAAATAAAGTTTCAATAGTGTATATGTTAGAAATAAAGTTTTAGCTGTTTGTATATGAAAAACTAAGTTTCAAGAGTTTACAAGTTAAAAAATAAAGTTTCAATGGTGTATACGTTAGAAATAAAGTTTTAGCTGTTTGTATATCAAAATAAAGTTTCAAGAGTTTACAAGTTAGAAATAAAGTGTCAACAGTGTGCACGTTAAGAATAAAGTTTCAATAGTGTGTATGTTAAGAATAAAGTTCTATCTGTTTATATGTTAGAAATAAAAATGAAGGTTCATCAGTTTACAAGTTAAGAATAAAGTTTTATCTGTTTGTATGTTAGAAATAAAATAAAGTTTCGACCGTTAACAAGTTAAAAATAAAGTTTCAGATTAAAATAAAGTTTCAATAGTGTGTATGATGGAAATAAAGTTTAAGCGCTTTGTGCGTCAGAAATAAAGTTTCAACCGTTTACAAGTTAAAAATAAAGTTTCAACAGTGTGTACGTTAAGAATAAAGTTCTATCTGTTTATATGTTAGAAATAAAAATAAAGGTTCACCAGTTTACAGGTTAAGAATAAAGTTTTATCTGCTTGTATGTCAGAAATGAAATAAAGTTTCACCAGTTTAAAAGTTAAGAATAAAGTTTCAATAGTGTGTATGTTAGAAATAAAGTTTCAATAGTGTGTATGTTAAGAATAAAGTTCTATCTGTTTATATGTTAGAAATAAAAATGAAGGTTCACCAGTTTGCAAGTTAAGAATAAAGTTTTATCTGCTTGCATGTCAGAAATGAAATAAAGTTTCACCAGTTTAAAAGTTAAGAATAAAGTTTCACCAGTTTAAAAGTTAAGAATAAAGTTTCAATAGTGTGTATGTTAAGAATAAAGTTCTATCTGTTTATATGTTAGAAATAAAATGAAGTTTCAATAGTGTGTATGTTAAGAATAAAGTTCTATCTGTTTATATGTTAGAAATAAAATGAAGGTTCACCAGTTTACAAGTTAAGAATAAATTTTATCTGCTTGTATGTTAGAAATAAAATAAAGTTTCACCGATTTACAAGTTAAAAAATAAAGTTTCAATAGTTAACACGTTAAAAATAAAGTTTCAATAGTGTGTATGTTAAGAATAAAGTTCTATCTGTTTGTATATTAGAAAGAAAATGAAGGTTCATCAGTTTACAAGTTAATAATAAAGTTTTATCTGTTTGTATGTTAGAAATAAAACATAGTTTCAACCGTTGACAAGTTAAAAATAAAGTTTCAATAGTTTGCGAGTTAAAACTAATGTTTCAATAGTGCGTATGTTAAGAATAAAGTTTTATCTGTTTGTATGTTAGAAATAAAATGAAGCTTCGCCAGTTTACAAGTTTAGAATAAAGTTTTATCAGCTTGTATGTTAGAAATAAAATGAAGTTTCACCAGTTTACAAATTAAAAATAAAGTTTCAATAGTGTGTACGTTAGAAATAAAGTTTCAACCGTTTACAAGTTAAAATAAAGTTTCAACAGTGTCTACGTTAGAAATAAAGTTTTATCTGTTTGTAAAGTTCGATCGTAGGATTTACTAGTTTGCAAGTTAGACTCAGCATTCTACTAGTTGTAAATGAAAATAACGTTTCAACAGTTTACAGATTAAAATAAAGTTTCAATAGTGTGTATGATGGAAATAAAGTTTAAGCGCTTTGTGCGTTAGAAATAAAGTTTCAGCCGTTGACAAGTTAAAAATAAAGTTTCAACAGTGTGTACGTTAGAAATAAAGTTTCAACAGTTTACAAGTTGAAAAATAAAGTTTCAACAGTGTGTACGTTAGAAATAAATGAAAGTAAGAACTTCATCGTATGAGTATTCAAAGCATGTTTTGTAAATCAAATGTGTGTAGTCCTGACATGATAGAATCGCGTTAGAAATAAAGTTTCAGCCGTTTACAAGTTAAAGATAAAGTTTCAACAGTGTGTACGTTAGAAATAAAGTTTTAGCTGTTTATATGTTAGAAACAAAATAAAGTTTCACAGTTTACAAGTTGAAAAATAAAGTTTCAACAGTGTGTACGTTAGAAATAAATGAAAGTAAGAACTTCATCGTATGAGTATTCAAAACATGTTTTGTAAATCAAATGTGTGTAGTCCTGACATGATAGAATCAAGATTGACAAACGCGTTTGTCAAGTTCATTTGATTCTATCATGTCAGGACTACACACATTTGATTTACAAAACATGTTTTGAATACTCATACGATGAAGTTCTTACTTTCATTTATTTCTAACGTACACACTGTTGAAACTTTATTTTTCAACTTGTAAACTGTGAAACTTTATTTTGTTTCTAACATATAAACAGCTAAAACTTTATTTCTAACGTACACACTGTTGAAACTTTATCTTTAACTTGTAAACGGCTGAAACTTTATTTCTAACGCGATTCTATCATGTCAGGACTACACACATTTGATTTACAAAACATGCTTTGAATACTCATACGATGAAGTTCTTACTTTCATTTATTTCTAACGTACACACTGTTGAAACTTTATTTTTCAACTTGTAAACTGTTGAAACTTTATTTCTAACGTACACACTGTTGAAACTTTATTTTTAACTTGTCAACGGCTGAAACTTTATTTCTAACGCACAAAGCGCTTAAACTTTATTTCCATCATACACACTATTGAAACTTTATTTTAATCTGTAAACTGTTGAAACGTTATTTTCATTTACAACTAGTAGAATGCTGAGTCTAACTTGCAAACTAGTAAATCCTACGATCGAACTTTACAAACAGATAAAACTTTATTTCTAACGTAGACACTGTTGAAACTTTATTTTAACTTGTAAACGGTTGAAACTTTATTTCTAACGTACACACTATTGAAACTTTATTTTTAATTTGTAAACTGGTGAAACTTCATTTTATTTCTAACATACAAGCTGATAAAACTTTATTCTAAACTTGTAAACTGGCGAAGCTTCATTTTATTTCTAACATACAAACAGATAAAACTTTATTCTTAACATACGCACTATTGAAACATTAGTTTTAACTCGCAAACTATTGAAACTTTATTTTTAACTTGTCAACGGTTGAAACTATGTTTTATTTCTAACATACAAACAGATAAAACTTTATTATTAACTTGTAAACTGATGAACCTTCATTTTCTTTCTAATATACAAACAGATAGAACTTTATTCTTAACATACACACTATTGAAACTTTATTTTTAACGTGTTAACTATTGAAACTTTATTTTTTAACTTGTAAATCGGTGAAACTTTATTTTATTTCTAACATACAAGCAGATAAAATTTATTCTTAACTTGTAAACTGGTGAACCTTCATTTTATTTCTAACATATAAACAGATAGAACTTTATTCTTAACACACACACTATTGAAACTTTATTCTTAACTTTTAAACTGGTGAAACTTTATTCTTAACTTTTAAACTGGTGAAACTTTATTTCATTTCTGACATGCAAGCAGATAAAACTTTATTCTTAACTTGCAAACTGGTGAACCTTCATTTTTTTTTCTAACATATAAACAGATAGAACTTTATTCTTAACATACACACTATTGAAACTTTATTTCTAACATACACACTATTGAAACTTTATTCTTAACTTTTAAACTGGTGAAACTTTATTTCATTTCTGACATACAAGCAGATAAAACTTTATTCTTAACCTGTAAACTGGTGAACCTTTATTTTTATTTCTAACATATAAACAGATAGAACTTTATTCTTAACGTACACACTATTGAAACTTTATTCTTAACGTGCACACTGTTGACACTTTATTTCTAACTTGTAAACTCTTGAAACTTTATTTTGATATACAAACAGCTAAAACTTTATTTCTAACGTATACACCATTTAAACTTTATTTTTTAACTTGTAAACTCTTGAAACTTAGTTTTTCATATACAAACAGCTAAAACTTTATTTCTAACATATACACTATTGAAACTTTATTTCTAACTTGTACACTGGTGAAACTTTATTTTAACTTGTAAACGGTTGAAACTTTGTTTTATTTCTATCATACAAACAGATAGAACTTTATTCTTAACTTGTAAACTGATGAAACTTCATTTTATTTCTAACATATAAACTGTTATAACTCTATTTTGAAGCACATAAACTATTACAACTTTATTTCCAACGTGTACACTATTAAAACTTTATTTCAGCTTGTAAACTGTTCAAACTTTATTTTTTATCTTGCACACTATTTAAACTTTATTTTAAAACTTGTAAACTATTGAAACTTTATTTTTAACTTGCAAACTATTGAAACTTTATTTTATTTCTAACATATAAACAGATAGAACTTTATTCTTAACTTGTAAACTGGTGAAACTTCATTCTATTTCTAACATACAAACAGATAAAACTTTATTCTTAACATACACACACTATTGAAACATTAGTTTTAACTTGTAACTCTTAAAACTTTATTTTTAACTTGTTAACGGTTGAAACTTTGTTTTATTTCTAACATACAAACAGATAGAACTTCATTCTTAACTTGTAAACTGGTGAACCTTCATTTTATTTCTAACTTGTAAACTCTTGAAACTTTATTTTGATATACAAACAGCTAAAACTTTATTTCTAACGCATACACCATTGAAACTTAATTTCTAACTTGTAAACTCTTGAAACAGTTATAATTTTATTTTTAACTTGTAGACTGTTGAAACTTTATTTTATTTCTAACATATAAACAGATAGAACTTTATTCTTAACTTGTAAACTGGTGAAACTTCATTCTATTTCTAACATATAAACAGATAGAACTTTATTCTTAACTTATAAACTTAAAGAGATAGAACTTTATTCGTAACTTGTAAACTGGTGAAACTTCATTCTATTTCTAACATACAAACAGATAAAACTTTATTCTTAACATACACACACTATTGAAACATTAGTTTAACTTGTAAACTCTTAAAACTTTATTTTTAACTTGTTAACGGTTGAAACTTTGTTTTATTTCTAACATACAAACAGATAGAACTTTATTCTTAACTTGTAAACTGATGAAACTTCATTTTATTTCTAACATATAAACTGTTATAACTCTATTTTGAAGCACATAAACTATTAAAACTTTATTTCCAACGTGTATACTATTAAAACTTTATTTCAGCTTGTAAACTGTTCTAACTTTATTCTTAACATACATACACTATTGAAACATTAGTTTTAACTTGTAAACTCTTAAAACTTTATTTTTAACTTGTTAACGGTTGAAACTTTGTTTTATTTCTATCATAGAAACAGATAGAACTTTATTTCTAACGTACACACAATTGAAACTTTATCTTATTTCTAACATACAAACAGCTGAAACGTTATTTCTAATGCACATACTATTGGAACTTTTCTTTTAACTTATAATCTGTTGAAACTTTATTTTGACTTGTAAACTGATGAAACTTTATTTCTAACTGGTAAACTTTTGAAGTTTTATTTTTAACTTGTAATTGTTGAAGCTTTAATTTTAACTTGTAAACTGTTGAAACTTTATTTTAACTTGTAAACGGTTGAAACTTTGTTTTATTTCTAACATACAGACAGATAGAACTTTATTCTTAACTTGTAAACTGATGAAACTTCATTTTATTTCTAACATATAAACTGTTATAACTCTATTTTGAAGCACATAAACTATTAAAACTTTATTTCCAACGTGTACACTATTAAAACTTTATTTCAGCTTGTAAACTGTTCAAACTTTATTTTTTATCTTGCACACTATTTAAACTTTATTTTAAAACTTGTAAACTATTGAAACTTTATTTTTAACTTGGAAACTATTGAAACTTTATTTTATTTCTAACATATAAACAGATAGAACTTTATTCTTAACTTGTAAACTGGTGAAACTTCATTCTATTTCTAACATACAAACAGATAAAACTTTATTCTTAACATACACACACTATTGAAACATTAGTTTTAACTTGTAACTCTTAAAACTTTATTTTTAACTTGTTAACGGTTGAAACTTTGTTTTATTTCTAACATACAAACAGATAGAACTTCATTCTTAACTTGTAAACTGGTGAACCTTCATTTTATTTCTAACTTGTAAACTCTTGAAACTTTATTTTGATATACAAACAGCTAAAACTTTATTTCTAACGCATACACCATTGAAACTTAATTTCTAACTTGTAAACTCTTGAAACAGTTATAATTTTATTTTTAACTTGTAGACTGTTGAAACTTTATTTCTAACATATAAACTGTTATAACTCTATTTTGAAGCACATAAACTATTAAAACTTTATTTCCAACGTGTACACTATTAAAACTTTATTTCAGCTTGTAAACTGTTCTAACTTTATTCTTAACATACATACACTATTGAAACATTAGTTTTAACTTGTAAACTCTTGAAACTTTATTTTTAACTTGTTAACGGTTGAAACTTTGTTTTATTTCTATCATAGAAACAGATAGAACTTTATTTCTAACGTACACACAATTGAAACTTTATCTTATTTCTAACATACAAACAGCTGAAACGTTATTTCTAATGCACATACTATTGGAACTTTTCTTTTAACTTATAATCTGTTGAAACTTTATTTTGACTTGTAAACTGATGAAACTTTATTTCTAACTGGTAAACTTTTGAAGTTTTATTTTTAACTTGTAATTGTTGAAGCTTTAATTTTAACTTGTAAACTGTTGAAACTTTATTTTTAACTTGTAAACGGTTGAAACTTTGTTTTATTTCTATCAGACAAACAGATAGAACTTTATTCTTAACTTGTAAACTGATGAAACTTCATTTTATTTCTAACATATAAACTGTTATAACTCTATTTTGAAGCACATAAACTATTAAAACTTTATTTCCAACGTGTACACTATTAAAACTTTATTTCAGCTTGTAAACTGTTCAAACTTTATTTTTTATCTTGCACACTATTTAAACTTTATTTTAAAACTTGTAAACTATTGAAACTTTATTTTATTTCTAACATATAAACAGATAGAACTTTATTCTTAACTTGTAAACTGGTGAAACTTCATTCTATTTCTAACATACAAACAGATAAAACTTTATTCTTAACATACACACACACACACACACTATTGAAACTTTATTTTCAATCTGTAAACTGTTGAAACTATATCTTTCATTTACAAATAGTAGAACGCTTAGTCTAACTTGTAAATCTTAAAACATTTCATATGGACGATGATGGTAGATGAAATAGTGTCAAATAAATTAAGATAGCTTACACTTCTGATACAGGGATAGCAATCGACTGCGATCCATGTGTAAAGAGCTTGTTAGACTACGGATGGGCTTAAGTGGATGATTTAACCATGTATACTTTTTCATTTGGAAATAGTAGCACGCTTAGTCTAACTTGTAAATCTTAAAACATTTCATATGGACGATGATGGTAGATGAAATAGTGTCAAATAAATTAAGATAGCTTACACTTCTGATACAGGGATAGCAATCGACTGCGATCCATGTGTAAAGAGCTTGTTAGACTACGGAAGAGAGAAGTGTGTTATGTTGCGTGTGGCGCGTGAGTGTCCTCCCATTTCATTCCATTCATCAATTCGTCTCATTGATAGAGACAGGTAGAACTCATGGTTCTCATAACGTATGCAATGGAAAGTTTTAGGCAACCTTCGACAGTTGGCTAAATGTCGCCCTGGCGCGAATGCATACTACGTTGAGACAGAGGCAATCACTTGCAAACATGACGCAGAGAGGTTTAACAAGATTGACCATTGCCGAATGTCCCTTGCGGTATACATAGCTACGGGTTTCACCGCCGCCCTTTACAGGAACGCCCGTCGAAAGGAAGTATTACACCGAACTTCATTTGCAACGTTCAAGTTGACTGATAGCAGATTCAACTTAATGATAGTATTCGCCAGTCCGAAGACTGCCCAGGGCAAACCGCGAGGAGGTTCTATCATGTCTTGCCCCATGGTGGCCCTTAAGAGAGCCGATGGTTCGTTCTCGGGAGTAACGTCATCTTACACCCTACCAATTCTGCTGAGAGAGTCTTTGACTCTCTCTTTGGTAGCACTGTCGACTTCCACACTAGCTGGCACATGGCTAAAAAGTGGAATGTAGCGCCATTCCGTTGGATTGACAGCAGTTGCTGTCATCGGATTGCCAATCCGAGCAAGATTATTAAAAACTCTGTCTTGCTCCTCTAGCCTGACAAACTCCTCAAATAAATTTCGCGGCCTTAACTGCGGTCCGCGAGGAGAGCTGACTTGACTGTTCGGCGTCTGCATGATTGAAATGAAATGAAATGAGAGGCAGTGGTTTATATACCCCTCTAACGCGACGCAACGTTCAAGTTGACTGATAGCAGATTCAACTTAATGATAGTATTCGCCAGTCCGAAGACTGCCCAGGGCAAAGCGCGTGGAGGCTCTATCATGTCTTGTCCCATAGTGGACGATTATACGGTAGTGTGTTAGTAGATTTCAATCACTGAAAAAGGAAGATGAGAATCATTTCATTTGTCTCATCAACGTTTATCATGGGAGCAATCATTGAAGGGGCATCTAATGAATTACATTTCACTCTACTCCATATCATAAAGACTAACCTTTGTCGAATGGCTGAAGTACTCTGACCTGGCGAGAGAAAACGTCACGTTGAGTATGAAGTCGAACGCCCAACATGAGCAACGGCTCAGAGGTTTCGGTCTAACAAACGACGAACAACCCGTGCAACACAATCCCTCTACGGCAGTACCCGCCGTCCCGAAGGAACGCTCGAGCAAAGGAGGTATTACAGCGATGATGTGCTTTATGAGCAGAAGTGAATCTCTTGATAGCAAGAGACTATTCAACTAGATACCAAGTCAAAACAACCTGATAGCAGGACAAATGTATAGTCAGTAATTTACACTTAGTGAGGAATGATAGATTTGAGTGTAGTGAGTGGCACTCGATCCCGTCGACAGCCCGAAGGCCTTGTACTGATCACTAGGGAAGTGAGAGATCTTCCCCGATACCCGCTCTTTACAGCTGAAGACATCATTGTCACTGCCCCGAAGTGGTAACAGGAACGCCGAGTCAAAGGTAGTGATCAGTAGCTGGGATCTAACCCCTCAAAGCTGCCTTAGACTTAGCTAAATTTGAAATCTGATAGCAGATTTGAACTCAGCATACTTGAAAACCTTGAGGAAACATCCCAAGTTATTGCTTTGATCAGCTTGATAGCAAGCCGTAGAGAGCTTGATTCACCAGCGTTTTGCAATGGAGATGTTTAGAGGCCACCCATGACAAGATAGCTAAGACTCAACCGATTGGCGTTCAAAGTGCTACGTTGAGAGCTGTGTCAAATGCCCAACATGAGTTGCCCCAGCGGTTACGGTCTCAATTATGACACATTCCCTTGCCACACTTATCACTACGGCATCGTCCGCCGTCCCGAAGGAACACCCTGTCAGTGGAATATTACAGCAAAACTCTCCGTGTCTTGCTCGCTTTCAGTGAAAAGCCGCTTATAGCATGAGAAGACTGGCTCAGACATCATTAAAAATGCTTTCATTGACTTCAGCAGGGTCGAAAACCCCAGAAAACCTCCAAAAATAGTGAATTTAAATTTTTCAACTTTTTAGCACTACTTATGAAATTTTATAAGTAGTCCATCACTTAGGGCAGGTCAATAGCGACCGAACCTTTTTTGAATCAAGTCAAACGGACTTGTAGAAGCAAAGTTACAAGCCTTTAAAGTTTTGGAGTCTTTTATGGCCTGGAGACGAAGGCCATCTCCTGGTCAACCTCGAAGTCTGACGCCTTAGCTGATATCAGCAATGAAATTTTCTAAGTCGGTTTCTTACAGAAACTCGGGATTTGGAATGTCCGAAGCTATCATCGGAGCTCAGAGAGACGACCTACCTCTGACAATCGTTCTCCTCTAAATGAAAAGTCTCCGTCGGTTCCCAGCTTATATAGTGTGTGGCGATCAGCTGATGACGTAATACCCATCATCCAAACACTAAAAATCCCGTCTATCTCCGGTTCTAGTGCTCCGATTGAGCTGGAAATACACCATTTCCATGTAGAATTTGACGCTGAATCCGAATCTGGCCTCCGTTTTCCCATCCGATGCTTCGTTTTGGCTCTACAGTAGGCAGCCATCGCAAAAATTCTAACTCGGTCGTTTTTCCGAAAAATGTTGAACATTTTTCTCGCCGATTGACTTGAAACTCTCCTATTGACTTGAAACTCACCATACAGATAAAGAATTTCACGCTGATTCCAAATCTGAAATCCGTTTTCCAATCCGATGCTTCGTTTTGAAGCTAGAGCCCAAAACGTCCCAAATTCTAACTCTGTCGTTTTTCACCAATGTCCCAAAATCTTAAATGGCGTCTCACATCTAAACGAAGACAGATAGGAACAAGCCGATTCTTTCAGTGAATTTGTCTCACTCTTAGCTTTCAAACGAGCTATCGCACGACAAAATCCGTCCACTGGAAGCCAAAATCGAAGCAAGCTGTCCAGAGGGGGGGGGACGTCAGTGAAATTTCAGAATTTGATGAAAAATGTTTTGGTGACGGTCCCAGGTCGAAATTCCACACTTTGGAAAATTTTCAAAATTTTACCCATACGAAGTCACTCTGACACTTAGGATTTTTTCAGGTAAGCGAGCTCCGACCTAAAATCTTGTAACCGCTCTAACTTTTGAACGAAGACAGATAGGAACAAGCCGATTCTTTCAGTGAATTTGTCTCACTCTTAGCTTTCAAACGAGCTATCGCACGACAAAATCCGTCCACTGGAAGCCAAAATCGAAGCAAGCTGTCCAGAGGGGGGGGGCGTCAGCGAAAATTTTTTCTCTCCGATTTCGCTGGAAACATCCTTCCTAACCCAAAATTTCACGTAGATTCCGAATCTGGCCTCCGTTTTCTCATCCGATGCTTCGTTTGGGCGCTACACACCAAAACGTCCCAAATTCTAACTCTGTTAAAATTTTGAAGAAAAATTTTTTCTCGCCAATTGCCTTGAAACTCACCCTACCGATGCAGAATTTTACGCTGAATCCGAATCTGGCAGCCATTTCACCATCCACGACAACCTAGACGGTCGCCCACGTCAACCTAGACGGTCGCCCACGTCAACCTAGGCGGTCGGCCACGTCAACCTAGGCGGTCGGTCACGTCAACCCATACGAGACCAACACATCCGAGTCTCACACTCTGTCGTTGCAGAGGGGGGGGGAGTCAGCGAACATGTTGTGAACGTGAACCCACCTGGCCGGCACACCACGACAGACCACCACCTCTGTCGTTCCAGAGGGGGGGGGGACTCAGACCCGAAGCACCACGGCGGCCGACCACGACACTCTGCCGTTCCAGAGGGGGGGGACGTCAGTGAAATTTCAGAATTTGATGAAAAATGTTTTGGTGACGGTCCCAGGTCGAAATTCCACACTTTGGAAAATTTTCAAAATTTTACCCATACGAAGTCACTCTGACACTTAGGATTTTTTCAGGTAAGCGAGCTCCGACCTAAAATCTTGTAACCGCTCTAACTTTTGAACGAAGACAGATAGGAACAAGCCGATTCTTTCAGTGAATTTGTCTCACTCTTAGCTTTCAAACGAGCTATCGCACGACAAAATCCGTCCACTGGAAGCCAAAATCGAAGCAAGCTGTCCAGAGGGGGGGGGACGTCAGCGAAAATTTTTTCTCTCCGATTTCGCTGGAAACATCCTTCCTAACCCAAAATTTCACGTAGATTCCGAATCTGGCCTCCGTTTTCTCATCCTTCGTTCGTTTGGGGCCTACACCAAAAAACCCAATTCCATTTCTCTGTCGTTTTTTTTTTCGAAAAATGTTGAAAATTTTTTCTCTCCGATTGACTTGAAACTCACCATACAGATAAATGAGACTCACACGTGTTTCAATCTGAAATCCGTTTTTCATCCCCTGCTTTTCGTTTGAAGCTAGAGCCCAAAACGCGTCCCAAATTCTAACTGTGTCGTTTCACCAATGTCCCAAAAATCTTAAATGCGTCCTCACATCTAAACGAAGACAGATAGGAACAAGCCGATACGTCAGCGAAAATTTTTTCTCTCCGATTTCGCTGGAAACATCCTTCCTAACCCAAAATTTCACGTAGATTCCGAATCTGGCCTCCGTTTTCTCATCCGATGCTTCGTTTGGGCGCTACACACCAAAACGTCCCAAATTCTAACTCTGTTAAAATTTTGAAGAAAAATTTTTTCTCGCCGATTGCCTTGAAACTCACCCTACCGATGCAGAATTTTACGCTGAATCCGAATCTGGCAGCCATTTCACCATCCACGACAACCTAGACGGTCGCCCACGTCAACCTAGACGGTCGCCCACGTCAACCTAGGCGGTCGGCCACGTCAACCTAGGCGGTCGGTCACGTCAACCCATACGAGACCAACACATCCGAGTCTCACACTCTGTCGTTGCAGAGGGGGGGGGAGTCAGCGAACATGTTGTGAACGTGAACCCACCTGGCCGGCACACCACGACAGACCACAACCTCTGTCGTTCCAGAGGGGGGGGGACTCAGACCCGAAGCACCACGGCGGCCGACCACGACACTCTGCCGTTCCAGAGGGGGGGGGCGCCGGTCGAGTGTTTGTCACTTGCTTACTACTGACAACCCGGTGAAAAAAAACTGTCGGTATTGTCGGGAAGCCGGCTTCCCGACAATTTACCGACAGTTATTTTTCACCGGGAAATGCGCGTCATATGATACAAAAATGTTCAAAGTACGTAGTGCTTGCATGATATGTGTTAAATGATCTAATTAATGTGTAAGACTGATATAAGGTAATTACTTATAATGCTTAAAACTTATGATCGGGTGTATATTTTTTCGGATTCGCGCGAATTCTCGAATTTTGGATTCACATTCAGCCCTGCTTTCTGTGGACATCGCACTGAACATGTGCGACACTATGAGCTGATTATGGTGATAATCGTAATCAATCGAATCAGTTTCCAATTTGTGCCACTCAAAATGAGTATACCAAATCTAAATCTCCGTTGCTCGAAAGCGTTAAATTTCCGCGATTCGCTGACGATTTTCCTGAATTCCGCACTTCTGAGCAGTGTGGAAACGCTAAGGAATCAGATAGTTTTTAGCACGGCTTTGGTAAAAGTAGGACCGAGTCTTGGTCAAAGTCCGAGGCCGGCAAAAAACACCGAGGGGGTTGCGCCTTGCATTTCCTTTCTGTGTCATGTGATTATCGATAGTGACATACGCGTCGATTGAAGGTCAGTCGCTCAGGCGGGAGTAGGGAAATAATCTGTGCGCAGTTCTCCTCTTCAGAAATGAAATGCGAGAGGGCTACACTTAATGACGTGACCGCTTTAACGCTGGAATGGTTGTATTATGTATATCATCGAAAGACAGACTCATTCCATGCATCGAATAGGCATGGATGCATCGGTAAAAAAGACCCGCCGTGTGATAATATTGAACTACTGCAACTGTAATCTATTCCAAATGCAGTCGTAAATTGTGATTCATCAGATACCTTGCGAATTGCGATATATGAATCCAATTATAAGAAATGCATAGGTAGAAATTAATGATGATTTTTTACCCTATCTTATTTTCGATGACAACATCAATTCAAGAACAAAGCAGAAAGCAGATAGATGAGAAAGAGAGAGAGACGTGAGACGTTCCTCGATCGTTTATCTTCCTCGTATTCTTTCCTCATCACTTCTTTTCTACTTCTAATTCTTATCGCTTTCTCTACAGTAGGCTAATGGGAAGAAGACCGTTCCAGGACAGGACAAAATTCTCAAATTTTTTGTACTTTTAAAAACGACTAAATTTAATAATTTTGGTCATTTTTTCAGGTTTTAAGACCTAAATTCATAAATTTAGTCCATTTAAAAAGTACCATTTGAAAAATTGGTATTTTAAAAGAACGACTAAACTTAAGAATTTTGATCATTTTTCAGGTTATGAAGACCTAAATTCATAAATTTAGGTGTTTTTAAAAATACCGAATTTTTCAAAATCTCAAATTTGTGATTATGATTATTTTCTCCTCAAAATCATGACCGTTCCAGGACACCGAAAATCATAAAAGTTAAGAATCTCAAATTTGTGATTATGATTATTTTTCTCTTGCTCAAATCATGACCGTTCCAGGACACCGAAAATCATAAAAATTGGTATTTTTAAAAACGTCTAAATTCATGAATTTTATCCATTTTTCAGGTTTTTAAAATATGAGATAACTAAAATTGTGTGTCTAATAATATTTGAAGGAATCGGCATATTCTTAACAATAAGTTTAGGTGCTTTAACAATTGTTATATCTTCAGGTGTTTTAGTAATTCCAGTAGTTGCTACTGCTTTGCACTCAGATGATCACTCAATTGTAGAGAACATCTGCTTCTCGCTTTTATGAAGAAAAGCATTTCAGAGCAAAAGCTGTGACCCCCACTCAAACATTTGAAAGGAAACAATGTATTAAAGAACAAACAGCTGCTACACCCACTTATACATTTGTAAGACGTGGAATATATATCCAGCAAATCCTACTCCGGCTGCAATGCCGTGAAACAATACACAACAACAATAATCGATATGGCTATTTCAAACAATTATACTGGTGACTTATTTAACTTAACAGTGTTTCTTGTCAGTGAAGGTTGTGTCAAAACGCTTTCGTCATTTATTTCTCAAAATGAGACAAGATTAATTTGAAGATAGAAGAAAACAATCGTTGCCAGGGAGGATGGAAAAATTACGGGAGGAATTGAAGAGGAATATATTTGAAAGGTTTGAATTTACAGATTCTTTGGAGAATTTTATAGAGCCAAATGGTGGAGAGGATAATACAATTGTAAACTTACGCAAATTCTTGTTGCATGAAAAAAGAAACAATTCACTCAGTGTTAAGTGTAAAATTTTTATTGGTAAACACATCAACTATCTTCTATCTCTTTGTGATAATGACAAGACATTTTTTATAGTCTTTTGAAGAAAAATCAGATCAATTACCGAAGTTTCATTTGCAATGAGATTAGGTAAATTAACAGACAAATTTCCTAAGCTTTGTAGGGTGTCTGTTCCTCTTGGACGTTTAAAACGCGACCTAACTATATTGTGGAAGATTGTCTACAAAGGGATGGAGAATTTTGGTGCGGCAAATAGATTCATTGGGCAAAGCAATTGTGTGACATTCTAAATGATTCCATTCTTGAATACTCCTTTTTTTTATTCCATTCTTCTTCCAAACAATGGTGCGTCATTACCGACAATACCGCGCTGACATATTCAATGGAATTTTGGATGTGAAACTCCGCTATTGTTGCTAGCGTGCGATACGGCCGCACGACACTTTATTTTCAATGTTTAGACCTATGCTATTTCATCATAATTTTCTTGAACAATGGTGCGCCATTCAGCTAAAATACTGCGCTTCAACCAATTAGAGCGCGTCCACGCCGTTGACATAAATCGCATTGTGAAGAAAGCTTATCATTCTTGAATCTCTCTGTTTTATGTGCAATGCTATTTCCTGTTTTACATGTACATACAATACCGTGCTTCAACCAATTAGAACGCGTCCACGCCGTGGACATATTTTCATGTATTCTGTGAATGTATCCAAAGTGAATGTAACCAAAGAGAAATAGGCATGTGTTGTTTTTAATTTCACATTCACGGGAATATAATAGAAACAATTTATTTTATGAAAAATGAGCAACATAAATGAGTTCTTAAAAATATATGGCAAACAAACAACAACGAATTTTGATCTAAAGAAAATCGCAAATCAATTGGGAATAGAGAATTTTCTCATATTGATGAGAGACGAATTACAATTCCTAAAAAATAAGCCATCTATGAATTTCATAAAAAATCTTCACACATCAGATCAAAAAGGACAGTAATGGGCAAAAGACCGTTTCAGGACACCATAAAATTCAAAAAATGGTATCTTTAAAAACGACATAAATTCATGAATTTAGACCCTTTTTCAGGTTTTTAAGACCTAAATACATGAATTTAGTCCATTCAAAAAGTACCATTTTTTCAAAAAATGGCAGTTTTAAAAACGACATAAATTCATGAATTTGAAGCCTTTTTCAGGTTATGAAGACCTAAATTCATAAATTTGGGCGTTTTTAAAAATACCCAATTTTCAAATTTTTCAAAATCTCAAATTTGAGAATTATAATTTTTACCTTGAAAATCATGACCGTTCCAGGACACCGAAAAAATCAGAAAAGTTAAGAATCTCAAATTTGTGATTATGACATTTTTCATTGCTTAAATCATGACCGTTCCAGGACACCGAAAATCATAAAAGTTGAGAATTTCAAATTCATGAATTTTATCCATCTTTCAGGTTTTTAAAATATATCATGTGTCTAATAATATTTCTTTAAGAATGTAACACAATCTCTCACAATGCCTGTTATTGTTACTGCTTTACACTCAGATGATCACTCAATTGTAGAGAACATCTGCTTCTCGCATTTATGAATAAAAGGCATTTCAGTGTAAAGAGCTGTGACCTCCAACTCAAACATTTGAAAGGAAACAATGTATGAAAGAACAAACAGCTGCTACACCCACTTAGTCATTTGTAAGACGTGGAATATATTGCAGCATGTAGGAAGTAAGACTTCATTTACAATTCCATTAATCATAACTAGTGACTGTTTTCTTTCTTCATTGCAAAATGCCAAAACGTACTGCCGCGGAAGCTTCTTCGTTTTACATGCCGATTTTACTAAACTTAATTAAAGAAGAGCACAAGGAAACTGCGAATAAATACTTTGAAGAGTGGAAGTTAGAAATTCAATCGAGAAAGAAGAACAAATTGGACTCTCAAAAACAAGTGGAGGATATTACAGTAAAATAGAACAGTATCTGACCACTACTACAATTCCTCAGTTCAATGTTACAAAAGAACATTTCATTACCATCGAAGATAGTGCTACTATGATTTCAAAACTGATTGCAAGTGATAAAGTGCACCATGGGTCGTTGCTGAGAAGTGCTGCTTATCAAGGTTATGGATTTAAAAGAATTCTGGAATTGAGTGACAATAAAAAAACAGATTTGTGGCAAACTTGGAACTATTTAGAATTTCCTATAACGTAAGTTATTGTTATTTCTTGATGAACTTATCAGATCTAATTCTACCACACGTATTATTTTTAAATTCATCAATGCCCATTAGTTTTGTTAGAAAACATTTTAAAGAAATCAAAATTTATATAGAAAAATTGAATCAACCGACAACTATAGAAGAAATGAGGTTTGGTTCCCAAGATGAATGAACATTAACTGTGTTGTTTCACTTTTTAAGATATGTGCAATGTACATACATATTTGATGTATACATATTTATGAAGACTTCTTTATAAATAGTAACGCATTTTGGATTATTTTGAAATGTAATCCTATTTTCTTTTGTTCTCCAGTCTAATGGTAGTAGACTGCTATTGTATAGATCTATATTTTAGTATGTAACATAATCTTTGGTATTTAAGAATGATTCATGGAACTTAGTAGTAACACATTTTGGATTATTTTGAAATGTAATTCTATTTTCTTTTGTTCTCCAGTCTAATGGTAGTAGACTGACATTGTACAATTGTATGATAAGATTGATTGTTGTATTATTATATTTGATATTTAAGAATGATTCATGGAACTTAGTAGTAACACATTTTGGATTATTTTGAAATGTAATTAAATTTTCTTTTGTTCTCCAGTCTAATGGTAGTAGAATGACATTGTACAATTGTATGATAAGATTGATTGTTGTATAATTATATTTGATGCAAAATACACTGCCGTTGTTTTCATTTTTCTGTACAAGAAGTAGACATTATTACAGTTATTGGAATTCATTTCATTTAAAATGAATGATGAAAATCCGACAGTTATACTGAGTAATATAGGTGATATATTACCTCAGGTTAATAACATGACTGAGTTCTTAGAAATATACGGCAAACAAACAACTGCGTATTTCTATTTAAATCGAAATTCAGAAGATTGTATTCAAAATATTTATTCAAAATATTTCTTTAAAAATGGAAGAAACAAAAATGGAAGAAACCGCAAGAATATATCCTTCGTTATCATATGAACGTAGTTCTACCTTAATGGACATTGAAAAAATGAATAAAGAAAAACACAAAGATAGAGTTAGGTATATGAAAGATAAGGAATCTCAATTATTATTAAGATTAGAGCATTATAAAAAATTAAGAAAGAGATGGACTAATGTTAAGAATGTAACACAAGGAATTGGCATATTCTTAACAATAAGTTTAGGCGCTCTCACTATTGTTATATCTTCTGGTGTTTTAGTAATTCCAGTAGTTGCTACAGCTTTAACAGGTACGGGTGTTTTTGCAACTTCACTTGTTACAATGTTAGATAAATCTTTAATAACTAAGAAACGAAAATCATTAAAAACTAAGCATTTACATATTAAAGAAGTCTATGATAAACTACATTACTACTTTCAAAGAGTATGTGATGATAATGTTATTACGTTAGATGAGATTGAAAAATTTGATCAAATAGCTAATAAAGCTAATAAAACGCCATTTCATTTAAAGTCCGAAAAAGTTGATGATAAGAATAAACAGGATGGCAAAATTTCTAGTGATGGCAAAATTTCTAATGAAGAAAATGACAAAATTTTTTTAGAAGAGCTAAAAACTTTAAGCGAAAATTTAAGCAAAACTTTATTAAACAAAACTTAAAACGAGAAACCTTTAAACGAAAAGATGTCAAACAACAAAGCAATAAAAAAATAATTTGTTCAGTAAAATGTTTTTGTTGTATTCCAATGTTGCCACAAAATTCAAATATTATATTTTAAAAATGGATAAAATTAGAGCTGATAATCAAAAAGGAATTAAACAATTAGAAGAGTTAATAAAACAAAGAAATATTATGAAAGAAAATCATCTTCAACATAGAATGATAAAAGCTGGTATTCAATCTGATATGTTTGAAAAAATGCAGCAAACCGAACAAGTAAAAACTGATTTTGAAAAAACTATGAAACCATTTAAAACTCTTGAAAAAGAACTTACAAATAATGATAAACAAATTGATATAACAGATCCAGAGCACAAAACTATATTAGATGACTATGGATTACTAGAATCAAACATTAATAAGAAATTACCAAAATCTATGCAATTTGAACATTCTATCTCATTTATAGATGGAAAAACAATACCTAGATTTTATCTCGGACAAAAAGAAATATTTCCACAACCTTTTCGAGGTTTAATTTTTTCACCAGATAAATATCCTTTTAGTTTAGATAGAAATTTTGTTGATCTTTTAAGAGGAGCAGATTTAAATAATTATGCTGTAGAAGATCTCATAAAATATAAAGCTATGTTAGATAGAGTTGGTGCAGTAAAATCTCTAAGACGTTATAAACAATTAGAAAATTTATTATCAACGGGAGTTAAAGTAGGAAAAGGTTTTAAAACTGAAACAACTGTATTCTTACCAGATCATCCACAAGAATTACTAAATAGATTAAATATTTTAATATCTGCAATAAAAGAAGGACATAATTCTAGTTTCAATGAAATTCATGCTATATTGAAAAGACTGTTATAAAAGAAGATTCTAAATGAAGATGATTATAAAAGTGTAGCTGAAATATGTTGTTTCTAATTTTTATCTATGATTTTTATTCATGATTTTTATCTATGATTTTTATCTATGATTTTTATCTATGATTTTTATCTATGATTTTTATCTATGATTTTTATCTACGATTTTTATCTATAATATTTATTCAAAATTTTAACTAAAAAATGTGTTCAGCAGATTTAGACAAAATTAATAATCATTTAGAAAATTTGACAGAGATTTTGGGTTCATCAAAATTTAGTACGACGTTAAAAATTATAACAACTACTTCATCACACACTTGTAATTTAGAACCCATTCTACATTTGGAACAAAATAAAAATTATCAAATTGCATTGACTAGTTTCTCTACATTTAACACTATTCAAAACGTTATCAAAGATGTGAATGATCAATTTAGATATTCCACTGATAAAGGCAAAACATGGAAAATACAAACTTTTCTTCCTGGTTCTTACGAAGTTGAATCAATATCAAATGAAATTAAGAGACATTTAGGTATACCATTTAAAGATAAGAAACAATTACATTTTGCAGTTGAACCGGCAGTCAATAAATTTTCTCTTACTTTAGACGAAAATCATCAAGTTGATTTTAATCATGATAGATCATTGTCAAAGCTATTAGGATTTAATAAACAAACCTATAGTCAAGGTTATCATTTAGGTGAGAAGATTCCAAAAATAACTGAAGTAAATTCAATTGTTGTACATTGTGACATTATTGAAGGAGGATATATAAATGGTAAGTTGTCAAATTAAACATTCAGTTTTCCAGCTTTTACTGTACCCATTGGTTATAGATTAAATGTAATTCCACAAACATTAATATATTTTCCTATTACAAGAAAAACTATTAACAACATTGGCATTAGAATCACTGATGAGAAAGGACAAGAAATAAATTTTGGAGGTGAAGAGATTATGATAGATCTTTTGGTGCGGGAGGTATAAACTCCCACGCGAAGCTAGAGAAGTTTAATTTTCTTCTTCTTTAAAAATAAAAATAAAATAAAAATAAATTTTTTTATTAAAAAATGAGTGAAGTACCCCCATTAAATAAAAAGAAACTTAAATTTAATCATCATCCAAATTTATCTAATAAAGTTTTGTCAGTTATTTGCGGAAGATCAGGTTGTGGAAAAACGTATCTATTATTTAAAATTTTAACGACTCCAAATTTTTTGGATTATAACAATCTTATAATTTATACAACAACGGCAGAACAACCCGTCTATCAATTTTTAAAATATGGATTTGAAAATAATCTTTAAAAAACAGCAATTACTTCATTATTCAAAGAATATGAAAAATCTAAATATGAAGAAGAAATAAGTTCGTGGTGTGAAGAAGCAGCAAAAAATAGTCAGTTAGTAGAATCCAATAAAAATAAGCATATAAAGATACAATTAATAGATGATAGTGGTAATATGCAAGATCCTAGTAAACTAGATAAAACAATGAAACATTGTGTAATTTTTGATGATTGTGTTAATGATAGAAATCAGTCATTTCAGAGAAATTATTTCACAAGAGGTAGACATAATAACTGTAGTGTTTTTTATTTAACACAAAGTATGTATTCATTAGATGGAAGTGTTATTAGAAAGAATGTAATATATTTATACTATTTGAAATAAATGCAAGAAACTTAAGCGATTTGTTAAGAGATTTATGCGTAAGAAATAAAGATGAATTTAAACAATCGTGTAATAATGCTTGGTCAAAAGATTATGGCTTCATTACAATTAATATTGATAAAAAAATTCATGATAGAGTTATCGAACATTTGTTTGCCGAGTGATAAAAATATACAAATATAGTGTTATAATATTTTTTATTTTTATTTTATGTATATATCAAATTTGACTATCTTAGAAATTAGAAAATTAAAAAGGTGAAGTAGTTATTCCATCAGGTAAAATTTTTCTTTTATCATCAAATTGATCTAATGCTAATTTATGTTCCTCTTTTAAATACATTTTATGTTTCTTTAATTTAAGTCTATAATTACATGCTGTTTTTATTTTATTATTAAATAATGTATTCTTATAATCTTGAAATGTTATTTGGTTAGCCACTGATGCCTTTGAAATTCCTTTTAATGTTTATGTGTTTTAATATTATTAGTTGTATCATAACAGTAACATTTAGATTTTAAAAATATACCTTCTGTTATGAAATCTTCATTTCCTTCTAATTCATCTTTTACTTTACATAAATCAGAAGGATGAATGATATCTTTTATTTTATCTATTTCTTTATCAAGTGTAGAAATATACGGTATTGTTAATTCTAAGAAAACAGAATCCGTATCTGTAAAGTGTAATTTATAGTTTTTGCCATAAGCAGGTGCTAAATAATCATATATAAATCTATACATAAATAGTTCAGCTAATTCTAATATAGTAAATCCTATAAAATTAAACTTATCATGTTTTACGATGATTCGACGTAAATGTACAGCACATAGTTCATCACTAAATCTAGTAGTTCTTTTATATGTAGATTTCCTTGTTAAATTTTGAAACCTATCTTTATCATAAACTATTTCAATATTTTGTCTATTACGCACATTTTCTAAAGTCTTACCATAAAATGCATTATTCATTAATTTGAAGAACACGTTTCCAAAATCATCTTTATTTCTTTTAGCTATTTTACGTTTTTCAATATTGAACTCTATATAATTTTTTAACCACCTAGATTTTTGATAAAATAGTTTTCGATGTATTTTGGTGAGAATCATTCCATGTTCTAAATACCAATCTAGCATTCTTCCTTCAACAACATACTTTCCTTTATGGCTTTGTGTTAACATAAGTTTTTTTGTTGGTCTGTATTTCTTAGGAATTATAGATTTTTGATAATCTGAAAAATCTTCTATATTGGGTATTTTCTTTCGTGACAGAAAGGAAAATATTTTGTTTTATCTTTTATTTCATCAGGGTATACTAAATCAACTTCATATATATAACCATGATTATAATTTCCATCATATGTTTTTTGATAATCAAGAATATTACACCATTCCATCTCACCTGTTGGTAATTCTTGTATCATGCAAGAAGAATATAAGCTATTAAAATCATAATATAACAAATAGTTTTCTCTCATGATTTCATCAACTGTTGCTTGACTATCTTCATTTGATATAAGTCCTTCTATATTTTGATTAAACAATTTTATAAACTGATCGCTTTCTTCTGGAGATAAAGGTTTCATTATTCCATAATCATCAGGATTTACTTTTTTATTGTAACACTGTACATAACGATTACCTAAAACTGATGAAACTCCACCTCTAATTCCAGATTCAAAAAATAATAATTTATCATATGTATTTTCTTTATAATGTTTAAGTTTAACATTTGTATGTTTTAATCCTGCTAACCATGTTAAACCTGGTGTAGAATAACAATAACATGGATCTATTCCGTAATATTCTAAACACATATCACGAAAGTTTTCAAAAAGATCAGCAAGGATTAATACATCTATCTGAAGATATTTCATTGTATAATCATACATTGTTTTACAATTTAACTCTCTCCAATTTTTTTCAGCTTCTGCATAGTCTTCTTTAGATAATTGTGATTGTTTTAATGTTGATTTAAATTTATTTATTGGAGGAAGTTTCTGTTCTTCCATAATTTTATTCACAGAATTAAAATCTCCAGTTATATCAGTCTTCGACTGTGAGCCGAAGGCTATCTACTCATACGGAAATATGCCTTTTAAAGGTTTTAAATTATATTTATTTAATATTTTACATTGTTCAGATTTCAAAGTTTTTCCCATAACATCTAATGAATAAGGAGTAAAAAATCTAAATGCATCTAAAATTCTAATACAACCTAATTGCATTGAAAAATATTCTTCTTCTGTTTTACATAGTACATTTATTTGTTGTTGTTGTAATTTTTCAGATGAAAATAAATCTTTCATTACTAAATGGAAATCATATTTAGAACCATTGTAGAAATATAGAGGAACAAAGTTATATTTAAATTTATTAGCATTAAGATTACAAGAATTATATGCTGCACCTCTATATAATCCATTTAGATGATCATGATCTTTTACTTTGACGGCAGAGCCGTCGCTTCGCTTGTCAAGATATCTACCTTTGCCATTTTTATAATTTTTTGTAAATTCTTTTCCACAGTAATAACAATTTGTGTCATTAACAAAATTATTTTTTTCTTCATCCGTTAATGGAATCATTGATATATTTGTTTCAAGCAATTGTGAAAAATAATTTTGTAATTCTTCTACTTTCTTTGTAAACATTTCTGAACTATCTTCACCATAGTATTGATAATATTCTGATTTAAATAATTCAGGATAATTTGAATGAATGTACATTCCCCAACATAATGGTTTTTGTTCAAATAAATATTTTTCTTTACTTTGTTCCGATGCACTTTTTTCAGAATTATCATTTTCAGAATTATCATTTTCAGAATCGGGCGAAGCCCTGGAACTTTCCGTTCGATTTTGTGCCATATTAACATTATATGCTTCGAAATCACAATAAATAGTAAAGGGTACTTTATTTTTGAAATACCATTTATTGTATTCTAAATAATCATCTTTAGGAAAAGTATTTTCAACTGCTTCATTTTGTTGACAATTCTCCAAATGTCTATTCATTTCTTCTTTAGTTCTAAAACTTGTCATACATTGAAGACAAGGAAAATTTTTATTATCTGAAGTTTTTGTAAATATAGAAACATCTTTACACAATATAAAATGACCCTGATAATATAAAATATTCGCTTGTGCTGGTTGTTTTGTTTGTTTTGATTTTTCAAATTTATCTTTATATATTTCATGTGTTTCATCAATTTGTCTTTGTAAATCTTTTTCAGACTGTTGATAATTTTGATTGAATATTTTCAGCTGTTGTTCATATTCATCATTATATTGTTCGTTATATTGTTGTTGACATTTTTTTAAACATTCATTTAATTCTTTATTTTCTTCATTATTTAATTCTTTATTGTCTTTATTGTCTTTACTTAATTCTTGAATCGTTTCTATCTTATTTTGATATTTATGGCCGTATTCTTGTACTAATATTTTTGTTTGTTGTTGATAATCTGTTTTACATTTTTGTAAACTTTCATTTAAATTTTGTAATTTTTGTTGATATTCTAAAGATAAAGATAGATAATCGGAATCATAATCATAATTATAATTACGTCCTTTATAATTATTATGATTAATCATTATTGGTGATAATGTTTTAACAATTTGAAATTTTTCAGTACATATTATACAGTGCGTTCA
>CAJQUW010013250.1:0-303280 GCA_907163375.1 Prostheceraeus crozeri | reverse complement strand
AAATGAAAAAGATGAATAGAACTAATAAATGAAGTAACCTCACTTAATGAAAAAGGTTGATAAAATGAAAAACATCTTAAAATCAATTTAGAACATGATTAAAGAAAAATTTACAAGAAAACTACAAAAAAAATAAGGGGGAGAACAGTTAGATGCTGTTAAAAGACAATTAGATTTTCTTAAAATTAAGTTAAATGCTCTTAAAACGCGTTTGAAGATTAATTCAGCAGAAAATGCAAGTTAATAGAAGAGAAATTAAAGTACATCACACGCTGCTTGACGCAATAGATAAAGTCAACAGGCAATTAATAAAGTTATCTTCGAAGTTGTTTGTCCATCGTCACAACGTAAATCTATAACACGTATATTTTTTTCCCAAAAGTCAAATTTAATCCAAAAAAATGCCTATAATTTATAAACACAATCTTAAAACATTTTGCATCAATAATAAAATATGCTCATGGAACCATCTATGAAACCTTAGTACCAATATGAAGTGTAGAAACTGTCGGAACACAAAAGTTCCCTAGGCACCCTACCCACTCACCGCCAGAGTGCCGACCACAAAGAAGGAGATGGCAACTTATCGTTAACTTAATTACAAATAATAAAGATTTGATTACATCTGCTGCAAAAGGTGCATCTGCTAATATGTAGTACGAGCTAAGTGCAATATAAATGCTGGTAATTCTCAAAACACGAAGTACAACCACTAGAAGCTATTCGTAAACTTAGAAAAGATTCTGAAGAACTAAAAAAATTAAAAAAAACTTACCAGATTGAAACAAAAAATAAAAATTGCTAACATAGCTGTGATGGTGATCGTAAAACATAAGTGTAAAAACAATTGAAGAAATAAGAGGTAATGCGTGAGCAGAAACCAACTGTCTAACCAGCAAAGGCTGTAGCGGAGCGGTCTAGCAAAATCAAAAATTATATTTTAGTGAAATTCTTAAAATTAAATTTAAGTAATATTCTAAAAAATTAAATTTTAGTAAAAAATTTTTTTTTTCTGTTCTGGTTGAGAAAAAAAAAAAAACAAATAAGTCACAAAACTTAATTTCTTATAAAAATGGTCCCCTTCGCTTATCGAAAATAAATTATAGAATTAGAAGGATCCTCCGTTCATTCAACACATTTAACAACAATCAAAAAAAAAGATGGACTATAAATAAGAAATAATTTGCTATGAATCCCCGGAATCCCTTCCCAGTAAGAGTTTAAAATACTGGAAGGTGAGTTTTTTAAATTTTTTGAAGTTTTTGGAATTAATCCAGCAGAGCTTTATTTATAATTTACCTGAATTTCCATTTTTTACACTGTGAAATTATTTCTTTTAATAAGTGAAATGCAAATTTACACAACAACCATTACCAGAATACCCGGATAATATTACACTAGCAAAAAATTAAGAGAGATAATTTTTTTTTCCCCCAAGAAATTAAAATTTTACAACAAATGGGCGTTAGTTTTAGAGAGATGTGTGCAAACTCAAAATATAGAAACAATAAGTGATTGTCCCCCAGGTGTTAAATTGATACACTATGGCATAGATTGTAACAATTTGGTGAAAATAAAATAAAAAAGTATGAAATTCCCCGGAAGGTATGGTTTTCCCCCCCCCCCTTGATAACTAATTGATGGTAAATAAATTGTTTATGATTTTTTTAACTCCTCAACGCTTAACAGAATGCAATAGCAGGAAATTTGGCGAAAAAGAATGTTAGAATAATTTGCAAAACATTTTTTAAATAAAATACAAATAATGAAAATGGCATATAAAGGAAAAGACGGTGAAAATTTTTTTTAAACAAGAAAAAAAAAAGTAAAACAGACAGTAAATTTGTGGCCCATTGGTCCCGTCCGATTTATTTCGGGATAATTTAGAATTAAATGAAACAAAATATCATATACAATTTAAATTTAAATTAAATTAATTTCATCGTACAAGCAAAATAATGAAATTAATCCTTTTTTGGTAAGTACTTATGGAAAAAAAAGAAGCATTATTTTTAAAAAAATTGATAGAACTTTGAATGGTGGAATTACGCATATAACTTAACTCCTTATTTTTATTAGAGAGAGGGTTTGAAACAGCCTATTGGCAAAAAGATTTTAAATACTAAACAAAAACCAATTCCAGTCAAATTTTTTCTAAAGCGTAACTGACTAGTTCAGTAACTTTTATTCCGAACAAAAAGATTAACTGGCCATTTTTACTAGAACTGCGAATACCCAGATATTTATAATTAACTAACAATTTTTTCCAAAGAAATAATTCACCAAGTTTTTGATAAGAAACAAACAATATTCTTTCATATATAAAATACCAATTCGAAAAGTTTTTACTCAAGTTTCATTTAAATCAAAACTCGATATCCCAAATTCGATCCCATTAAGGAATTCGATGATACCCCAAAATAATCAATTTATACGGGAAGGATAATGAAATTGTTATCGAAAATCTTTTGTACAAGAAATTTTGGAGTTTGAAACCAACAATTAACTCCTGGGAGAATGGAGACATTTATATCCAATTTTCTGTTTTCCGATTTAAGTGCAACAATTTCCTGAAGAAATATTATTAAAAATGGTTGTGAATGTTAACAATTAATATTGAAAAAGAAAAAGATTCCGACAACCTTTCCATTGATGGCATTATGGGTTTTTTAATTTGCTAAGAAAGAATGTAAAATAATATCTATTGAAAGTTCTTAAAAAATGGGAAGATGTTAGGATCGGCTAACAGCCAGAGGAAGCTTCGCTCCGATCGGTTAAAGCCCCAAGAACTTTAGTCGATTTTAAAATTAATTTTTTTCAAATAACAAGAATAGATTAAAAAAGTTTTTAGGTTTAACTTAAAAAAAATTCTTAACTTAAAAAAATTTTTTTTCATAACTAGACAATAGAATTGTTTAAAAAAAAATTGACTTAACATTTAAAATTTTTTTTTTCCATAAATAGAATAAGAATTATTATTTAAAATTTTTTTTGGATAAACTTAAAAATTTTTTTTATTAAAAAATGTTCCACCGCCAAAGCGAAAAAGTAAATATTAATAATAAAAACTTTGAATTAAAATTTTAACCGTAATATTTGTTGACCAAGAAATACCCCTAAAAAACTATTACGGAAATTAAACAAAAAAAAGTAATTACAATAAGTAAACCCAATGATAGAGAATAAATTCAATTACAAGAAGAAAAGAAAATGGCGGTATTTCCCCTCAACATTACTTCCCTAACCTAAATACATTAGGAGGCAATAGCTGCCAGCCAGGAAAGTGTTTTTTGCCCAGGTGGGGACCCCGCCTGGTAATTGTTCCCCCCCAAGCCAGTAAATAAAAATAAATCCAGAGAAAGGCAGCATTAGGAAAGAAACACAAAAACGTCATTAACAGAGAAGTTAGAGAAAAGTTTTGGCTAGGGAGAAGGAAGTAAGTAGATAATTTTTATTAAAGTAAAATTAAAAAATTAGTTTGGATGAAGGAAACGAAGTTCTCTAAAAATAATTCTCCACAATGGTTTGATGAGTTTAATTTTGAAAATTTAAATAGAAAACTAAAAGATGGTTTCTGGAAATATATCGTAAGTCCCCACACCTAGTATGATCGGTATATAACCTTCAGGAAACCCGTTTGGTTTTTTCCTCTTTTTCGGTAAAACAATTTTTTTTTGTCTTTTAATCTTTGGGGAAAATTTTTTTTTTTAATCTTTTTTAAAATGAATTTACTACAAAATTCCGAAAAATTTTAATTAAATTAAAAATTTCTAATTTTTAGATTTAATTGAAATTTAATCTAATTAAACAAAAAATTAAAAAACCCCTCAAAAACTGTCCCCCTCCCCAGCAAATTATTGGGTGGTGACAAGAAACCAAAAGTTTCCCACAACCACTTCGGTGTGGCCGAATATACAAAAAAACATTAGAAAAACCCTTTCCCTGGAAATTTTATTATGGAGTAAATAAATTTTCCCGAAAGAAAAAAACATCTTCCTTGGTCCCCATTCATAATAAACCCGTGGGTTCCCCCCCCAGGAACTCCGATTAGAATATAAAGACTAAGAATTTGAGAAAATAAAATAATCCCGAAACCAGGTTGCAAGATACCAATAAATAGAGTTAAGATGTCCCGCCCTGCTTAACAGGCTAATGAATTTTTTAGCTTATCCGAAAATCTATGATCTAAGGTCTCTCTCCGAACCCATGCCAGAAAAATAAAAGCTGAAACACCAGAAGATGATTTCCCAAATAATTAAGGAATAGTAATTCAGAATCCCTACAGTTTTAGAAAAGAAAAAATTATGAAAAGAAAATTGGTTTATTGGTTAAAGAAAGCTTTATCAAGCTTAAAAATATTATTCCCGGCACCAGGGTTTTTAAAATGAAAAAATTTCATAATTTTCAGAACGTTTTATTGCCATCTGAAAATTCCATAAAAGAAATATAGAAAGCCTAAAATATTTATATTTGAAAGTAAAAGTATTTAATAAAAGAATGAAATAATTTTGGAGTTGCCCTGATTCTTATTCATATGCCGAATTGAAAGGGACCGAACCGAAGTTCTCAAGACAAAGTCGAACTAACAAATACGCTTTGACAGTTAAAGATTTAATATACACGATTAACGCCCCTTGGGTAATAAAAAGCCTTTTAAAAATAAAAGTGGTTCCTTAAATCCAGTTTAAATTAAATGGCCCGGTTTGAAAGAAATCTTTTAAAAGAAAAGTAATAGAAAAGCCAAGGGAAATTGTTTTTGTTTGGATAAAGGGGTCGGAATTTTTATATACCGAAAACGTTCCAGACCCCACCTATTTGAAACTGTTATATATTTTCAACTGGGAAAACGCTGGAAAAAAGCTTATAGTGGGATAGAAAATTCAAAATCGGTGACGTTTTAAAAACATAAATTATTCCAAAAGAAATTTTACTTCCCAGCAAAGAAAAACAGAAAATGGTTTTTAAGAAAGTATTAAACCAGGAATATGTAAGAAGCAGTACAAATAATAAAAAGTTTTCCATTTCCATGGTAATTTGAAGAAAACCTAAAAAACTCCAAAGAATGCCTTTCTGAAAACGACCCTGATTGTTGGATAACTAAGAAAAGAAAATATTCGAGAATAAAATAATTTCCGAAAATTGAGAGGTAAAAAAACCATCCGAATTTTGCAGAAAAACTTTAAAGCCGAAATTTTAAAATTGGAGAATACCCCGAAGAGTTAGAATATTTTTAGAATATTTAAGAATAAATTTGAAACACAATTTGAAAAAGGCTTTTTGTTTGGCTTATTGGACTAAAGAAATATTTGAAAGTTTGCAAAATAAACATCAAACTTATCCGATTACTTATGCAAAATTAAAGATTTAGATAATGAAGGATATCAGAGGGCCCCGTTTTTTTATCAAAAATGAATTACAACGAACTGAGCCTTTTACAAAAATCATTATTAGGTGGCGGGCTTTATTAAATGGAACTAACGTTTCGGGAATGAAATTCCCTTTGTTAGCGTAGCCATAGAACCTTAACGGTTTCGTTCAAATCCCTAACATTTATAAATCTAGAAAAATGGTAAATGCCCTTCCTGTATTTTAAAATAAAACATATGAAGACATAATTGTTCCCCCACAAAATTAAGTCAAGTGGCCTGGGAGTTTGAATTTTGGGAAACGTAAATTGTATAGTTTCCCGTTCCAAGAGTTAATATCTTTTGTAACTAACTTTCAAATTTGTAAGGTTGGGAAGCCCGTAAAAATGAGTCAAAATAATATATTTAAAATCTCCCCGTTTTAGTTTTAAACTAAAGAAATACCTGCTGACCAAATGTATAACGCGGCCGTGTTTATTTGGTACCCCTGAAAAAAGTGTGGAAGATTCGTTTATGAAAATTTTTTTCCAGTTATTGGATGGAACTTTGTTCCGTTGAACTGAAGGTTCCTGTTGCCTATTTTTTTAGGTAATTGTAATTCCGTTTTTCCTCATTAGAACCTGAAAATTTTTCTTTATCCTAATTCCAATTTTTGCGATTTTCTATTAGGTCCCGAAATTTGTTCCGTAGTTTTTGCGTTCCCATATAATTTCAAAAAAAACTCATTTCATGTTGCCTCCCATTTTATCAATAATAAAAAAATTTCTTAAGGGGAACCCCGTAGAAGTCAGAAGGAGGGGGGGGGGTATTGATTTAAAAACTGATTCTCATAATGATGTCTTTTTCCTTACTACTCTTACCCTTAGTCTTAGTCCAGAAGGGGGGTATTGGGATTTTGAAATAAACATTTTTGAATAATGATGAAACCCTTTTTCCTTATCTACTGGGTGGGGGTGGGGTAATTGATTTAAAACACTGGTCCTCTAAAAAATGGGAAATGTTCCCCCCTTTCTTTAAAACTACTTTTAAGTCCCCAGAAGGGAGGGGGTAATTTGATTTTAAAACTGTTTCCCACAATGATGAACTTATCCTTGCTACTTAGTCCCCCAGTAATGGAGGGGGTAAAAATTGGAAATTTTTTTAAAAAACTGTTCCTCTAATGATGTCTTTCTTTACTACTTAGACAGAAGGGAGGGGGTATTGATTTAAAACTGTTCACAAATGATGACTTTCCTCCTTGCTACTTAAATCGATTTTGAAATGATTTAATTTAATATCTAAATTAAAACGTTACATTGTTTCCCCTATTTTTTTTCCAATTCTTATGAAACACTCTGTGTTTAAGAGAATAATTGATTGTTTTTAATCTGTATTAATTAAGAAGACATTAAGCTAGCAACATCTGTTACCGAAATTTCTTCAACATGAACAGCTGCCCTACCAGTTTTTTATAAGCTATTCAGTATTAGAGAGAATTAACTTTCTGTTGACCCGCATAAACTCAACTTTTTTTCACTTGAAACCAGCTGCATGCCATTATTCCACGTATTAACAAATTTACTGCGTTGCATTATTCATTCTGCGATGCGTTTTCTACGAGAGGACTGATGGACTGGGCTGTTACGAAAATCATCTGTGAACCTTATTATATCTTTATTTTGGTCAATTTCATCAGCGACTTTCCAACAATTTTATTTTTTATCATAATTTTAATTCACCTACGTTTTTAACGAAAAAATGGCACGTGTCAAGCATCGCCTTTTTGCCGATTTGAAAAGAAAAATTTCAGACACTATTGTGAACGAAGATCAACGGAAGAAGTGTATTGAGATGCTAACAGAATTTCAGGAGAAATATCTTAAACCAAGGGAGGAGAAAAAAGAAGACATCCACGCATCAAAAACATTCAGAGAATTTTTAGTGATAAATCGATTTGAAGACACATTGCAAGATAACGCCATCAATATCAGTTCAAACTAAACATTAATTTTGAAGAAGAATTCAAAGAGACATCTTACCATCAGAGCTAACTAATTATTTAGGCACATTTAAGAAGAGAAGAAGACATTTCGGTGAACAATACTGTGAAGTTATCGCGTATAAAAGGAAAGAGCTTTGACTGCAATCCGGGGAAGTGGCCCCCCCATGTTTGTAAACAATTAGGTTATTCGAGAGGACCCCCTATAAGCATCTTTTTAAGAAAATTTTATAAACTATATTTACGATTTCCGTTTATTAAGAACTCCTCGAAAACGACCGGAATCTATATCATTTTTCAAAAGGAACTTCGCTATTATTGACTCGTAAAAAATCTTCGCCATGGGAGACACCGCCCAACCCTTGAAAATTTCAAATTTTAAAAACCAATCAATTGAAACGGTAAGCTACTTCACTCCCAATAGATAATAATACTATGACCCTTCTCCTTATATCAATTTACGAGAAACAATTTTGTATCATGTCAAAAATAATAACACATTTTCTAGTCAACATATTTTATTCGTTGTAAACCATGCTACTTGTCCTCATTGGTTTTAATGAGTTCTATGAGCCACCTTACTTTCAGTTTTACTCAATAACAGAAACAATTTGTATCATGTCATAAACACATTTTTCCTTTCCCAAGTCCACCCAACATATTTTATTCGTTGTAAACCCAAATGCTACTTGTCCCCCCCCTCTATTGGGTTTTATAGTGTTCCCCCCTAATGAGCCTTAAACTTTATTTTTAACTACCATACAGAAACAATTGTATCATGTCATAACACATTTTCTAGTCCCCCACAACATAATTTTTATAATTTCGTTGTAAACGATGCTACTTGTCCTCATTGGTTTTATTTGTTATAGTTTTATGAGCCTTAACCCTTTATTTTACTCAATACAGAAAACAATATGGTATCATGTCATAAACACAATTTTTTCTAGTCCCACCCAACATATTTTATTCCCGTTTGTAAACCATGCTACTTGTACATAGTACTTTGTCTGTGATTGTGAATAAAATATTTCAAAGAATTGGGGAAAAAATGTGTTTTCATTTTGTATCGAGTATAAAGCAGTAGCAACTACTGGAATTGTAAAGAAAACGCCAGAAATGTGAAATGACAATTGTTTTAAAAGCAATAGACCATCCTTTCTTTTTCTTAATTTTTATAATGCTCTAATCTTAATAATAATTGAGATTCCCTTTATCTTTCATATACCTAACTCTATCTTTGTGTTTTTTTCCTTTATTCATTTTTTCAATGTTAATCTTTTCAATGTCCAATTTAAAGTAGAAACTAACGTTCGATATGATAACGAAAGGGAATAGTCATTCTTGAGGTTCCTTCCACTTTTGTTTCATCCCACTTTTGTTTGTTTCTTTTCCCTTTCCATTTTTAAAATGAATATTTTTTGAATAAATATTTTTGAATAAATATTTTGAATACAATCTTCTGGTATATTGAGACTAACGGTTGATATTTTGAGACAACTTTTAAATTTTCGTCTGCCTAAATTTATTCAAAATTCTTAGAACCACGTGATATTTTGAAGACCAACTCCCAAAATTTTCGCCCTTCGACCAACGTGAAATTTGAAATCTACCTAAATTTTTGAAATTTTGATTTTTTTGAAAATTTTTGAAAAACCCCCGCAAAAAGTTGTGGACATCCGGCGCAAGCGAAAGCGAACAAAGCGAAGCGAAGCCCGGGTCGCGCCGAATGTCACACTATAAAAGCAACATAACCCCTTCAATCAATGTGTCAACTAACCCCAAGTGTGGATCTATAATTGGGTTTGTAAAGTAACAACTTGCTAACATCTAAGTCATAGTAAAAAGCTGCTTCTGTGTGATGTCCCAGTGTTCTAAATGCACTGTTTTGAGTGATTTTGTGACTTCGCGATAATGTTTTCTATTACGCCCGATAAAACAAGTTTTTTTTGGCAGAAAGAAATATTTTACTGGAAACATTCGGTAAGATAAACTTACTTGTCTCCTTATCAAACAATTGACAATGAACGAACGAAATATGAAGCGAAAAATGTGTAAATTGAAATGATCATTCAAATATTACGTCTGAACATTAAAGTTTCTTTTTTATCTATACTTAAACATAATTGGAATGTTTCAACTAACCCCACCCCGCGTTCCCAACTAGCCCCGCAGCTCTTCCCTATTAATGATGAATGCTCTCACTGTAGTCTTTTAAATTTGCATTGTCATGATCGTGGAGCCAGAATGGTCAATATTATGTCAACATTGTCAACATAGAACGCTGTTATGGTACACAACATTTCGACATCCAATGATTGACACTCTGGGCTCATGAAATGCACATATTAAAATTTTAAGACTACGTGAAACTTCGAGTTTGTCCAAAAGCGGAACAAAGTTGTAGAATTCTCTCCGATAAATTTAATGGCCAAAGACCGTACGTTATGTTACAATCGACAGTGCCTTTGATCTTAAACAAAAAAATAAATACAGAGTCAACTTGACAGTTATCTGTGATTTTCCTCTTTTACGTAATGATCAAACTTCTCATTTTTCACTATCTCAGCCTAACAGAATTCATCAATTCCTGTCAGATCAGTTTTTGCTACTGATGATGTATTCCAGCACAATCTTTTTAATCCCCCTACTTCTTATCATATCACATTATTTCATATCATTGTAATTATCACATCGTTTTAATATCATGTAAATTTATCACGTCATTGTTAATTATCACTTTTGTAAAATCCTGATAGTCAAACTCAACCAGATTCATAGAAACACTTTCTATTCTTCAATAAACATCCCTGCTTCTACTAACTTATAGTCCCTTAACCTGAAAGAGGATGCCATGGAAGAGGAATACGAAACGCGACTATGCACTATCTTAACAAAAAAAACTAATTAACCTCGTGAGTATAAAATTCCTGGCTCTTTCAAACTCAACAAGATGACTGCGGGTGTAGCTCGGGCGCATCTTCCAGGTCTACTCGTACATAAAATAAATTGTTCAAAACATGGCCACGTACGTATCTTATCTATTACCAGAGGTAGGGAGTCTGCGCTTTCATGGTAGCTCCGATGGGACTGAATTGTTAATTTTCCCAAGATGCCAGAAAGGCTGATGCCCCGACAATATTAAGATTCAACGGCTGGACCTTGATATCAATGCCCAATGATTTTCCCATCAAAAAGCACCAGTCTATCCTAGGACAAAATTTACTGGAAAGTGGTTTCAAGCATGATTTCTTGCACGGTTGCGGCAATTGAAACATCACACGATTTGCTTGTCATCATTTTTGATTGCTTGCACATGAATATTTTTTACAAGGCCGGAGTCAAAGTTTCAATAATCATCTGAGCTTGTGGAATGATGTCCTGTGACAAGCACAGAATTAGATTGTTTTAAGGAGCGCATCACTTTGCTAGAAGTGCAAACTGATTCAAACAGATTGGCACATGCAGGAACTAAATAAGTGGGCAAAAAAAATTTTCTTAATTACCTTGCAGAGTTAGGGAAAAATAGTCGTGCGTTCGCTTGCGGATTGCTGTGAATTCCTTCAAAATGGCTTCCGATCGCCCTCGACTCCTTCAGATTCGAAGAATTCAGGGGATTGTGCAAAGTTTTCTCGTATAATGTTTGGGGCCCTCCGATTTCAATTTTATTTAAAAAAAGTTAGCAGGCGCATGAGAAAACGTTCACAAACCGGGGATTCTCTGTAGCGCGCGACTGAGACATCTCTGTGGTAGACGGCGGAGCGAGAGTCTTTGCTGTGTGATCGAGGGTTTGTAACAGTCTCTGAAGAAACTTTTGCACAATTTAGCGTGTTTAATGTTGAACTGGCGTTGCTCCATTGTTCGATTATGTATGGTATTTAGTCAGGAGATTTGTGCCATTTCAATAACGTTAATGATTCCAATCCCTTCTAGTGAAACGGGAGATGAGACGACTGTCTAATTTCTGTCTGTCTGTTGGTGACAAGGACAAAAACACGCAATTGCCAACACTTTCTCTCACATAATCGGTGCGACGGCCATCGATGCAATGAAGTGAATGAGAAATATGAAGAAAAAGAAAAGCAATATAGTCGGAAACTCAACAGACCTGCTCTGAATGAGGGTCGAATATGCGACCTGCTGGTGCATTTCCACAATACAAAATGCATTATGTGGAAATGCGCGGTGTAGTAAGCTTTGAACTCTTCTGATAAAGTTCGGGTGTAATGCCCTGTTGAACTTAAAATGCCTATTTCAACTAAAGCTACCATATTACATGGAAAGCCTTAACAAACCCCTAAACCTACATCGTCATCGGGTTGAGTCAGCAGTCAGTAGCACAATTATTACCCTGCCGCAAGCCTTTTAGTCAAAGATAATGCGAGATCAACTGACATTTTCTTCTTAAATTCAAGCACAAGAAAAGCGATAATTCTTAAGTTCCATCTTCAGTCGTCCTGCAAGTTATGGAGGGTCAAAGATCATTTGTTTATGTAGATCCATGTACTTCTGAGTTTCATACACTCAATAACGAGATGATCCAACATTCATTTGAAAACTCAAAGTGAGATTTGTCATTTTTATGATTATGATTCCACATTTAGGGCATTATTCTCCAACAGCAGGCAGAAATAAAGTTGTTACAATCTCATGACAACCAATGTTATTGTTGCAGATAAACAACGTTGTGATGACGTTTTCATTATCTTTAACAGCAATTCGGACAAGCTACCGGATACGAAGAATGCCGTATTCCTGCCTACTGTTGGAGAATTGCGTTAAGCCTATTCTGTGAATACTTTGCCCACAAATGATGTCACATGTTGGTGTCTTGTATCGACTTAGTGGCTGTCATATTCGATGCTATTGTTGCAGATAAACATGGTTGTCATCACTGTAAACTGTAGGGCACTAATTTAGGCCAGTTAGCGCCTAGTTCGTGCCGAGGCACCAGTAGGCGCCATTTAGGCACTAATAGGCACCAAGCCAAATATTTGTTTATCCAATGAAATTGAAGGAAAAATCAATGGGCACGAACTCGGCACCATGAACTTCTTGCCTACTCGTGCCTTGTGTTGGTTAGAATTGATGCCTAAATTTCGTGCCCTAGAGTTAACAGTGATGACGTTTTCATCATCTTTAACAGCAATTCGGCCACGCTACCGGTAACGAAGAATGTCGCATTTCTGCTTGGTGTTGGAGAATTGTGCCCTGAAAGTGGAATCATAATCATAAAAATTACAAATCTCATTTTGAATTTTAAGTGGATGTTGGATCATTACGTTATTGAGTGCATCAAACTCGGAAGTACGTCCATGATCTTTGACCCTCAATAACTTGCAAGACGACTGGAATCACAATTAAGAATTGTCGTTTTACTGATGTTGGCAGACAATCTGCGAATTGAAAGTAATAAAAAGCTCGTGCGCGAATTTAGGAAGAAAATATCAGTAACTTTTGAACATATGTACGTACATCTGTTTCTCTTTGTTAAAACCTCGTGCGTTGCCAGCGGCCGCAAATTGCGTTTGAGATTTTTTTAACTTTTGAAAATAGTTCAGCAATAAAAGTTTTAATCAAAACATCTATTGACAATTATTTTCTTGAAATTAGACGAAACTACTTCTATGAACGTTTGGAGGCGTTAGAAGAGCAAAAATAAATTTGAACCCATTTCAATCTATATTGCATGCCTCCATTATCCACTTTCCACTTGTCCACTATTACCATTATCCACCATGTGTAGTGTCAGATATAGTGTAGCAGTTCACTTGTAATCGGTCTAGTAGCATCGTTGTATTTCCATATTTTACCTCCACTTTTCCAATTTTTATCCATCGGTTTCCTGTTGTTTTATAATATCCATTTTTAATTTCCTTAACATGGTGACCATTGTCCTATTCTATTTCCACTTCCAGCATCTGTAGTCGGTACACTATATTAGACGTCTGTTTCGAAAGTGTATGCGGCAGTGTTTGGAATCTATATTAGTATATTAACGGTAAGAGTTACAAATCCTAAGATTTCCACTTTTACCAGATATTGGGCCAAAGCTGATCAATTTTAATTCGTTGCCACGAGAAAGCTACATTGAGTTGTTTTAAGAACTGATTAATCCAATGGTTGCAGTAGCATTGCACTTGAACACTTCCGGATTGGAGAACGCCATCAGTCCTCATTAGGGCTACTTCAATTAATAATTTAAATTAGAAAACATTATATCCTATCATAAATGGCTGCCGTGATGATTTTCAGCATCGTATGAGAACCACAAGGTTACAAACGGTGTCTAATTAAAGACCATCTTCATCGATTTCATGAACGATTCCATTTACATAAGACAAAGCTCTTGACCTACAGAACCACAGTTTTCACAAAATAGCTGAATTCCCATACAAGCGACGAGTCGCCGGAGTTTGTCTAAAGCACCGAATCTATTGCTTGAAAGGTCTTTTGACATAGCTGACACTTCACCAACAATATTTTGAGAGATGCTAATTGATACACAGACGAATCACCTTCAAAGTTTGTTCTTGAATTTTCTTGATGTCTTTCGTTCCCGATTTTGAGACTTATGGTTGCGATGCAATTGGTCGCAAAGGAACCGATGAAAACAGCCTCTCCCTAGAAGATTGTCCAGTTTGACAAAGTCTGCCTGGAGTCATTAATCGCAGGAACTTCGAAACAAACAATTTAGCTCTGGGATCAAGCGCACTATGCCCGGATGTGCATCCGAGGTTCATCAGGCAGCTTGAAATGTCTTCACGCAATAATGATGGAGCAGTTCCATGATATCCTTCAGAAATGAATTTTTAATGAACAGCTGCCTTCGACGATAAAACCGATAACAGCCGTCAACGATGATCTCGCGACGTTCTTCCCATGGCTTTCATACAACTGCATTCTTTTTCTTGCGCCACTATAGCCGCATATTCCGTAGCATCCATCCCTTCATTTTGTCTCCGCTGCAAGATATTTTCCACTTTTCTATCCATGATGAGAAGCAATGTCATATCATATCGAATGATTACCGGCAATTCTGACAGCCAGGTGAAGAGCATGTCGCTTTTGTGATGAAACTTATGTTAATTGCCGAGAGGAAATTTGCTTTTTGCTCCTCTAGATCAGGGGTTGGTAACCTTAACAATACTGGATCAAGTTTTCAACATTCACGTTGACCGCAACCTCCGAAGTGTAACGAATAATTTGGCTACAAAATAAATCTTCATCGTGACGATTGAAAACAAATATTTTTACAATTCTGTCAATGGAAAATCATAAAATGGTTAATATCTCTAATTCAGTAAAGCAAGCGCTAAATAACTAATTTTCATTGATCTCAATTTTATTGCCACTTGTCGTAGTTGCGCTAATTCAACCATTCAAATATAGGCCTATTTTTGAAACCTATATAGGGAAGAAATCGCTCCTGACTTGTGACACATACTGTGCAATTTGCGCTTTTCAGAAGTGGCAAATGCGATGCAAGCACTTAGCTTCACGCACCCTACGAGAAATCACTTGCGCATTGAAGGCGGAACGTAGGCTTAATGATTGCGGATTACCTATGGGGTTTTTTCAGAATTGCAGAACGAGCTATTAGCGGGAATCCATCTGAGAAAAGTACCAAATGGACAGTTATAGCTGATTTTTGAAAAATCGAGTTGGCATGCGATGCCAGAATGACACTTGCCACACACACAAGCTGTAGAGTTGCCCAGTGACCTATTCCCACATTTACCTAAAATCCCAAACCTACTCACGCTGACCTTATCCCACATTCATTTGACTTTGGTCAACTGGAGAGCATACACATTTTTTATCCTCAGATTCTGCATTCAGTCTGCTGCATGAATAGCAAAAAACTACATGTTTGGAAAGCCTATATTATCATGCAGAAGGTACATGACAGTAAAACGTGAATACAAAATCCTTTTTATCACTCCTTATCAAGCTAAAAAGACTTTAACAACCGACTTTAATAAACGAGGATTTCAATCTGCTACTACGTAGGGACACAATTGGTCATAACAAGTTCACGTCACACAGCGTCATTAAAACAACCACGTGGCGATGTTCGAGTAGGATGATTAGCCTTCAGATGATCGAATTCTTCACAACAAATGCTGAAAAAGAAAACGGAGAAATGAATCCGCACGCCATAACATCAAAAGATAAAACAAGCCTCCATGTGACGCAAAATATGTAATATACCTTTGATTCTACAGTTGCACCACTGCACCTATATCAGCGTGGCAGCCAAGATTCAAGTTTCAGATTCCCGGACGATTCCTGAGCTACAGTCCGTTTCAGAAAAAGTGGATCACCCTAAAATTTGACTAAATAAAACATAAGTCCCTAATATATTTAAATGTCCTTATATAATCTGATAAGCTATGATACAGTAACGGTTCTTAAGAAGCTAATATTTTGTGGCCCTACCCTTATTGTCAATGACATTACCAATTCGTCTAGGCATTGATTCGATGATATCGTTGATTTTTGACTGATCTAACTTTCTCCACTCTCTTTTTAACAGTGACGTAAGTTGTGATACGCCATCTGTAGGTAGCAGTGAACGACGAACGTTGCGTTTTAGAATACTCCATGCATTTTCTATGGGATTCAGATCAGGAGAACGAGCTGGCCAAGATAATGTCCTAAGCCCTAATTGAGACTTGCATAAGTCTTCTACGAATAGTGGACTTAGAAATAGACGAGTCTAGTGCAGCCATCTCAGTTAACGCGAGACTTGGATCAACTTTAACAAATCTCAAAATTAGGCGGTCTCTACGTTTGGATGTTTTGCGTGGACGGCCAGAGCCCTCTTTACGACAGAGTCGAAAATCATCATTATGCCATCGATGCACATTTGTGTAAGGGACATTTAGTCGCTTGCTTGTAGCTCGCAAAGAAAACCCTAGTTCTAGCAAGGCTGACACTTTGCCTTTTGTGAATGCGATATCGTTATTGTTCATTTGTGCTTTGTATTGTTTTCAACCGGTAAGAGATAGATTTCTAGCTGAAAGCAATCAGGAGTGCTGCCAACACCACCGCAACGAAGTCAGGAAGCTATGGGACATGAAGTCCAGTTAATCAGAGTTACATTATTGTTGATGAATAATGGTGCTATACTGGCTCTGATTGACCGATCTTCTTTATTTTTGTTTCGCTTGATGGCTTTTGGCTTGTAGAACAACATATTACATAACAAAGGAAACAAATGTAATTTTATAAGAGTGAGGTATGATTTTGTGTAACATTGCTAAATGAAGATCAAATTATCTACTACTTTTTTATATATAACAGGAAAACAACTCAATATTCATGCTTGAAATTTCCAACAATGATATTAGTAAGCACAACTGACATATCTTCCAAATTTCAGAGAAATTCGTTCAAGTTTGACGGAGTTAGACAAAGTTGAAGTTAAAGCGATGTTTAAGGGTGATCCATTTTTTATGAAACAATCTGTATTTCATCATATTTACAGGCTATATTTTATATCAGCTAAATTTGCTTTTCAAATTATATACCACTGTGCAATTATATCCTTCTATTACGATGACATCTCTATGGAATACAACATCGTTTGAGTACAGTACATTATCATGCAGCCTGTAGATTTCATCAGGAAAGAGAGGTTCGTTTGCGAGCATGCTTTTTCAAGGCTCTTCTGAAGGTTCGTGACAGATAATACTTTTACCATAGGCAAAGATGGAGGGAATTCTATCACGACCCACCCTTCAATAAGACAAACTTAATTCATGCTTTAGACAGTGACAGTGACTGTATTGATGTTGCGTATGCGTAGTTTGACCTGTGATAGATTGTTACTAACTTCCCCATGGCTATTAGTGAAGTATATCCGCTTCTTCGATATATTTTTCAAGCTCTATACTATAAAAGGCTCTTCAACTATAGTACTATAGTAGTAAGCTCTTCAACTACTCGAGTACTGGCACTTTCTTCATGACTTTCTTTTGCTCATCATCCCGTAGCAGGTAACTGTCTCTCAAAACAGCTTAACAGAAGGAAATGTGATCAGTAGCTTATCTATCTTATGTATTTGCCGGATCGCAATGTTTGCGATATGTGACATATTCATACTTGTAGATGAATTAGCAATTGGTTTCACGTAAATACTTCTTGACACGAAAAAACACGTAAGAAATGTAATGGAATTTGCTGCCATTCAATTGTATTGATCGTCTATGAAAATAACGAAACCACATGCACAGGGAGTTATATAAATAAGGGTCTACCGTCTCTGCTCTAATTAAGAAACACTCATAATTCGAAACGTTCATGTATAGATCATGTAACAGATCTCGTTAAATTTGTGATAGAGTGAGGAGTCTATACGTATATAAGATTGCCTTAATAGAGAAAATACGGAATATAGGAACCGGCAGAAAAGTTCATTTTTTGTTCGTTTTTCTCATCTAAATGATTGCTTATCTCTTCACAAGATCAATTTCTTGATTGGCAACTGCATGAGCAACTTCCTCTGAAAAGTTCATATTTTTAGACGCAAAATTTGTGCTTTGATTGAAGATATTAACGAAAACACTGATGCACTTTTTCTATGTCAGTGGAAGTTTTGTCCTCTTCTATGCCTTTTATTGTTCCACAAGATGTAGCAGTCAGTCTTGTGTCGGGTGCAGAGGATGTTCGAGTCACGTGACAATGTGTCTACCGTCATTGCAGGTGATTAGTAAGTCCTGTGTATTTCGAAAATCTTGAAGATAAAGCAAACGAAGAATTCAGCATTTCATTGAAAACGACTGCCCAGTTTCAAATAAGGAGATGACCATATAGTATAATAAGCCTATGCCTCATATTACTCATTTGGTTTGCATTGAAACTTGGAACATCACGTGACTGTCTTCAATCAAACAGCAACCCTACATAACCAACACACAACCAAATGAACGGCATACATCCTTTGGAATTATACTTTTTGGTAATTTTGTTACTAGATCGCAAACTGCTAGCTGTGAAGGTAGCACACCCAAGCATGCTGAGGCCGAAAATCGTACTCAGTCTGTTGTTCCTATGGAAAGTATGTGATCTCTCCTTGGTACAAAAAAACTGCTTAAAGCTAAAAAGCTATAATTCTATGATATGTACACACCCGACGCATTCCGCTAATCAACTGGGGCAACCAACAATAAAACATGACAGTTGTATAACCAACGCGCCACTTTCTCACAAAATCAGATTTCAAACAAAGTTTCAATCTAGAGAATGTCAAACTGAAGACAATATTGACCTTTGATTTATGTTAAAACATATGGCGTCATTAGATTGACCGTTTCAAACGACGTTGACCTTTTCGCTAAATTGTGTAGGATCATTAGATGGACCGCTTCAAGAAGTTAAGTGACAGCAATCACTGAAGTATTATTCTACTGAAAGCTGTGAGGCAGAAATGTTGACATTCTGAAGCCCTCGGTGATCAAAAGGAATGATTAAATAAAACCGAATTCAAACTGACGATGTAATTGGCCAGCAACTCATGTTTGTACATGCCTGATAGCTTCTAGAATGTCCTGAAGCGTAACGAACTTTAATAAATGTCATTCCATTGACCGCACCCCCTAAATTACATACCAGGAAAAGAAATGTTGACTTTAAGTCTTCTATGAAAACATGACACCCTCTGGCAATTTCTGACTGAATCTGATCATGCTACACATAAGAAATTCGTTTCAATTGAAGGCGTTCACCAACGACAGTAAACTTTCTATAAATGATGAAGTTGTGCACTTAACGCAACATATGTCAATAAGATTACTATGGATGTAATCACGGTGCGAGCATCAGCCTGCCAATTAATGCAATGCACAGTAATTTACTAGCTAAGTTCCTCACGAGTTAAATCATCACCGCAACGAACAATCAGCTAACTGTCAGTGAAATTAGTTGTAGGCGAGGTTTAAGTCTTTCATCTGTCGTACATTTCCAATTGAATCTGATGAAGCAATTGTAAATCAACACAGCGTTAACAATTGGATAAGAATAGACAATCATTAGAGTTTAATCAAAACGATTTACTTGTCACCAGATCTTCTGGCCCTGTCGGAAACCAGGTTAGATCCCAGTGTGTCATCAAGCGACGTTACTCCTGATGGATACGTATTTCACCGGATGGATAAAGCACCTTGTCATGGTCTTGGAGTCTATGCCAAGACAAGCCTTCCCTTGAGAAGGCTTTGTAGCTCAGAGGATCCAAGGCATGAGTATCTTGCCTTCATTGCGCCGCTGCAGAAGACCACTCTTCTTCTATTTTTCCTATACCGCTCTCCATCAACTAATGCGGATATTTTCAATGTTCTTTCTGACAAGATCGATTCTCTTCTACAAGAGTATCCCAGCGCTGAAGTTGCCGTTTTTGGTGACTTCAACGTGCACAATGTTGACTGGCTTGTGCACTCACGCACCACCGATCTCTCCGGTCAGGCAGCCCAGGATTTCGCTGTCTCTCACAACCTTAGTCAAATTGTCACTTGTCCTACCAGAGTGCCTGACCGAGCTGGGGATACTGGATATCTCCTTGACCTGTTTCTCACCTCAAATCCAATTTGTTTTTCACACAAGTTCACTTCTCCCCTCGGCACGTCTGATCACTGTGTTATCACAGTTTCTGGCAAACAAGTTTGCTCCACACCGTCTGCACCCTTCCATAGAACAGTTTATCAATTCTCCAAAGCAGACTGGTGTGGCTTCCGCACTTTTCTTAGTCAAGTTCAAGCTGAGAATTTGATTCTGAGCGAGAACGTCCACAAGTCGGCGCAAGAACTGACAGAGTGGCTTCAGATAGGGATGTTTGGCCTACATCCCTCACCGTACTTTCCAAATGAAGCCTCACTCACAACCTTGGTTTACACCAGAATGTGCAGCTGCAAGTTGCCAGCGTGACCACTTTTTCCATAAGTATAAGCGTGACAGTAGCGCTGGCAATCTTGAATTGTACAAAACCGCACGTAGAAATTGCAAGGAAACCATACATCAGGCCAAAAGCCGTTACGCTTTGTATGTACGGAAATCCATTGCTACCCAAAAGCTGGCTCTAAGGACTTCTGGAGGATTTACAACAGTGTCACCAATAGGAACAAATCCTCCATCCCAGCACTCCGTCATGCCGAAGTCAGTACTTCTATGGCGACAACCTCAGCAGACAAAGCCGAGCTTCTTTGCAAAGAGTTTGCAAAGAATTCGTCATTAGACGATGGAGGTAGAATTCCACCTCCAATTCCCATGCGCACTGATGAGACAGTTAGTCCTCCTTCAGTCACAGTCCGAAACGTCAAAAAGATCATCGCCGGTCTCGATAGCTCTAAGTCTAGTGGACCAGACGGCATCCCGGTTTCGGTCTTCAAGCATCTCTCACCTGAGCTTTCTCCACTTTTATCTAAACTGTTCAGTAGATGTGTATCCACCGGTGAGTTTCCCTCTTGTTGGAAAGTAGCTTCCGTGGTTCCAGTTCCAAAGAAAGTTCTGACTCATCTCTTCCATCTAGTTACCGTCCTATCAGCCTGCTTCCAATTGCTGGCAAGATTTTTGAAGCAGTGATTAAACCAACACATTGTTAACTTCCTTGAAACTCAGAACCTTCTATCAGAAGAACAGTATGGCTTCAGACACTCTCGATCAACTGCAGATCTTCTTTCATATGTCACTGAACATGTGAGTCGTGTCCTTGACAGACAAGGTGAGACGAGATCAGTTGCCTTGGATATTTCCAAGGCATTCGATAAAGTCTGGCATCAGGGACTCCTTATGAAGCTAAAGTCCTATGGAGTTGCTGATCAACTCCACAAACTTCTTGCTTCTTTCCTTAGTGACCGGCAGATATCTGTCGTCTTAGATGCCAAAAGTCTTCCACCAAGTTTGTCAATGCAGGAGTTCCTCAAGGGTCAATTTTGGGACCCACTCTTTTTCTGCTGTACATCAACGACCTCCCAGACTGCCTAGTGAGTAAATTGGTGATGTATGCAGATGACACAACACTCTTCAATTCCAATGAGCGACTCGCTAAAAATACTCAGCAACGTCAGCAGTTATGCGACGTTCTTAATGAAGACTTACGCAGGGTCTCATAATGGGGCGCCAATTGGCTTGTTTCCTTCAATCCTTCAAAAACTCAGAGTATTCTGCACTCACGACTTAAAGGAGATGATGATCATAGCATTAAGATGTCAGATAATAGGATCAGAGAACAAGATTCCATCTCCTTCCTTGGATTAGCGGTTACGAAAGACTTGTCATGGAAACCGTACATCCAATCCATTAGCAAGCAGGCAGCTCAACGCATTGGTAGTCTCTATCGTGCCAGCAGATATCTTCCACCACAGACTGTCTGCTATCTTTACAAGTCCACTATTCGTCCCTCTGATGGAGTATTGTTGTCATCTGTGGGCAGGCGCCCCACAAACGCATCTTAACCTCCTTGAACGGGTTGAGAAACGTGTCAAGAATCTCATGGTGAAAAACTTGCTAGCAAGTTGCAGCCGCTCTCCGTCAGACGGGATGTTGCTTCACTCAGTCTCTTCTACAGGTACTATTTCGGTAGAAGCAGCTCTGCAGTAAATGAGTGCGTACCCAAACCTAAGATCTTCTCCAGAAGCACACGTAGAGCTAATGCACTCACATGCTATAATGTGAGCTTAGAACGCGCACGTACTGTGAGTCGCTCGAAAAGCTTTTTTGTTCGCACGGCACAGCTTTGGAATCAGCTTCCCCAGACCACTTTCCCTGACCAATACAATCTTGATACTTTCAAGAGGCGTGCGAATAGGTTTCTGATGGGGGCAGATTAATCAGATTATAAGATCTGTTTTTTTCTTTTATTTATTTAAAGTAATACAATTTATTAGTTTTTCATTGAGTAACCCCTAGCTTCGTTCATGGCTCATAGCTGTGCTAGGGGTGAAAATTCAGTAAAAAAAAAAAAAAAAAAAAAAACTTGCTAATTAAACTGATCCGAAACAGATACTAAATGGTTCTAACGAACTTCAAATCAGTTCACTCCAAAGCCAAAATTGTATCGACTTCAAAATTTTGGAAAAATACAGTTTTCAGATGCATTGAACCCTAAATCTAATTTTATGTAAATTTGGAATTTTTTTACAAGTCTTTCCAATGCTGCCATGAATATCTCTTTAATATGTATGTCCTTTAATATACGTTCAATCAGGACAATGAATAATTGCACTCTTAGATGCTGATTTAAGAAAACAACGTCAACGACAAACATTAATGACAGTAACAGTAGAAGCCTTCACTCAGTCACTGTGTTACTTAGTGTTTAATAATGAGAAGATTATGGAATAGCCGTCTCATTGTAGTGAACTGTAGATACTAATTGCTGCTGCAGTAATTTTTAAGAACTCTTGACAATTTTCATATTGATGCTACAAGTATGAGATACAGTATGAATACGGTAAACTACGGCGTCAAAGATCGAGGCTACCATGTTTTTTTTTCGAACAGCAACATGTTCAAACGCTTCTAGAAAGTATTCCTATAAGTATGATAGCCGCATACAGAAGACTTTTCATGTCGCAAGTGATTCAAAAGAACGGGGTGTCTTCTTAGGTTTATTGGCTGAAAGAATTACTAAAAACAATATGTACAGGCCCTATTCCTATAAGCCATTCACGAAAGTAGGTATCTTATTCCAAATATATGTCACGAAGTCACCTGTGTACGATGGTTCGAACCTTTCGCAATAATTTGCTATTTAGGTATTTAGAGGATGCATCTCTTCTTTTGACTAGTAGTTGTACTCTCCTCAATCATTCTGATGAGATTAGGATGCTTGTCAATACACAGCACCGATACCCCACAAAGCTATGGATTCCAGAAATTTATGAATAGATTTCATTTCAATTTGAACATATAACTGAGACAGTGGTTACCCACCTAACTAAACAATTATCGGTAGTTCATTCGTCGACCACCGCCGCTGCCACCGCCACTATTGCTGTTTGTTGTCTCCATCAGAAGCCATGCCAGGAGAATCTCGGATAGCTGACTCAGAAAAGCTGAGTTTGATCAAGTAAGGGTACTTTGCACCTTCCACTTTGATCTCCGCGTGATTAGCAACGCCCAGTGCATCAAGAGCAAGGTTCTCCCTTGGCCATTCAATCAAGCCGGACACGAAACGTTCTCTCGTTGGGAAGCACAGAACTTTGCTGGAAATTAAAAAAGTTGGATTCAGTCATAAACTTTGTAGAAACAACATCCTGAAATTCATTGCAATCCTATCCAAGTTTCCTACATTCCTCAATTTGGGGTTTACGTCAATTTACAATGGAATTCTCGCTTTCTGGTTAATGAATTTCTTTGGAAAACTTGAGAAATCATCAGGGAGATAAAAAGATTATATTCAGTACAACTGAAGCTGATTCTTCAGTTGTTCTTTTGTTTTTGTTTCAACTTTCTTGCATTTAATTCTGAACGGAATCACGCTTTATTCTGGTGATTGTAAGAATATCGTTCACCACTCGTGTCATAAATATTCGATTCCTAGTTATATAATTACTTTATATCATAAGTTAACATTAATACTCAATCCTACTATTCCATTTCTGCTCATTTAATGAATTAGTCCGTAATTCTTAAAAAATATCAAATCAAGACAACATTATAGAATTGATGCATCTGTTCTAGCAAGCATAGAAATCTGGACTTCGGAATGCAGCCATGACTAAAGACAGTGGAAGATGGTTGAATATTTCATGACTATGGTGCAAGTGCAATGTATGCAGCAGCTGACTACATCTACCATAACTGCCAATGAAGCTACATGAATAATCATGATTATGAGACATCGAGAAATAAGTTATGTCCATCATTCAAAATTTGACGGCCATATCCAAGGCTTTTCCATGTGCTTAAAGGTTCAAGGGGATCGTTGTTATAAGTCAAAAGCTTATCCAAATAAGTCCACAGTTGTATTCGTGCGCAGTTTCCTACATTTTGTTGGTCAGCAGTAAGCCCCAAGGTTTACCTATAACTCAAACTCGAACAAGACTTGATCGTATGTTATAAATGTTGGTTTCCTGTTGTCCTAAAATTTCGATCGATTTGCCAACGTTGCGGCACTATTTTTCAACTATCTTCAGCACCGCTAACATGTGTTGTGAAGAATAAGCAAAAGTGAAACGCATTTCATTCTAGCGGAAGGGTATCACTCACTCTGGTCTTGTGATGTCTGGAAACTGTTCAAAGAGGCCCATTATGTCATCCTCGGAATAACTTGGTGGTACATTCCAAAAATGAAGAGTTCTCGACGGCGGAAAAACTCGATTCTTTGCAGCCATTGTGGGGTTTGTATATCGATTGTTGCGTGAGGGAACTGAAGTCTTTGTATGAAGGCGTACCATCACTTAGTTCAAATGGACTATTCACTTCGAGGAGAAACTGGCTGCTTGCTTGGTTGAAACTGAAGTTTATTTCCAAACAGAAGACTATGATGCAAATTATGCAATACACGTTGACAACTTTCAGGTTCTCCCCATTTCAACCATAAGCTGCGCCTTCCTTTGTCTTGAGAAATTTAGCACGTCTGACGTTCCCATACGGGCACAATATATTGAACAGTCTGAAGAGAAAAGAAGTCAATGCATCACCATTACCTCTGACGAAAATAGCAAAACTCACCGATCACAGTTCATCTTGTCGCTACTTAAACCATAAACCATGAGTACACAACCTCCACTGCCACCACCGCTTTGGTTACTCATCATTTCATTGCCACTCATGTATGGATTGAATCGATGCGAAGCACCTCTTGAGGGCAATAAGCTGCTGGTTCGTCCTTGTACTCCAGTGTCCATGTATTCAATTCGGTCACCGTTGTCATAACCTCCACCTAAAGTGAAGAATGAACAGGAATAAAGAAGCATTCAGATGGGAAGGAATCGTCGAAGTGCTAACCCATTTGCAAAGCCAAGAGGTATGTACTTGTGTATCTAGGGTTGCAAAAACAACATTTTTTATCCATCATATTCCAAACACATTTAAAATGTTTTTTTAAGTTTTTGCTTTTTTATTATTGATGAGAATTGCAGTTCAGGCAAAACTACATTAATACTTTCCATAGAAGACTGAATGAATGAAAGAGAAACATACTACGCAATCCTATAGGACTTCTATAATTTAGGAAATTTGGGGTAGTTAGAGTGCTTAATAATAGCATTATTGCTACTATCAGTGAAAAAGGACTTATTATTTATATCGGAATGCTTGTCATTTTTTCAAACAGAAATATAAAGTGCATACCGCTAGTGCTCATACGAGCATGTGTAAAATAAAATTATATTGGGCCGGCATGTGTAAAAAAATTGGGCTGATTTAAGCAGATTGACATCATAATTGTACAAAGTTTAAAACAATTTGATTCAACAATGTCGCTAGGATGCATGTGCCTAATACAGCAAGGGAACATAATTTATTAGGAAAGAGTTTTATTTTGATGTAAATATATAATACTGCGAATCATCCCTAATGAATATGGCGATACAATTTAAAAACAGATACCTAATAATCGGGCATGAAAATGGACCGAAAATAAAACCCCGAAAAATCTAACAGATCCAAAAATTCATGGCGAGCGGCCTGCGGAGCGAGCCTATAATATCCGAGCTTGCTCGGAAAATTTTTGACATTTTAGATGTTAGAATGCATTTCCTGACATCTCAGACATAACTTGATGGGCAATAATATCTGGTTCGCCCATGGCTACTTTTTAGGTTTTATGACTGACAGGCTGTCTTAAACAGTTTCTATCTCAAGCAACTTGTAGAATATACTGTATATATTTTTCGGGATAAGTTATCAGTTAAATTAGCCGAAAATTTAAATAAGACAGAGATGGGACTCCAAAATTATATTATTTTTAATTCAATCATAGAAATTATCATAAGCATTAATTCAACACAAATAGTCCTTCCGATACAACTAAACGAAGCTTTAGCTATCCATGAAGTAAGGCAAAACATAAAACAAGGATTACTTTTGAAGGTACACATAATAGTTGATATCCCAAGAAATACAAAATCACTTAGCTTATGACAGCTTCCTTAATTTTGCCAATTTGGCTAACCTAGATCGGTAGTGCTCTTTCTTTGCTCTTTTTGCTGCCAACATTGACAGCTGATTAGCTTTTCTTTTGGAGATAACGTTCATAGTTTCTCACTGCAGCAACTTTCTTCTTTTCCTCAATTGCAATCCGCTCCATCTCCTGTCTTTCCTGATATCGTTTTGCCGAAGTACGCATATTGATTGACAATTTCTTGTCCACATGATCATAGGCCACATCAGACCTCTTGAAGTAGTCTACAGCAGATTTATTGTTGGCACGCAATGTGTATTTGACAGTTTGGATAGCGCTAAGTGTTTCAATACGGAGACGGGATGACCGAGGATCAAGGATTTTATTGCATTATTTTACGATTCACAAAAATGTTTCATTTCCCGTCCAAAAACCCGGAATATTTTGATGCCTAAATAATAGGAAAAAAACAATTTTGCTGCATTAGTAGGTACTACGTCACAAAATATACTACAGCTCGAAAGTTGATCAACTGCTCTAATTTAAAATCCTCTGAAAACCCTTTGTAACAATAATTTCTACATCAAACCCTCACCACGCATGAAAGATACCGGTGATATCAATTTTTCTAGAGTCTAAAGTATATATTTGCAAACGGCTGTGGATTTGGATTACGTAGTTACAACCTAGTTATTAGTTTTCTTACCTGGAACATCATATCCAGGTCCTCGACCTCGACCATAATCGTCTTGAGATCGCATACTCATTCCCCCAACCATTCCAGCTCTTCCAGGCGATCCCAACAAGGAATTCCCGGTTGGAGGTGCCGAAGCTGCCATTGGTGGGGATTCAAAATCCCATGACTCATCATCGTTCTTTGTCACAGTTAAGCGTGTTGGTCTTGCAAATTCGATTTTCAGGGTGCAGCAACCAGAATAGATATCTGCACCGTTCAAATGCATCTTCGCTGTTCGAGCATCTTCGATGCGCTCGAATTCCACCATAGCCTGAAGAGAAATATGTGTCAGTTTGAGGTGACATGAACTTCAAAATGATCAAGCAGGTTTGAGTCACGTGAATGAAGGCAAGCACTTGAAATGTTATTGCAATAGGTTCATGCATTTCATGAGCTTTCAATGAGCCAACAAATGTTAGAAAGGAAAATATTATCTGAATTGATTTATGAAAGCACCAAAGTCATTCAGATTGGATTGGCTGAAAATATGTGATTTTTAATTGTAAATCGCTGTTGTGTGATAACTAAATGAATATTCTTCTAATTGTGACTATTCGGTGATTCACACATGCACTAATGAAACCCATCCCATGGTCTGCAATGTTCTGTAAAGTGCCCATGTGTATAGTTTGACTTTTTACGTGACACTAGTTCGGCAGTCATTTATGCAACAATATTGATAACTAATAACATCAGCTGATCTGTAAAATTTACGAAAACAAACAAAGCACATATAAACGAAATTATCGCTGGATAGAGTGCTGTAATGAAATAATTTCGCATTTCCAAGTTAAGATTATTATCCTAAATATTATAAATTCCCTTCAAAGCAAATGGAAAAGTATAGGATCTAAAATAGATGATTTTGAAGGAATATTGATGAATATGTCTACATCTAGTCAATGCGATAAAAAATTGAACATTTTATATGTTAATTCATTGACATAGATATTAGCATTGAATGAATTGAAGCCGTTTAACATCAGGTATTTAACATTCCTTTTTTGAACATCACTTTCAACTAAATGTCGCTGGTGAGTTGCACTTCTATGTCAAAGATATTTATTTCATGGATATCTTAGTTACATATCTCTGAAAATCTATGACCTGATTCATTGATGTGAATATCTGCTTTGAATGTAATTTGTATGGTTGATTGCGATGTCTATTCAACAATAGCAATGTTAACTCGCTTCGCTCGTTCTACATTTTCAATGTCGTATAGACATCGTATGACCATTGCTACAGTGCGCGACAGCAAGTTGGAAACTTAGCATAAATCTACGGACACGTACATTTTTCAACACCTAAATTTTTTTGCTATTAAGAAATATCGACAAATTTATAATCATCTGAAAGAGAATTTTCGGATCTATCATTTGAATGTTGTTGAATTAATTGTTTTTGAAATTGGTGGTTCCTAGAGGCCCATAAACCCGAAAGCCCCAAATTTTCTTTGACTTGTTTTGACAAGCGCATAAATCAATTTGAAACATTCTCCTTGTGATATTCAAAACCGTCACAAGATTGGCTTTCATAAAATATATAGTTTGACAGTGTTTTCTCGAAGTTTATAGGCAATATTTTGAAAGTAGTATAGATAGAAAATGTGGCGATTTTTTCATTTTCAGAATATTTCTTCGAAGGGCCTTAAATTTACGCAACAAAAGCGGAAAACAGTAGTTTTGAGGTAAATAAATGTCACCAGTTAGTTAACAGCGTTATTTCTGTCATCGCAACACATTCTGAAAATGAAAAAATCGCCACATTTTCTATCTATACTACTTTCAAAATATTGCCTATAAACTTCGAGAAAACACTTTCAAACTATATATTTTATGAAAGCCAATCTTGTGACGGTTTTGAATATCACAAGGAGAATGTTTCAAATTGATTTATGCGCTTGTCAAAACAAGTCAAAGAAAATTTGGGGCTTTCGGGTTTATGGGCCTCTAGCAACCACCAATTTCAAAAACAATTAATTCAACAACATTCAAATGATAGATCAGAAAATTCTCTTTCAGATGATTATAAATTTGTCGATATTTCTTAATAGCAAAAAAATTTAGGTGTTGAAGAATGTACGTGTCCGTAAATTTATGCCAAGTTTAAAACTTGCTGTCGCGCACTGTACAGGGTGCGAGAAAAGTCTTTGCGGATTTTTGATAACTTTATATTTAGTTATTGTATGGTGAATTGTTTTACTTTATTTTCATTTTTCTTTGAACAAACTCATCTAGAAATAAAAACTAAACATTCCATGTACTCATTGACATTTTTATTCTTCAAATAGCTCACCGTCATGCTCAATGCACTTCAGAAAACGTTTCTGAAAATTCCTCAACGAATCACGGTAGTAAGAGAGAGCAATGTTGTTCATTTGTCGCTCAATCTCTTCCCGCAAGTCCTGAATGTTCCTGTAAATAAAACCTGGAGGATAAACCAATTGCCGCCTCCAGAACCAAAAGTCGCAGGGTGTCAAGTCCGGCGATCTTCCTGGCCATTCAATAGGTCCTCTCCTGCCGATCCAGCGATTGGACAAATGAGTCTCTAGAATTTGACGCGCTGAAAGAGAGTAATGGGGAGGCGCTGCGTCTTGCTGGAACAGAAGGGTTCTTCCAGTGCCACGAGAGAAATAAGGAACGACTTGGTTCAACAGAAGATCAGAATATCTCTTTCCATTCATGGTTTCTGAACTGATATCGTAGAGAAGAAGTCCGGAATAGCCTACACAGCCCCACACGGTGAGGCAAGGAGTCTTGCCTGGGTTGGTCATTCTAATATTCGGGTTCGTCGTAGTCCAGAAGTGCACATTGTGCTTGTTGATGTTGCCTGTCAACGACATGACACACTCGTCCGAAAATGTTAGCTTTCGGAGGAAAGCAGGATCTTCTCTCGATTTTCTTCTCATTTCTTCACAAAATTGTAAGGGGCGGTCTTCGTCCCCATCACAAAGAAATTGAGAATATAGCGGCTTGTATGGATGATAATGCTCGGCTTTTAGAACTTTTCGGACAGTGAAATCAGAGATCCCGACATCCCTCGACATCGCTCTTGTCGAAGTTGAAGGATTTTCAGTGACAGCTTCAATTACCTTTTGCCTGTTTTCATCTCCAGATGCTGTTATGGGTCTACCACTTCTGGTCGGTCGTGGGACAGGCTGCCGGTTTCAAGAAGTTTGTTCTTCCAATACAAGATTGTTCTCGACGATGGGGGTTCCTTGTTAAATTTCTCTCTGAATTGACGAGCACTTTCTTCACAGTTGAAAGAAATGGCCCACGATGTGCAATAAACTTTTTCTATTGTCGAGAACTCCATCACAATATCAAATTACTCACATCCATCAGTGTATCGAGTTTATAAACACAGTGTATAAAATGTATTGATTAAAATTAAAAATCTCGTAGTAAGATTCAAATGTGAAATCTATGCTGGTCAGCAAAAATAAGTGGCATAGCTTTTCAAGGAATAACATTTATTAAGGTTAATCATCCATGGTTTAGTCCGTCATTTAATGATCGATCCTCGAAGTTAGATTTAAATTTGAAATCTATGGAGCTCAGCAAAAACGAATGGCATAGCTATTTGAAGCACAACTTTGTTGATTTGATTAAAATGAGATCAAATCTCGTAGCTAGATTCAAATGTGAAATCCATGGAGCTCAGGAAAAACAAGTGGCGTAGCTTTTTAAAGCATCGAAAATAGCACAATGAAATGCCGAGTTTACAAAACGTATGGAAAGTAATCAATTTAAATTTTGTTGATTGAATAGCATAAAGTTCACTATGTGTTAAATCTGAAGACTTGGCATGCATAATAGTCGAGTGACAGAGTTATCTACAAACGCATTGCCACATATTGGTCACTGAAGAAATGATATTTGATCATTGAATAGCAAAATATAAAGTTGACAAAAATCCGCACGGACTTTTCTCGCACCCTGTATATTGCAAAATCAGACAGCCTTTATTCCACTTGAGTAAGGAGGCTGTACCATACTTGAAAATGGGAATGTTGTTTCAAATTTTTTTCAAATGAAAATTTGTTGTTACAACCTACTCGCGCAAAAAGACGAATGTCTAAGAAAAACTGAAAGAAAGTCGGGCCAAATTAGAGATGGACCAACAAATAATTCTCAAGTCGAACTTCAGATTTCTTTCCATATGAAATGGATTTTGATAATTCCATATTATGTACGACTCTTCAGAACTGAAGAGAGCGAAGCCCCAGTTCGTCTAGCCTAACGTTTGATTTTGCTGATAATTTATAACATCTCCTGTTGAACTGCAGTATCGGCATATTTCTTGCAGTTATCGTATAATTCTGGTACTTATAGTAAATGCAGCAAATGTGCATTTTAGAATCTGAGAGCTAATAAACAGCGAACAATCAATCTGCCTTTCGTAGGTGTTAGTGCATCGCAGCGTGATCAGCCACATGCATTTCATTTTGCTATATTTCGATATACAGTCGACTCTTGATGTAAGCGACACTTTGGGACCGGCTGTTGTCATCGCTTATATCGAGAGCTAGCCGTATATCTATCAATTTGGCAGGGACCGACCTCTCGTGTCGCTTCCATCAAGAGATCGCTTATATCGAGAGTCGACTGCATCTCATTCAAGAATAATTAAGTTGCCTCAGGCCATTCTGAGATGTTATTCTTCCATACAACAGGCATCCTCCATCAGCCAACCACAGAGAACCGCCTGTCTAGTGTGCGGCGTTTTGCTTCTCAGCAAGCGTGATTTGACAGCTGTGACGTCATCATGAATTTTTGACACGAATTTGCGGGCAAACTAACGATCGTATGTGGGAAAGTAATAGGAAATGTAGTAGTGATTCTATACTTTTATATTCAGAGATAAGATTTGTTTCTGAAATTGACCGAACTGCACCTTTAAGCAATGGTGTTTTACTTTCACCTATATATATATATATAATGAATTTAACGCTAGACAAAAGATGTTTAAGTAAAATTTCACTGAAATGGAAGAAATTACGCCATTTGTGAAATTGAATAGCCATTCGATCACACAAAAAAACCAGAGACGATTTCATTCGAGGACATGAACCAATGGCGACAGTAATAAGGGGAATATCGTGCCTGGAAATGACAACTTTTCCGCCCGACCTGAAAAGTCCGTATTTGAAAAAAAGTTCGAAAAATAACGACAAAATTGATTTCAATAGAACTAGTATTATTACAAGCTAGAAGCCGTGAAGTTTTTGCACGAGTATGATTTATTGGCATACCATGGTTTCAATTCAATTAACGGAAAGGATTATATACTTTTTTGGTCATGAAATCGATGATGAAAATTGCTGTTAAAATGTTGTTGAAAAATAATGTTGATGAAATTCGCTGTTTATTAGCTGTCAGATTCTAAAATGTACATTTGCTGCATTTGCTATAAGTACCAGAATTATATGATAACTGCAAGAAATATGCCGATGCTGCAGTTCAACATCAGCAAGTCATTTAAAGAAGGGGGCAAGTGCATACATTAAAATATACAGAATTGTCTGTCAGTTGGCACCGAGATCGAATGAGCCACGCATTAAAATTGACGGAGAAGTCTTTGTCAGCAGAACTCTGCCAACTAAAATGGATGTAGAAGTTCGAATAAAAGTTAAAAGAATCGCTCATAAAATCACGCCAAAGCCTCCTGAACAATCACATATCATCCGAACCTTTACATCTATTTCAGTTGGTGCCCAATTCCATTTCCTTGCTTGCTGACAAATATTTCTCCGCCAATTTTAATACGTGGCTCATTCGATTTTGATGCCAAATGACAGACAATCCTGCCGATTTTAATTTATGCCCTTGCCTTGAGACTGTCCCTTTTTTTAATGTGTTCATCATCAATTTCACGTCCAAAATTGTATATTATCCTGTCCATTTGTTGAATTATCGCCATGGATGATGGATACCACTGTATTTGAAACCGATATGGTAATAAATCGTACCTGTGCAAAAACTAGTATTATATCATTTTACCTTGCATCGTAATGATTATGACAAAATCATACACTACCAACACCAGGTAAGTCATTATCATGTATTGATTCTGTGCTGAATTTACGATATCTCACTTTCTCTCGGTCCACTGACTTCGAAGAGCAGTGTATCAAAGGAAACCTCACAAAATTCTCCTACTTGATTCCTCATCATACTCACATGTTCTCTATAAATATTCTAGATAGGCGAATTTAGTTCTTGACCACTGTCCAGAAAATAAGATAACGCATGCAGATGTGCAGGTATAACAGTTGATTTGAAAGCTGAGAATATCTTGGGGTATTGGACGTTAATGTGCAACATGATTGGAAGGCTCGAGAAAAGATGGGTGGTCCAAGATTTATGATAGTTCCTTAGTACTATTGCTCTTTTACTGCATTATGGCAACTTCACCTTTTTTCCAGCACATCATTCCACTGTTACCTATTTTGAAGCAATACTTAAGTAAGACACGGTTCAATGATCGGTCACCTTGCAAATTATTTACGTATGGAATAAATCAATGTCATTTCGCTGATTTGACAGATGTGACTAGACCTCCATGACAGACCATAACATATCTATCATTTGCACTGCGTTTCATCCAAAGTGGCTAACTGTACGTTTGCATCAGACCCATGATGATTCTTGTATTTAATTGTCAGCAGTTCGTCGTCCGACAGTTACTGATTGGATGCTACGTTAATATACCAAAATAAACCCCAAATCGAATTGATCAACTAGTTAATGAAATATTAACAAGTCTGAGATTTCAATTCACTACCATCAAAACCAGGAGTTGTCAAAAATAAAATGCATTGCAATTAGATGCAATTAACTGATTGATTTGTAATGGGGACAATGTTTACTTGACTGTTATGCCTCTAAAGCCGTCACCACTTAATATCGTAGGATAATGGATATCGCATCTTGAATTGGCTTTATCTAAATACTAAGTTTGCTAAACACATCCTATTTACTGATGGCTTTCAGGATTCCAATCAGGAACTGTTTGATACTTAAAGTATTCAGCATCTCTATCTAACAATACTTAGATGATAACTTTTACAACTACTATCGCATGCTCTGTTATAGGCAGGTGTGAATATTCATTCATATGTTTCAACAATTAATCATCACTGTATTATATGATGCATGAACTTAGTCTTAAGTCTGAAATAACTAATAACATAAGTCTGTAGCACATTTGCGCACAATTTTCATCGATTGTACACGACAGTTATCATCACTGCCTCTTGCATGTTCAAAATAGAAGTGGACAATTTTTTGTCATCAATTTCTGTGATCACTCGGTTAAGTTGGAATCTTGCTAGGTGAGTAGGTCGACACTAGAAAGCATGCACGAACATTGGAAGATGAATGAGCAAACCAATCGTTTCAGCCTATTTATTTCAGATTAGCCACCACGTTCAAGTTTCCATTCCAAGACTTGATAACACGTTAATGAATTAAAGAAAATCACCCCTCTACATTTCTCTTATCCTTTTCACACCCTTCTACATTTCCTCTACATTAAATCGACAGCTTTGAACTAAGTTAACACTTGCATACAAACTAATCAATTACCATATGTCCTCTAATAGAACCCGGGTTTATGAGTCACAATTTCATAGAAACCGGGCCTCTAATAGAACCTCTGATAGAACCCGGGTCAGACTCAGAAGCATCTTAAGGACCCTATAGCCCGTACATAAACATACCGTCACTGTTGTACAATTGCTTATGTACCTACCGTACGCCTGGTAGATATTCATATAAAAGACATGACGATTTCACAATTACTTGGCTGATAGTGACAGTGAATTCTACATGTAGTTTCCATCTTTCATAATGTACCGGTATACTCGTACGCACCCAGGTAACACACGTAGGCTTCCTTTTTTCGCTATTTCTTGTAGCGAGTGGGCTTCTATGACCTGCGCATAATACGGACACCAGAAACAGAAATTAGACAAAAGATAAATACGAACTTTAGTGTTGAATAATGATGTTAGAGTAAGTAAGCTACAAGAATACCAAGGCTACTCAGGATATCAGGCGCATGTATGAAAGATGTAAACTTCGGTAAACTGCACTATGAGAGCCGTCATATAGTAGGCAGGTATTTCTATGAAAGTTCACCGATGGTTGTTATCGGATTTTTCCGGTAAATTTTTAATGTCATTAAATAGAACCCGGGTAAGAGCAACATGAATTGAAACAACCCCCCGGATTCTGTTAGAAGGCATACGGTAGCTACACACCACATAACTAGACAGGTTGTCTCTTCTTCTGTTTCACTAGAAAGGAAACATTCTAACATGTAACGTTGATGAAATGGCACAATCTTCTAACATAATACCATAGCAATCGAACAATGAGCAGTCAGTTCAACATTAAACACGCCAAATTGTGCAAAATTTCAGTGACTGCTATCAACCGGATCACACAGCAAAGAGAAAACAGTCGATGTCAAGTTCTGCAGAGAACTTTAAGAACGTTTTCTCGTGCGCCTGATAACTTTTTTAATAATGATCGGAGGGCCCAACATTATCGAGAAAGCCTTTGCGCAATGCCTTGAATTCCACGAATCTGAAGGAATCGTAGCGATCGGAGCATTTTGAAGGAATTCACAGCAATCCGCAGGCGGCGCACGACTATTTTCCTACCTCCGCAAGGTATCAAAAATTTCTTTTCGTCCATTTCGTAAGTTCCTGTACGTGATATTGTTTTGAATCAGTTTGCATTTCTAGCAAAGTGATGCGCTTAAACAATCTAATTCTATGCTACACCTGTCTTCCAGAAATAGACAAGAAATTAAACTTAATAATCAAACAGCGCTTTTTAAAAGTAAACATCCTGTGACGAAAACGCTCGTACAGCCTTTTGTTAGCCGAAGATTAGATCTTGTTAGCATGCATTCACATCATGGCAATGAAGATCTACTTGAATCATCTGACCTGGGTCTTCTTTTATCAATATTCAAAAATAGAACAACTATTACCATAAGATCGCCATTCTTATGACGAAGTTTCCTGACTTAAAAACCTTGATTTTAAGAAGTTCTAAAAGGTATGCGAAATATTGCACTGTCAAACGAAAAGCTAACTAAATCATTCAGTGTGGTGTGTAACATATAGTGAAAAGTTAAAGATGTCATCCGACAATTGCAGATAATATCAACTTGCTGCATTAAGACTGAATTTAGCCACCGCTCCTGATAAAGTAAATGGAATGCGAAGGAAATTTTTCAGTATGTAAAGATGACTTTTATTTTAATGCCAAGCCTATGCAATTAATTTTCAGTCTGACAATTTATCCCAGGTAAAAGTGCAATCTACCAAATAAATGAATAAATGGCAGATAGGTATTTTACTTGGGGATACGAGGGGTGATCAATATGTTCTGCAACCAAAGGATCTCAGCTGTAAACCACTATAGTCTCGTCGTCGTCACCTCGATAGAAGTGAACACAACTAAACAGCAGCTAGCATGACTCATATCAGGATCAATAGACGGTTTTCTTGTCAGTTGCATTCATCAGAAGACTGCATCTGCGAGCGAACAATGGAGCCATCGAAAGAAAACTTTCGTTTTTAATTTTTTACGCACATGAAGCTTGGCTTGAAAGTCAAACGAATTCACGACGAACTAGCCGATGTTTACGCAGATAAATCACCTTCTTTTGACACCGTTGCCAGATGGATTCGACATTTTTCGGATGGACGCGTGTCCCTGGAAGACGAAGGACGTTCCGGTCGACCCAGGACATCACTGACCACGGAGACCGTGACCCGTGCTGACGCCATAGTGCGCGAAGATCGGAGCATCACCCTCCGTTTCTTTGCTGCTGAGCTTGAAGTGAGCTATGGGAGTGCTCACAGCATTATGCACGAGGAGCCTGGGCGAAGAAAATGCTGTGCAAGATGGGTGCCGCATTTCTTGACTGACCACCAGCGCGCTGAGAGAGTTCGGATCTGTCGTCAGTGGCTGGAGATGTTCGACTCCTCTTCGAGTAGATGACTTTCTTCGAACAAGCGACTCTCTGATGTCGTCACAGATGATGAGTATTGGATTTCTTTTTTCACCAACAAAGATAAGGCTTCCAACATGGTGTGGCTCAGCGATGAAGACCTTCGACCTGAAGTGCTCAAGACGAGTTTTCACAGCAGGAAGCGAATGTTCACCATTCTCTTGAACTCACAGGGCATCGTTTCGGAGGATATCTTTCAAGAGAAGTCGACAATCAACGCACATTATTATACGAATACAATTTTGCCACAAGTGCTCCAGAAGCTGCGCCAACTCGATCCGGATCCCGAGTGCTCCTGCATCACGACAATGCGTCTTCACACACGGCGGCCCGCACACTCACTTTCTTAAGTGAACATGTTCAATTGCTTGAACACCCACCCTACTCACCCGACCTTGATTCTTATGATTTTTGGTTGTTCCCAAAACTAAAAAAGGGGATAGCTGGAAGGCCTTTTTACCGGATCCAAGACCTTGCACAGTCTGTGCATTCAGAAATGCGAAGTGTTCCTCTTTCTGAGTATCGCGACTGCTTTCAGAGGTGATTGCATCGGATGCAACGATGTATAGACGTTCAGGGAGCTTACTTTGAAGGAATGTAATTGTTTTTTTCAATATAATTCTTGTTTAGAAATAGATACCTTGGTTGCAAAACTTTTTGATCACTCCTCGTAATTGTTAGCAATGCGTCTACCTGTTCACACCTTAGCCGCTTTCTCAACTTTGTGGATTTTGGTGCCAAAAGGTTTTGACTTTTGACTCAAGTATTATAGTTTTGAAACAGAAACAAATGATCTAAATTGAACACTACCCCCCCTCCCGTTTTCATACTTAAAAAACCCAGGTCAGACTCTATCAAACTGAAATTAGTAAGAAAAGTTATTTTAATAATTTTTGATTCGCCAAGTCATGGTTCGGAGGCAAATATCTGATTCCCTACAATGTGTGAATAACACTTTGAAACCGATGGTGTCATAAAAGCTCTAATCTGTGATTTGCTTGAACAAGCATAAGCTGCTATCGAACTTGTCTAGGAAGGATATCCATTTCCTCGTGGTAGTTGTCTGAGAAGAAGTCCATTGCAATAGCAGTCTTATAATTTGATCGATTTATTCACATGAATGAAAATACTTTGGGCGAATCAAAAGTCTAGTCGTCTTACAAATTTATTGAAAGTAAAGACAAGCAAGAAAAACTGACGTTTTGGCAGTAGTCCGGGAGCTAGCGTGAAGTTGTGCAGGGAACGAGGTAGTACATGAAATTCTCACATGGCATAGTACACCTCCAACCTACTGCAAAACTTCGCGTCTGCCGGATCAGATCATTTGCTTTTCCGAAATATAGAGGATAACAAAATCCTATGTATTTCCAGGGGGGAAAATTGAGACATTTAAGGTGTTGACTCCATTTTTTCGAATTTTTGCTCATAAAAGTTACACAAATTGGTATTTTGTTGAACTGGCTATTATAGAAATCATCTACAGATCATGATCTTTCAAATGAGTTATCATTCAGTGACAGAGGATGAAGTAAAGTGCACAAGCAGACACTTTTCGTTGGTGTAACTGCAAATTTTAACATAGAAATTTCAGGAAAATTGTTGATATACTTTAACGAAAAGTGTCTGTTTGTACACTTTACTTCATCCTCTGTCACTGAAAGATCATGATCTGTAGATGATTTCTATAATAGCCAGTTCAACAAAATACCAATTTGTGTAACTTTTATGAGCAAAAATTCGAAAAAATGGAGTCAACACCTTAAATGGCACAATTTTACCATTGGAAATACATAGGATTGTGTTATCCTCTCTATTTCTGAAAAGCAAATGATCTGATCCGGCAGACGCGAAGTTTTGCAGTAGGTTGGAGGTGTACTATGCTATGTGAAAGTTTTATGTACTACCTCGTTCCCTGCACAACTTCACGCTAACTCCCGGACTACTATGCTCTAAAAACAAATCTACTTGGTAGTAAAGGACAGTTTCAGAAATGTCACGGAGAATCTATTCGGCTTCCTCAGAACTGCTCAACGTCATCTCACGCAATGAAGATTTCAGCAAAATAGCAGGTATGGATTGCACAAATTGAGTTAATAATAATAATTTGTTTTTTGGCATACAAAAGGCGGTAAGTGCATTACATATAATTCAGAACAAGATATTGTTAAGAAAGTTTAAAAGTTAACGGCAAAATCTAATGACGTGAATTAGCAAGACGTTTGGTAAACGCTCGCGGTTTCCTGAGCGGACAGGAGTTACGTGATGTAGGATGCCTTTTGTCGAACAATGCTTGTAATGGATGGTTTTGACTGGAGGCGATCTTGATGAAGAATTTATTGCATATTCGATCCCCAACTGCGATGTAATTCTCGGGCATCGAGGAAGACCCGGTCATAATCCTGTATGCCCTCCTTTCGACACGCAATAGACGGTTCAGGTGACGCTTGCTGGCACTCGCAAAACACGGGAAGGCATAGGTCATAATTGAGCGGATCAGGGAATTGTATACAAGTAAGTCGCGTCTCCACTTGGCACGTCTCAGATTCCGTAGAACGAATAATCTTTTGGGGCACTTCTGACATATTTTGGAACTATGATCGCTCCAACTTGAGAAAATCACTCCTAGAACATTGGCCGAGTTAACGGATGGTATACTTTCAGAGCCGATAAGAATTCGATTCAAAGTGAGGTCCTGCTTAGTAACAATTTCCATCACACAGCACTTTGAGATAATCAGAGGAAGACCCGATATCCCAGACCAAGATACGATGTTGTCCATCTCCTTCTGCAAATAGTCTCCGGCGCCATCCCGCACGAAATGCAATAGAACGTGTTCACGACTGTATGGACTCTACCAAATGGCTGTCACACTCCGGTTCTCCAAGAACTCTTTGGCAAGTCGAGCGGTGTGAGGACGGGAATTTTCAATTTGCAGACGAAGGCTACAGAGTCGTACAAGCTTGGATCAGAGATTCAGGGGGTTCGCCTAAGTCCTCTAGTTCTCCTCAGGCAATCGACCATAACATCATGATTGACAGTGATGCCATAGCGAAGTGCTGTCACAGAGAAACGTTTGTTTGGAGTGAAATGTCACCATAGATTTCCGGCATCTCATTAAGTTCAGTAGGACCACTCGTCTTCTTGGTCTATCTTTGCCCAACCAGGTCTTGTTGTTGGCTCTTGTTCCGTGAACATTCCATGGCACCCACGTTTCGTCCAGGACAGCATGAAAATGAAGGTTGCACTTCTCTTCCTGCAGGTCAAGCAAGACCTGTCTGTTGGCACAGGTCACTCGGAGTTGCCGGTACTCAGCGGTGAGGTCATGCGGCACCCAAGCTGAGCAAACCCAACGTTTTTCAGGTTTTCTATCTAAAAATTCAATGGAGTGTGCTTTGGTTGCAGTTGAGTAGGTCAGCAATTTCAAGAGGAGAAAGATGAGGGCCATCCTTGATCATGTCGGCAACTTGGCTGGAGAGATCTTCCGTTCTTGTTGATTTCGGAAGACCAGAGCGTGGAGCATCGACAGGGTCCGACACTTATCCATCATTGAAATCCTTCATCCATCTTTGAACTGTACAGGAGGATGAAGCACGATCTTTCCAAGCCTCAGTTAACTCGAAATGGACGTCTGTAGCAGACCTTTCAAGCTTTCGACAGTTAATGGTGTAAAACCGAGAATGCGTTTGATCACACTCATCATGTCCTAACCAATACATGAAAGACAAAAGAAGCTAAACATGCGCCATTATTTCACTCGTTGCACCACGTTAGCGATCATGAGTCGTATTCAAGTTTCAGCCGACAGATGCAATGCCAGATGAAAGTTTATCAATTCACTGTCATTCTATTACGCCAAATTTGCATGTAAAATGTGCAGCAGCTAGAAAAGTGTCATTTCATTCTCTTAAATATCATAACGACAAGACTTTTGGTGCACCCAAAGTAATGAAATAGAACAAGAATGTGTTCAAGCAATGTTTACAGATTTCAACGGGTTTGATTATAGCTAGCTATACAAATACTTTATCCGTACTCATCTGAACACCGCTTCAGCTCATGCTTTATGCTATTGTACGGATGTAGCATCTGAATAGTGGAATGATCTCTTGTGTTGTGTTTTAACATTGATTTTCAGATAAAATAACTGGACGACTTTTATATTGCATGCTGAACCGTTGGTGTTTTCGGCGGGACCAATTTCAAATGTGTGTATTTTGAGTATTTGTTTAATGTTAATTGGTTTGAAATATTCATTTGTATATTGCTTGTGTAAAATTATGATGACATTAATGTCATGTAAGCATGATATTGTGCAAGTTGTGAACGAACCTGTATGTTATACTTCTTAAATATGACGATTCGCAGCACACGCCCGTGTGTACTGCAGATCTGATTAATAACATCAACTGTGATGGGATGTTGTGCGTTGTACACTGTGCAGAGCAGAACACGATTGTCTCCGGAGCTCTCCAGGCCTTCTGTCTTGTGTACTATTCTCTGAGAAGTAGAGAAATTCACCTTCACAGGACGATTTGAAATGTTTAAGAATTCTGTCTTTGCTCTGAAAATTAATAGTGAAAGAATGGTGTGTAAATTCATGATGAAAACAGTGTTGTCATCTGGAATGCAATGAACATATTTGACAGCATGTATGTGTATGTAAGAATGTTTCGTTAACCTCATAAATCTCAAAATAATCAGAGGACCGCAACAGCCTAATACCTGTTACAACACTAATGCATTGACAGAGGAACATTTTCTCGTGCTACCTATTCATGCAAACTAAGATAATATTGATTTTGGTGGCACTTGAGAAATAATCTGACAACTGATATCATAGCAACAGTTAATACTAAATGTGCACAAGCCTTTCTAGACAGACCAGACATGGACTAAACAAAGTCTTTGTATTATTGCTCAATTAAGTAGCAAATACTAAGTACAGTACTGACATCGATGACATTTCATAAACCCTAGACGTGAATTAGGTAGCCGTAGTAATCACACACCTGCAAAACAATAAACTGAAATCTCTAAATTATGTAACTTATGTGCTTAGTGCCAGACTACAGAACCTACCGCGGACCGTTCATCATCTAGACAGATTGTGCAGTCCTACGTGCAAGTATAACGAGGGTACAACGACAATTATAATTCGTCGAGAAGGAATGAAAATGTGACATTTTAGTTCTATCACCCAGTGTCATATATTAATGAAAATTCTCAAAATGTAGCCTACTCGTACTAGAAGTGCTGCATCACCGATACAGGTAAAAATTTGCATCGACTTAGAAAAACCAGTTATTTATTGTATCAAAAATCAATTCATCTTTCGGGTTTCAGACAGTAGACTGAGTAGGCCTGCTTGAATCAACTGAAGGAATTATCTCACACACTGCATTTTCTCGACTAGACCCCGTACTAAGAACGACTGATCATCCTACTTTCCTGTTCACTGTCATGCAACTCATACATATCGCTACGAACCCGTGCATTATCGAAAGATGCACTCCATCTGCTCAGTTCCTGTTGCCACTTGTAGGTCTACTCCTACATTCGAAAAAGTTCCGCATTCCTCTTCGTCTATGTAACATCTATGCAAATTCATTTTTTCCTTACAAGTGCAGACATTTTAATACTCAATTGGTTATCTCATTTGTAAATTTGCTTATTGGACATTCGATTTTATCTACTTTGAATTAATTTGAATGTCAGGATGTATTTGCTGATTTCTATTTCATCAAGAAAAATACACTACAATAACTAACTCGAATTTCATCACTATTATTAATAGCAGACATCGCTGCTATCATCTAAGCTGTTTGGGTCTACGTTATCTGTAAGCAACCCCCTATTTCTACACTTGAATGACTATGATGAGACACTTCTAGCTAAAATATAAAAAATCATTGTTTGCGCAGTTGTACTAGAAATTACAAACAGCAAAAATATGAAGTGATTACAGCATCGGTCTTCATCCTTGTATAATTCCTATTTTGTCGTTCCTAAATTCTATATCATTATTATAATCTATAGTTGTTATTACATCCTGTAAATATGTTGTTGTTATAATGTGATTAAAAAAACATTTGGAAATATGATTTGCCTGATTGACTGCCCCGTATAGAAACCACAGTTGAACCCGCATAAATTTGCTGAGTAAATTATGATTCACGGGTTCCATTCGATTAAATGAGGCATCCATGTCCCATGAGAACATGAGAAATACCAGCACTTGAGCTGGAAGACTATAAGACTGCCACTAGTGTTGGGCATCATGGTATGCAACCCTTCCAGAAGCTTGCAGCGAGTTTGATTTACGTTGTTCTTGGAGAATCTCATGCTTGGTGAAAACAAGGCTATATGACTGTCAGTTTTGCGTATATCGACATGTCGAAGATAAATCAACTATTGTTGCGGCAAGATACTTGGCTCGATATGACCCGTCTTTCCCTCTACTGCCGTAATTCTCGCGATTTTTGTTCTGATGGACTTGCGTTTGTTTCTCCACGTTCGCCTTCTTTTGCCTGATACAAAGGAGAAAATGACCACGCAAGTCCATACCATCCATATAGTCGCCACAATGAGCATTTCAGGAGACATCTATTTCACTTCCTTTGCAGGTATTCACAGCATGTCAAATATTGAAGCATTCAAGCGGATTATCAGGTCTCCGACTAGCTCGATGTGAGTTGATAGCATAAAAGTCTTCATCTCCAATATTTTTGTGCTGTGTTCTATAGGTTTTTAATACGTCGTGTTATCGCCTTGTCAGTGCTTCCACTTTTAGTCTAATTATTTATGCTTCAACTATTCACCTACTCTACTTTCTTATGTTTATTTCTTCACGTCTGTAATTCTTTACCTTCCTCATCTGATGAATATTCTCGCTTTCTTCCATCCACCATTGATTGAGATTTCAAGTAACTAGTGATCATATCAATCAATTCAACAGTTTCGCACATTTTCACTTCATTATCGTTGAGTTGAGTAAGGTCTCGTTAATACGCTGCTTCGGTTTAACAGCAAAAAGTATGGTCTTATTCACAAGATGATTCGACTTCACAACTATTTCAGAATCAATTTTCGGACAATTCCTCATTGGAATGGACATTAGTTCAACCTTAGTTCAATCTCTCATAATTTACTTATTTTCCTATACAAACAGTATGACCATTCTTTCTGTTAGCAAGAGCAAGTTTTGTGTTACGAAGTTCCTAACTATATGGACCAAACTTCAGAAAATGACATCCTACTGATCGATTAAGCTAATTAATTGAGTGCATCAATAAGTTAAAGCCTAAAATGTTCTGATGATCGATCAAATTGCACATTTCGAATTTTGTCAATTTAGCCAGGTTTGTGCGATATGTTTATTCGACCTGAGGTCCACAAGTAAATGAAGAGGTGATTTAGATAACTTTTTAAAAAAATCGGCTTAATTATTTAGGTGGTAGACTTGCACAGTTAGAAAAAACACCATACCAATAGACTTCAAGTTCAGGTCCTGGGTTCGAGACTGTCTGTCTGAACGGCATCACATGTCCTTACTACAAAGGCTCTAATCAATAATTAATCATTTTTGGAACAGCTTCAGTTTTCACACATCACTAGAGCCGTACGGGTGAACCATTTTAATACCTATACACCACCCGGTGAAAAAATTCATCAATCGTACCGGTGCATTTGAATTTCGTTCACCGTGCCCATAACTGCATCCAGAGCACATTTCACAAGAAAACCTGTGAGAATCAATGTGCTTTAGTCGCATAGAAGTGGTGAAAAACGCTGGTGAAAACAAAGCATGCTGCCTGAAATTTTTTCTTAGGTCTAATAGCAAGCGCCTATTGCAAGAGGTTCATTTACAGCAGAGTGATCACGGATGCTGCAATTCGGAAACCGAAGTCTTTCTGAGCTTTCGAAGTTGATGGCCTAGTTAAGACAGATGTAGTGATTGCAAACACTGCTAAATACACGAGAGCAGAAAGTCATGGAACCAACACGGAAAGGCAGACAACTTTAGGGAAAATCAAAAAGATACCCCTTCTGATACCCAGACGAGTGGACACCATCATGAAGAGCATTCAATTTGACATCTAAATATACGAATACAACAACCTTATTAAATTTAACACCATTCATTTCCGAAAAACAAATCTTCGGCGTGCATGTGCGGCATCAATCTATAAAAATCCTTGTAGTTCACAATACATAAATCACCTATGTATCTAGCATTACAACTTGGCGAAACTATACTGTATCCTCTGCTTGATACTAAGTTCCTCATATACATAAACTCGCAATGCAATAAAAAGGATCCGCCAACAGGCTGCAGATGCCTAATCCTATCATTGAAATTCCGCGAATCAGGTTTAAAATATAGTCCACCAAAAAGCAGCATATGCTTCATGCAGCATAAATAGCAAAACTTTTCGAGAGAAAAGCATTACAAATCAGATCAAACAATTGAAACACAGAGGACAATCATAAATAACACATTTCTATCCTCATCAACCCGCGCCCACGGTGTCTACCCGCGACCGCCCAGTATGCGCGGGTGCAAGTTAATCCGCAGATCTGGGTATACCTGCAGGGCTATACACATTAATGATCTGCAACGTTCAAATAGGATACTGAAAATTCCACACCTAAACAGTGACAACGGTTGAGCCATCTCCGTTTGTAAATGCATTCTACGTGCCGAACTCATCTACATTGATTTCAATAAATCATATAGTTGTAAAACGGAATGAATGAAAAAAAATCGTTGTCATAGAAAATTAAACACTGATCAGCAAAAAATAAATATTGACCATTGGAAATTCACAATCAACTTTTTTCAACTTGCTCAGATCAATGTGTCATTAACTCTGATCATTACTTGATTTTATCTTCAAAAAACAATGGAGCATGAAGCCATATTATAGACTGGATTACTTTTTTAATGGATTCTTTTAGATTGGAAATGATAATATTAATATCTTGGCGAACAGTCACGAAATCAGGACTTGCATTTATTGACGCGTGTGGCATCTCTGTCAACCGAGCTAGTTTACCACCAAAAATATGTGAGAAATCAACAACGAATGCATTAGTGATTCATCGATTCCTTTTTATATTCATAGGAAAGTGACATCAATCAAACTTCGAGGTGCACTTCTGCCTTCTATATTTTATAAGTCAACAGCTAAATTCCACAAATATAAAACTAATGCTTTCAGTTATATTAGCACTGACATCAAATACCAATTGCATACGTACATGCTCAGCTTAAATGTGTAGGCTAACAAAAACGAACTTACAGGCGAAGTCTTGTGAAGTTCATCCCTAAGAATAAGTGACCTCTACTGGCTGGACTCTGTCCTTCTTTCAAATGCCTGAGGTACATTTCAGTCAACAGTGACTCTATTTTTTTTTTTGATAGATGCTTATTTTTCTCAACTATAAATTAAATTTTTGAGGCTGTGCATCTTAAATGTACAGGACCGCGCTTGGTCGGGTTTGAGCGTCCAGGATTTAGCGGTCGAAACGCGATCCTCATGACCAAGTTCCTGTTGATGACCTCATTAAAAACAGTCAAGTAATTTGTATGCATATTTTGTAGAATTATATTTCACGTTTCAGCTTAAGGAACTAATATTAATTCTCTTACACACCTGGTAGATTTCAGATAGCGTAATCCCGCTGTGTTAGCTAGATCTGGTATTTTGATTGGAAACAGACCTGTCCTCTTATCATCTGAATGGGCAGACTGTTAAATAGGATCTTTTCGATATAAAAGTGATAAACATAATTTTTGAACACAACGACTTACTTCGCCAATTCATTACACACGAGGAGAGGAGAATCGCTATTTGTCCTTGTAGCAAGTATTTTAAATTTCTAGACATTTTCGGATATAATAATTTTCTTTTAAATCATATTTTGCACCTATTTTTTTAATTTTGTTACCTTGACGCACTTTGCTACGTTGAATAATAATTTTGAGGTCGAACTGCTGTTTGAACACATATAAAGGCGAGTACATTTATCAATCATAGAGATAGGAATAAACAGATACTTCAATTATATGACTGTCACTGAGAATCTTGAAAAAATGAAGGTGAAGTTAACAGACATCAATCAAAGCTTAAATAGCATAGAAATGTATAAATCATAACTGACATGAATACCGACCTGCCAACAACGTTCTTAGCGTCGCTTATATCGATGTATTCCACTAATGCTTGCCCGCGATTCGGCATCATGGATACTTCACGAACACGTCCAAATCGCTCGAAATGTCGAACTAAATCCATCTCCAATGTGTGCTCTGGCAAATCTCGGACATGAAGAACAGGTGACGGTTCTAAGGTGTCCCAGTCCTCTATCCTTGGACGCTTTCGACTATGCATTCTGTCAGCCTGAAAATGCAAAATTAAAAGAATTGCTGTACATGATATATTTCCGATGTCACACATATTTCAGTGTTAGAAAAAGAAGTTAAAAATTGCGTTAAGTTCCCAACCGAATTAAAATACTCTTCTATTACTTCAATAAGCAAATGCTTAAAACAGAACACAAACATTAAAATAGATGTTAAGGATGAATTATTACAGGATTAAAAGATGACGACTCCTCAGCATGCCATTCTCTTCTACGATCATCCTTACGCTTAAGCATTTCGTAGGCCTGAAAATTAACGAAAATTCAACCAAAGTATGTTCATAAAATTAATTTAATAAACTGAAATGCATTAAAAATAATCCGGCATCAATTGAAATTCTTCATGAAACTTTAATATTCCATGGTTGATATTGACCTCAAGCAGTGCTCCTAGTGCTCAACTTCTTAGAAATCGGGACAGTCCGACAAATGACAACATGGGTTTTTGAACAAAATGAATGAGTATGATGACTAATATTATATCATATAATAATATAGTCATCAAATAACATGCCTCATCACCAATGGACATTATAATTGTGCCAGTGTATTTAGAAGTCGTTCCAAACCCCATTGCTAAGTTCCCATCTTTAACTACTCTTGAAAAATGGCAATCGAAAGTTTATTGAAATTTATGGAAAAGTTTATCCCATGTAACCAAATATATCCACTACTTAACCGATGGGGTGATTTTTAAGATAGGTGGGGTCTTACCAACCCTTCTGTTAACCCGATGAGACTCGTCATTAATTTGTGTATGGAACTTAATGGATGTTCTTTATGATAACTTACTTGAATTCGTCATATTGCTCATCACTATCTGTTACATTCAGATGGAGAGCATTGGCACAGGAATAATAACCAAGAAAACTTGATCGTTGTTTCACTTGTATCTTTTCAGGGATTTTGAGCTGCTATCTTCGGGTGGATTTCTAGACTGCGAGCATTCTCGCCGACGGGCCGAGTCGGAGCACTGCTTAAGTTTCAACCAATGAAGCTGTCATAACCATAAACAAGAAATTCTTTGCTATGGATTGAACTCCTATCAATTGTTCTTGCTAAAGTCTGCTATCGTCAATCCGAAAACTAACGATTGCATGGTTTAAATTTGAAACATCGATTATGATGCCGCTGTTTGAACACATCTAAATTTTTTATATCTACAGAGATAGCAATAATAAAATAATGATTATGAATCATAAATCTAATTGAGAAGGACTTCTTACATAGGATTTTCATTGTGACGGCCATTATTAGAGAAACAAAGTAGGCAACGCTTTCGGAAAGTATAACACCTTCGAACCTAACGAACATCATTATTGTTCGATTAGTGCCTCGACTCCATCAAGAATCATTGGTATTGGTACTTTGTAGGCGTTGGTTCGAACAAAACCCCAGTCAGAAAGCGTTAGTTGCTATCTCTTCATTTTTGAATCGTAAATCGCGACAGGTAAATGTCCAATATCGTACTATTGCTTTAGTCTCTACAGAAAGAGTAGAAGTTGCATTTGAAAATTCAAATTAATCTACTAATGATGACCATGGATACCTGGCTATATTGAGCATTTAATTCATGAGAACGAATTAATAATTGCGTCGCAGTAGACGCATAAGCAACACATAATTAAGACATGCAAACATTTGCACTAATCAGAGATGAAACATGTCTTTTCGTTCTACACGCAGGTAGGATTTGGCGAGCATGCTGCAGCCTCTTTGGTAGAGGTGGATGCAGTAGATGGTGAACTGTCAGCGACACGAATAAGCCTGCAGCTAATATTTCGTCATCTATTCGGAAAAGAAAAGTCATCAGATCTGTTCACGCGACAAGAATAAGACTTTGAAAACAAAATAATACGGTGTGCGCACGCAACGTTTCAGACGGCCTTCGTCATTTATTGAGAAACTAGACATGTCTCAACTCATTCATGCCAGTGGGGCACTGTCTCATTCTGTGGACGAATACTGAACTTGGAAAGATATCAAAGTAGCAGCTGGATAGATGCGCTAAGCTGCCTACTTGCTGAGCATTTTAGGCAATCCGATGAAGATTTAATCCTCACATCATCTCCCATAAGTCGTGAGTGCATAATAAAGGGATTCGGCGCCCCATTCGTAGACTTTGTTAAGGTATTCATAAAGACCGTCTTATAACCGCGAACGTTGCTGGGTGCTCTCTATTAGCCGATCATTTGAGTTGATGAATGTCATGTCAACTGCATTCGATATTTTGTGTGATTGAGTGAGTGAACGATTCGAGTCGTTCACAGGTTAACGAGTGAACTGAGCGAAAGGGGTATTGTAGCAACTACCATTGAACTGATGAGCGAACTGATTTCATGTTTCTAAAATTACTGCATTTCCTGACGGGAAATATTTTCTCATATCTGCACCTTTCGCTATTCGGGCAATGCTGAAAATGAGATGGACTCGATTTTAAGTCGTCTCCGTTATACCATACGTGATACTAGGAATTGGTAAATGACATAAAATGAAGACCTTTTTAGTTTTCGTGAAATTTTGAGAAATACGATTATGGGAATATTCGATATTTCAGGGGGAACTAATATATTTGACAGCTTTGGGCAAAAAATTCACTAATGCTGTTCCTCCTTTTGCTCTAAATACGAAGCTATCATAATATTTTCAGTGTGACCTCACCTCAGGTATAGCGCACTTTAACTAAAAGGTCGAAAAACATTAGGAGAATATGAATCATAACTGATGGCAACTGGCAAGTAGCAATAAATGGAAGAATAAAGAAATGTCCTTAAGTGACCAGGACATGCTTTATTAACTACAACTTAATTAACAATAAATAAGTCGCTTTTCGCTACTGTCTCCAATCTTCGGCTTATCATAAACAAATATGGGAATACCCTTTGTGAAATACGATTGCAATTTCTCAAGTCTAAATAACAACTTGGTCATACGAGAAACTTATTCAAAAATACATGAAAGTCTTGACCACTTAAATCTGTTGGTTGATGGTAATGAGCTTGGGGTAGTTTTACACAGAACGCAACTTGGCGACGAGCTGGAAGCAGGCGGTGGTTGGGGTGGATGACATGCCCGTGTCGTGTTGTGTCATGAAGTGAGGAACGACATGACATATGGGAGAGAGACATGGTCTCTGAAACCACTCAATGTCTAAAGGGTTAAAAACTGCACAGTGGTCGGTGGATGTGACTCCAACCCGCAAGACATAAAGCGAAATGATTTGTTGAGGGATATGCTTTACAAGGGCAGGGTGTATAACAGAATCGGTCCCAAACTTCCCTGAGTTTCCTGACAAATGCATCTTAAGCCTATTAGGCTAATGAGTCTACAAACAAACACCTAAATATGATAGGATGTCCCAGAATTCACAAAACCTTAAAAGGCTGTCAACTGCATCAGTTTGATCATTTATAAATGATTTCTTCTTAAAGCTCACCTCAATTCTGGAAATGTGATGTGGCATATCACATTTTCCTTCTATTAAGACATTGTCCTAATAGAAAACTTTCATGCTAAGAATCTGTCTTATTAGAAAACGATGTCATAATAGAGGAGGAAATCTTAGTAAAATTCAATTCAGGCAAAGTCTAATTTGAGTGATAGTATCACTATTGGATTTTCCTGCCCATCCTGTTGTCTAAACATAGCGCAGAGGTCTTCAACGCTGCATGATGTGTCCCTTTCTGTACAACTCATTATATCATGAATGGCTCAATCGTTAAGCCTTTATTTTATCATTCCTTATGAGGCAATATCTGATGTTATGAGAAGCATTAAGATGTTATGGCCTCATAGTAAGGCAGGCTATGTGTTAACATGGAAGAGATGTAGACCTTGAAAACTTATCTCAGACAGAATGACCTCAAACCGGATGACGAATTATAGTCAACCTCAGCGCTCTGCGATCCAAATTATTAAGAAACATCTACTTGTTAATTATTGGTGGGAAGTCGGAGAAAACGAAGTTAAACACATTTAAGAAACCCTAAGAGACATCAAATTCGCAACTCCCTGAGAAGATCACTACCGACAAAAGAATAAAAAATGAAAGAATTAGCAGAGAAGCATGCATACATGACATTGAAAAAATCCGCGAACTATATCTCTTGAGGGACCATCATCAAGCTTATTGACCTAGGGGAGGGGTTATAGCTAAGGGTCTTTTAGAGTAAGCCAAAAATGCCATCGAAAACACACTCAATAAGCTGAAAATCTAAATTCAGACTATTTCTGTGATCCCAGCAAAATGAAACAACATTAATGCGTCTAGCACCTTCATAACATCCAGGAGATGGGGCATTCATACAAACAGCAGTCTAGCTCCCATCTAGCATGATTCTTGAAAAGAGCAAACCTGTTATATTCCGTCAACAAATTCTCGAAAAAATCACGCCTACCGAAAATATCACTCCTGAAAATCGCTTAATTGCTCACTCGACGGAAGTTGTGATGGTCCATAGGAACAGCACCACTTGGCCTGCGATAGTAATACTGCATTCCTGCCATCAGGACATAAAATCTTTCAAAGTTGCTTAGTGCACGTTGCGTTTATACAAAATTGTGAGCACAGCTGTATAAAAACCATGTGACACATATAACAATGCAAGCAAAAAAAATAACACAAATAGGCCTTTAGTGGATTTGACCAGCTCGAAGTTAAAAGATAAAGTCACTCTTAGTTAATTTAACAAGCATAGGTTTGCCAACCCTGCAAATGCCACCCTACTAAACAGATAATGATTATGTTGCAAGCCTTGCTGCTGATTGTTGAATAAAATATTTGATTGAATTACTTTATTTTATTAGTGTTCAAACAACATTTCGGAGTTATGAGTCCACTCTCAAGTTATATAAAGGGAGTATACAAATAGAGTTCTCTTTGTATAACTTGAGAATGGAGTCATAACTCCGAAATATTGTTTGAACACTAATAAAATAAAGTAATTTAATCAAATATTTTATTCAACAAACAGCAGCAAGGCTTGCAACATAATCATGATCAACTTAAAATTCCATCAAGGTGCTGCTTAAGGAAAATTACGTTAAAACAGATAATAAAAAGCCGTACTGAAAACCGTGATAAAAAAGAAAGGCCACTTTGAAAGCTCTCTTCGGATTCCGATTCCGACCTTCGGAAATCCGAAGGTCTTCGGATTCCGACCTTTGACAAAATCAAAACACTACAACACGTTGCTACTTCCCAAAGGTTTTCAGAACGATTCAATAATTGTGGAATATAATATTATGGTGCACAAGTTACTACGGTATTACATGGCGTTTGATGTTTCGTATACTACTAGAGGTGGGCTAGACAGGGTCGAAAAAGGTCACATGTTCAAATGCATTTGAACACCAGCTTCTTTCAATTAGCAGTGTCTCCTGATCATGTTGGTACTACTTTTATTGAAATCCGTGCAAAATTGTGTAGGTGCGGACAAAACTAAAAACTAAATACGTCATTCTGTCAAATTTTTCGCGGCTGCAGCATTGTACGACAATTCGTAACAAGCAATGACTTCAACAGGAGGCAGCTGCGACTTTCATTTGGTTGACTACAAATAAATTTGCGGATTTCTAGCATGCAAATTAGCATCATTCCTGTTTTCTTTGAATAACTATATGAATGGGTAACAGAATTCAGAAAAAATTAAACCCGCGGGTTGCCATTTTCATTTTTTTGACATACCTCAACTGATACCTGTATGATTATGATCCCTTCTTGTGTAGGAGACTTACCTGCATGAACGACTAAATGCATCCTCCCTTTCTGTTGCAATCGCTGTTGTCATTGCTTTCATTGAATAAAGTTTGATCGCAAAAAGTTGTGCCTATTTAATACCTGTCAGCATGAATTTTTCGACTTCCGTACAATATTTAATTATTACATGTTTTTAAAAAATTAGTTTCTAAAATCAAAATTATACTTACTTCTAATCACTTCAAGATATACTTACACATAGGACTATCATAGGTTGGTGGTGAAAATTGTCCCGAAACTCTGTCCAGGCGGGTAGACCAAAAGTGATATTCGAATGACAGGAACGTTCGCAGCAACATATAAAATGCTTGTTTCTGCTAGAAAAAATCAACCGGGAAACTGATTGCATCTTGCGGATGATCAAAGTAGATCATCAAAAACAATGCGATCTATGAATTTTTGCTCGGTGTAAATTAATAAATTTACAAAAAACCACTTTACATGCTTATCAAAATTTTAAAGATGCCAGATGAGCTCCCGATTGAGTACCGATCCGAAGTACAGACGAAACGGAAGAGAAGAACAAATCCTTGGAGTTGGCGAGTCAAACACTTAATTCTCCAAGGGTTTTTGGATGCCCGATTCCAACATCTTCGATAATGATGAAAGGATTTCTACTTCGTCAGTCAACCGGAAACCCTGAAAGTCTGAGCATTGTTGACATATTTGAGGGGCAGAACTGCAAGCTGCTCTTCATAAACTTGTATTCTTATCAGAAGAAGCATAAGATGTTCGATTGAGCATGCTGTATTTGTTGTGAGCAATCCCACTCTGTAAGACTACGTCGGTAGTCTTACATAAAAATCGAGCTACACATAGCACCGAGGAGCATTGAGATAACCGAAACGGCAGAAGACCTAGGAAAATATTTTCTTTCAAGTGATCACACCAAGAGGTTGTGCAAGACTGGCATGAAAGCTGAAGAATATATCTGATTCACATCGGTGCACAAATGCAAGGCGTGGGAGGTTCCTAAATAACAATTGATCTGATGAAATAGAGAAGAGTATGCCCATTGGTGTCAAGATGAAATTGTGAACTGAAGTAGCACATCGAAGCATTCATCCGCGAGTAATTACTAACCACTCTCCATCTTATAGAAACTTAACCGAAATTCGACATCACAATTTTTGAACAACATTCTATCGATTATGACAGTTGACCCAATCAATGCGCATTGTCTTCCGGAGATACTTAGAGAATACCAATGCAGATACAATGGATGGGCCATTGTATGGGTATGAAACATAAGGGGTCTTCGTGCAAAACGATATCATGATTATCGTGAGTGTTCCTAGCAGCACTTTATCCTCGACAGGTGCCTGAAATTTTAAGTGGCTATCCAGTTGATTCTTGTAGCTCTGTCCTTTCAAAACCTTTCATTCTAGGTGAATGTATGCCGTGTTTGAGTATTCAGTATTCCTTTTTACTATTTATTATGTCATGTTTGACACAATTGACATCCATCAGCATTAACAAATTTAATCAATATGAACAGCACGTGTGAAATGGCGACAAATGCATGGGACTACCTGAAAACGTCATGCTTATTGATTCTGAATATCACGCAGACTGTTCATCTATTAAGCTGATAAATAATTCAACCGATTAGAAGTTCAGCCTGAAAGTTTCGTGGGTCGATTAATGAGTCAGTCCACTGATATACTCTGACCCTGAATTTACAATGAAAATTCTGTCGGCAGAATCTTCTATCGTTTTATTTCTCTGCGGGAGAATGTTATCAGTTAATGAATAGCCCAAACGTCAGTCCGTCTCGACAACAACGCTCAGAAACGCAGCCTACGAACATCAACACCCAGACTACTAGAGTCACTGATGACAGTAGAGACCTAAGCGTATTGACATAATGCATGAAAAGTAGATGCTCTACACACATATATATATATATATATATATTTATAATGTTTACATTTTCAAAATGAAGTACAGTAGAACACTTGCTTGGAATGGTAAAACAATTTTGCTAAGCAATTCCCTTTAACGATCACAGATATCCGACTTTTTACTTTGTTTAAACTTATACGACTGTAGAGGACAACAACGGTTTTCTGTTGCCACCACAGACTTCGGAGAATAGAGATTCTATGCTTCGGAGACCATGATCCGATATCTTTTTGACACGGAAGTCTTGAGGAGTTGAGAAGTTTGCAGACTGCACATTTTTCTAGCGCAATTTCCATTTCCCCACCCCTTTTGATCTCAATCACTATTGTATTCTTATTTAAAATACAAATCAACATGTACCATTGATCATGAACATGATCATAAAAATAAGTTCATTATCAATTCATTGTCTATTCATCATTCACATTCATTACACATCATATTTTGGAGAGAAATATGAACACTATTTGCTTTCTCACATCTGTCCCTTCAATGCTGGCAGATATTCCACCATTCAATGTAGTAATATGGAAGTGATGTGGATTGTTTTTGCGATGAATTTGTCGCCATCTAGATCAGACTCAATGATTCATGTCATGTACTGCGTCTGAGGCGTCTCAGAAAATCAGAATTCAGGGTAAGGTTGTGGATTGGTTCTTGATGTGAACAGGGCAAATGGATTGGGTTTCATGAATTTGACGCTGTCCTACAATGAGGATATCACTGTTTTACTGATGTAAATACAACTCAATTTTACTTTCGTTGATATTTTGATGTAGGCCATTTGGAGATATTTTACGAATTGCATATAAATTTTTCGACAAAATATTAAATTCTTAACAAGAAATCTTGAATGATTAGATCAATTATTATCATCAATTTCAGAAATATAATTACTGGAACTGCTGTTAATTTTATGTGGTGGACAGAAAATATTTCACCGGTAGCCAAGAACTTAGGAGATACAGAGCCCAAAGATTGCCGGTCCAATCAACATCAAGATTCATCGCTATAGCTAATTGGTAATTTGTGAAGAAACTAAACCGCAGCTGACAATCTGAGCACATTTCAAACTGAAAGTTTCTATCTCAAACCATTGATCTATGAAACTAGAGCTCTGTTGTTGCTCCTATTTGAAGAGCCCGACTTTCACCTGAGCACCCGTCAATCAGTCAGTTAATGGTAAAACCATTCAGACTTCAAGACTATGTCCAACAATAATAACAGAATTCTTCTGCTTTATTATTCAGAAACCCGGAAGCTCAAAGAGCAGCTATATTTCAATTTGATGAATCAAGTTATGCAGCCCTATATTGTTTCAAATGATAGTCAACATGGATGGCATGCTACCCCGCTTGGCCGCAGCAGGCAACATGACACACTAGGCTAGTTCGCGGCAGTGTTCTCGCGGTCCTCTTCTGTCCTTATTCCGAAAAGTTATCTTCGCCTTTAAGCCTATAGCTTTTGAGAGAAATTTTGTTGCATTTTGATGTAACATTTTGATTTTCAGTTGCATCACTATCATGACGTTAACATATCTACTAGCTAGCTATGAGTTCGTTTCTTAAATTCGGCTCTGTGGTTATGATTGCATTTTCTAATTATGTACCCGACGGTGGGGTGACCTTGGACAAAATCAAAATGTATGCATTACACCACGTTGCTACAGTCAAATGTTTTCAGAGCGATTCAATAGTTGTGGAATATAATATAATGGTACATACACTATTATGTGGCGTTTGATAATCTAACAAGATTTCATGCATTATATAATTTCTAATAATTATATAATCTTAAATTACATCACAACCTATCTAAAAATGCTCTTCAAGTAATGGTGCCTCTATTGAACGTGTGTGTCATAAATACGTGATCTCGGTGCAGCATGCTTGAGAATTACCTGAATTATGTTTGAGTCTGTTGCATTGCTTGACATAATGATTGTGAATATAGTAATATGCCTGTCCATAGTCACCCCACTCTAAATGGGGTGACTTTGCACAGTGGATGTCCTGATATGACCACTTTACTAGAGCAACTAAAACCATAAAGCATATATTTTTTCAATAAGGACATCGGACAATGACTTATGCTACTAAATTTGTTTCAGCGGTTCTTGAACCGTCACGTTTATTCTTGAACATTATTGGTTGTGTGATATTTGTATTTTATTAAATAAGCCTACCAGTGGCGAATCCTGCGTTCACACAATAGGCATGCGCCGTCTAAATATGCATGCACATAAACCAACATGCATGCACATAAACCATTGACCCTATGATACTTTCATTTAAATGACCCATACTTGATTATTTTCATCATGTTAGTCAATATGGGCTATACTCCACACTGAGTGTTTTCATCATAGTTTATGATGCTAATATTATCATCATCAATATTACACAATTTTATTAGTACGATGATACTACACTCGGGTTGATGAACAAAATTAATATCTTTGCAATTGATAATTCATATAATAGCCTATACACTGTACACTACATATGCGCATAAACGGTATATGTAAATGAATAAAAACCATATTCACAACTCAAAATGATTATATTCTAAAACAGAAGGTGATTTCAAGACTAGCACGACCGTTTTTTTCAAAATATTATTCATAATTTCAAAAGATTGTCACTTCTCTAACGATATAAAAAATCAACCCTCCTGCTTTTCTTTACAAAGTTCTCAATTACATTATCGAAAAAGGCAGGCTTCTTTTGAAGCAAAACTAACAAGCTTTTCTCAATAGCCATTAAACTCAAAGAAGAAAGTCTGTTTTGTTTCTGGGTGCTCCGGCAGTATGTATGGATTCGTTTTAAAGCCGAGAAAGATCGCTCAGCACTTGCACTTGAAGACGGGATGGAGACGACCAATTTCGCTAATTTGAACAGTTCAGGCATACCAAGGTACAATTTCTGCTCATGCATGCTTTTCAGAATGTCAAGCACTGACTTTTGATCGAAGTCAGACATGCAATAAATTGCAATCAACTCATTTTTCAGACGAATTACATCGAAGAATCGGCCATAATGCTTATCTAGCGATTTCAATGCCGTTTCTGGAAATTGTTTATTGTGCTTTGAAAAGAAACTAGAATTAAGTAAATTAAAGAATTCCAATTCAGAAATCGTTTTGAACCTGCTTGTCAGCTGTGTCAGAATATAATCCGTTATTTCCTGAAAAAGATGTTTGTAAAGATCCGGTGTTTCAGTTCTACGCATTTCGAAAGACGCATCAGTAAAGACAAAGGATTCTTGAAAAATAAGTTCGAAATCACTCTCTTTAATTTTTTTGACATTTTCTATCAATTCCTGGATCTTTTGTCCACAATACAAGATATCCATACCTTTTGATTGCAAAATTTCAAATAATGTATCTGTCAGTGAAAAAATACGAGAAAATACGGTTATCAAAAAGCGAGTCTGGAACTTATCAAGAAAAGCAATATATCCAAGATATCTGTCAATGCAATCATCTTCCCAGTTTTGGGAATTTTCCAATACATGCTGAAAAAATGTCTTCAAATTTTCATAATTTTCCATAACAGTGTTTACCAGTCCTTGAGGTGAAGTTCCATCTAGTTGGAGCAACTCGAGGCAATCTTTTTTGAACAAAATCTTGAAGAGCGTCAGTCCTTAAAGGCGATCGAGAAAAGAAAGAAGCCATCGAAGACAGGGTTTGGAAAAATGATGTACATTTAGGGATCAATTTGGCTGATTGTTGAAGTGTCAAATTCAGTTGATGGCTGTAACAATGAACAAATATTGCACTTGGCTCAACGTCTCTGACCTTTTTATTTAATCCGTTTTGGTGGCCAGCCATCACGGCATCACCATCATAGGTTTGGGCAACAAGTTTACCTTCCATGTGAAAGTTCATCAACAATTGCTTCACGTGTTGTAGTAGTTCATCAGATGACCGATCAGAACTCATATCAGTGAAATGAAGACATCTTTCTTGAACTTCACAATTCTCATCAACGTATCGTACAACAGTTGAGAGCTGAGACATATTAACTATATCGGATGTTTCATCTAGAATGAGAGACACAAATTCTGAGTTTTTTAAATCTTGTTTGATGTGATCAGTTAATAACGAACTGATCGCCTCGATCAAATCATTCTGAATAGCCGACGAAGTCCCTCTAAAAATGGTTGACTCGTTCAAGTGGGTTTTGCTAATGTTGCATCGTAATGACTTATCAAATCGAGAGTCTCTAAATAATTACCCTTATTGGCCGAAGTTTTTGCTTCATCATGGCCTCGGAAAGGAAGCTCACGCTTGGCGATAGAGCAGACGACATCAATAAGGCGAGTCAATATTTCGCGATTTTTTTTAACTTTTTCATTATGCATCATGTCATTGATACGCCTCTGTTGATCAAGTTGGTGATCGATTATATAGTTTTTCCCGAAGCTGTTTAATTGAAGAAAGCACTTGATGTGATTAAGTGATTTTTCATGGCGTGTTAGAGAAATGGATAGCGTATTGAGATTGTCAAACCCAGTTTTAGACCATGTGTTGTGGTCGCCTGAAAACAACAGGCATGGCCAACAAAATAATTTGTTCAGCTCACTCGAACCAGTCAACCAAAATGTATTATCATATTGGGAAGAATGAAAATGCCTTACAAATTCTTTATTTTTGTCCCTGTGAATGCGCGTGAGGTTTGGTAGTTCCGGCTTCGGTCTTCCATTCGAAATGATGTCATTTTTATCGGCTATATCTCTCCTACTAAACGGAGTCTGAATCAAGGACGCGATTTGATCTTCAGCCATTTTAGTTTTGGGAGTCGGCGTATACACAAGTAACTGTTCACACAAACTTAATTAAGTGACGAAGGAATGGCAGTAAATGTTTATTTCTCACACTCTCTGAAGAGAGAAAGCGTGCGCGCGAGACATGTCATCACTCGGTTTCTAAGCAGGCCATGCGATCAAATTGGAGCTACAATGTCGTCATTCCCATGGCGCCTTGTGATTGGTCATCAGCTCACGTGTGCGAGGGAATTCATTACTGATGTCGGGCAACGTGCGTTGATGGCATTGATCCATCTTCAGATCATGTCAGCTCTCTCGATGAGCGCATGCCGGGAAGATGCCTTCGGCAGCGATGCAAGTGTTTCAGGGAACGATGCGATTCTATTTTCAGTGACAGATTTCTACAGTGGAAGCGGCAGCAGCAGCAGTGTAGTAGCTATTGCCTTTCCGCATGCTTTCATAGACAGCTGACAAGGTCTGATTTGCTACAGTCTGATCTTGAATCGCATTAATAGTAACTCACAGTTAAAAGTGCTTCTAAAGCCACAAATTGTGAGCATGCGCCGCATGCCTAGCATGCCCGGAGCATTCGCCACTGAAGCCTACTTTGATTTTTTATCATGTAATTTTTCTGAGATGTTAGCCGCCTGACATATTAAAGTATACTGAAACATCATAGCATCATCGTTTTTCAGAGCGGGTGTAAAACAACTTCACCAGTCAGAAGAATAACACTTGGCATGCAAATATTTGCATCCGTATAGAGCTTTGAATTTATACGTGCATTTACCTTTGCAATTTTCATCGTTGTTACTTCAGATGTAGGCCATGTTCTTTTACTTTGCACACTCACCATCAAACCCTTATATATATATTTGCGGAATTGAATCATATTGAACTGAAAAAGATAATTCAAGGTAATGGAGCACTGTTCATGCTAAGAGAGTAATGCGATCACTGTCAACTGCTGTTGTCAATACATTCGTGTCAGTGTTTACTGAATTGATACTTAGCATTTTATTTATGCAAGCTTTACTTAAGTCGACATGCATTCCCTTAGATTAAAATCTGAATCGGGTTAGATGCGCACAAGATAATCCTTGAAGCTTGCATTCTATGTTCTGTCTTTAATTGTACGCTCTCACCGAATCACTTTGTTCATGTGAGTCAATAAAGTTTATCTTATTTAGGCCAATAGGCTACAGGCCTACTCAGGGTGCGGTAATTCAGCTCCCTGAATGGTCAAAAGTTATTGAAATTCTCTCAGTAATGCTGTCTACGTTTTTTCAGTGACAGCGTTCAGCACGTCGAGATCAAAAGAAAGCATGATGCTTTCTGTGACTGAGCATTTCGAACTCACTTTTGCAGTAGGCCTTCAAAGTTAAATTATAAGTGTTTCACATCGATATTTTAATAGGAATCTGTTCTATTGCATCGAGTGTCCAAAGTCACCTCATACCGCGGTGACTTTGGACGCACAGGTTTTCTTAAAGTACCGTAACCAGGGCTGCCACTCTTCCGGTTTTAACCGGAATTCTGCCTTTTTTTAGACTAAACTAAGTAGTGTGAAAATGTTCTACCAAGGAACAAATAATTTGCTTTCTGAAGCATTTTAGTGGCCCTTTCGAAATGGTGAGAGGCCCTTTAAGATTATGAGGGGCCCTCTTGAGATTGTTATGAGGCCCTGTTTTAGGTTGTGAAGGGCTCTTTTGACATATTGAGGGGGCCCTTTAGGAATGTGAGGGGCTCTTTCAGGGCTGCCACTCCTTCGGTTTTAACCGGATTTTCGTTTTTTTAGAATAAACTAAGAAGTGAGAAAATGTTTGGCCAAGGAACAAATAATTTGGGTTTTGAAACTATTTTAGATTTTGAAGGGCCCCTTTTGATACTGCCAGTGGGTCCTTTAAGATTGTAAAAGGGCCTTTTAAGATCGCTAGGGGCCCTTTTGAGATTGTGCAGTAGCACTTAAAGATCGCGAGGGCCCTTTTTGAGACTGCGAAGGGGGTCCTTTAGGATCGTGAGGGGGCCCTTTTGAGACTACGAAGGGGCCCCGTACAAATCGCGAGAGGTCCTTCTGAGCTTGTGAAGGGGCCCTTTCGAGACGGCGAAGGGGCCCCTTTGAGATTGTGCAGTGGCACTTAAAGATCGTGAGGGGCGTTTTTTGAGATTGCGAAGGGCCCTTTTGAGATCGTAAGGGGCCCCTTTAGGATTGTTAGGAGTCACTTTAAGATTGTGAAGGGGCCCTTTTGTGATTGCGAAGGTCCCTATTGAGATTGTGAAGGGGCCATTTTGAGATTTTGAAAGGAACCCATGAGATTTTGAAGGGCATCTTTTTTAGTTTTTGAAGGACTGTATTTAGATATGAATGGACATTTTGAGATTGTAAGGGACCTATACGATTGAATGCAGGTCCGTCTTACCTTATGTAGTGGCTCTTTTAAAATTGTGAACGGGGCGATGTAGATTGTTAGGGGACCTTTAAACCCCTGCAATTTTGAAAGGTCATCAATTTCAAAGCAGTTTCTTTCCAAAAGTCCGCTTGACGCTTGGACAGAAGATCATTCTACAAGCAAGTCAGTGGTTCCTTCGTCAATCTTGAAGAAGCAGGACGAAACGCAAGTAATCAAGGTTTCGAAAGAAGAAAGAAATTTAGTTTGGAACGCCTGACGAAAACGTTGCAGCACGTTACCGAGTAGATTATGAATTGAGTCTTGATTGCTTTGATGCTCTCCAAAGAAGCGTCTACCAAACAAAAACATGGAACAAATCTATCAAAAAGTTTCGGAAACACAGGGTAGTGACGAAAGAATAATTTGTACGATCACTTGCTGCAAAAGCGGCCAAATTTCGTCGAAGACACCAACGAAAATTGAAATCTCGCAGGCAACTGCAGAAGTAAAAATTTCCTTTTGCGTGCTGATGTTGCGTTTACTTAAACCATGACGGCTCAACGTTAATCAAATAGTTGTTATAATCTTGTTTGAAATCCAAAAGTTGTTCATAGACATATCGTTGTTTTTTTATTACATATGTCTGAAATACAGGATATGAGAACAAGGTTTGATTTGAATCATTGCCGGAGCTACAAGCACTGATGAAGCATATTCAGTCTGAACTGTAAGCGTTTTTGGTTTTTCAGCCGTCATCAGGACATTATACCCTATTGCAAAAAACGGTGCAACGGTTTTTTTCCAGTTTATCTAAATGCATAGGATGACTGATGCACCATCTCTTAAACGTGCACAAAAGAAAAAAGTCAGAAGGCATTAAACCTGATGGTATCGGAAGGCATTCCAAAGGCTCCCATGACAGTCAATCAAAGAATAATTGACAGTTGCAGTTTAAATAATTTACGATCTTAATACAATATATATATAATGATAATATATAATATAATATATAATTATAAAATTAATAATTTGGATCTGTAGTAGTCCGCTGGCATTCCATCCTTCATGAAGATGCTCCTATCTTCAGTGACATTTGGTATCCTTACACAGCATGGAAAGGAAGATTTTACCACACATACTCGGTTTCTCGAAAGAAAAGTGGCTTAAGGAAATGCCTGACATAACAATTAGACCGCGCTGATCCATAGATTTTGTATGAAAATATTTGCTGTGACCAGACTGCTCCGCTGATGCAGTCTTTCAAGTGTCGAATAGCTGAACAGCAATTCCAAGTTGTTTCATGAATATTCTCCACAATAAAGACGAGGCACGATTAACAGAAAATGACAGAGCTGCACGAGAAGACTGCATTATAAATTTGACTAACATTTTTGAACGAGATGAATAAAGTTGTCTTTGAAACAGTTAAGTAAAGTTATCCATAGGCCTACATGTAGCTTATTCGATGATATACAGTCTTTACATCGAGCTGAAATCATCAAGCGCTCAATAACTTCATGCTGATTTTGCGTTTGGGGGTATGGGGTTTTGTAGTGCGCTCTGTATAACCTCCGAAAACAGTTCTTCTAAAAATAGTAGCTGACTGTCTGCTCGAGTCATGCATTCCAGTGCACCTTTTTAAAACTGATGATTGTTTATGCCACTTATTGTTTGCTGACTATGAGGAATCAGAAATATCCTGATTAGAACAGACCAAGCTTCTACCTGAACGCTTTCAAAACTTACCGGGTTGTGTAATATTGAATGATCGCCCACAGCTACGTATTTTAGGGGGCCATTCCGATTTAACTTTCCGGTTTTTATTTTTGATAAGAGTGGCAGCCCTGCGTAACAAGTGTTTTTTAGAAGTTATTCTTTGTAAACATGTTGTGTTAATGCAGATATAACTTTTGATATCAATTGTTGGCAATTTTCATATTTCTCAATAACTAGAAATTTCAGCCAGACTTCAAAACTGTCCAAAGTCACCCCGCCATACGGTAATTTGTTTCGCTGTCTCATGTATTTCTTCACAACCCATGTTAATCTTCATCTATATTTTTCCAAAAGGCAGAGGCAATTCCTACGGACCACATTTAAACTCCATGAAAATAGATTATGGTTGCATTAAAATATTTGTTTGCGTTTTGAAATTCACGCTAAGTTTGTAGGTAGGTAGTCTACCGGTAGCCCTATATGATGAATACGTGAGTTTTGTCAAATCGAAAGATTTACAGAATAGCATTATGCATGTATATGTGCTGAATGAAATGTGCTATGTGACAAATGAGGTTGGTTATTGTTCATTTTTACTTTGGAGTCCCAAATTGCTGATGAAGCAAAAAAAATCTGTTGTTAACAGCCCAAGTTTTTGGCCACATATGGTTGTTGACAAGAGTTTTCTAGCTTCATCGACAATTTGGAATCCTTCAAACTAAAAAACATGCTATCGAAGTAAGATACTAAAAAGTAAAACATTTTAAGTTTCGAAAAGCAAATCATTGATTAATGCATTTACTCTCCTAAATCTCGACATTTCGTTTATTCTATTGAAAATAAGGAGATCTATATCAAAGTGCGGCAGTAAACAAAAAAACAAGCAATACTGGACTATAAAGCAAATGTCAATAGTTGACTCCAAAAAGACGAGCTTGTTAAATTGCAACTTCAAAAGATTCCTTTTACACTGGCCTTTTCAGTTAGTGACGCTGTTCAGTGAAGTTTGATAGAGCTGACTAAGTGAGCGCTTAACGTCGGCGCTGCACATTTGCAGCTGGATTTGGCACCTGAGCTTCAGTACTTTCAAAACTACAAAGTTGATGAGTTTTCGTTCATCTCAGATTGTTGAACTTCAGAACTTGAAGATTGTTGTCTTCAGATAAAAGGGCCATTCAGGATTGCAATAATCATCAAGGTGGAGGCTCACTTTCACAGCAGTCTAGTTCGCATCGTGTGATTGGCAGAGTTGGAAAAGTCGGAATTGGAATTAAATCCGATCCGGAATTAATTCCATTTTTCATCGTAATTGGAATTGACGATATTTAAGTCTACTGGAATTGGAATTGACCTTGATAAACCTCAATTCCACTTTTTCGATAGACCTGTGATAAATCTATTTGTACAAAAATTGAAACCACAGTACTCGGTCGTTGTGTTAACTGCACGCAGAGATAAGAGAGAGATAGATCGACAGAGGTAGCTTTATTCTATAGTTGAATATAGTTGGTGTATTCTGTGACTACTATGGGTCTACAGCCCCGGACAATGTTATTTTAGCGATTAAGCAGACAATGAAAAGACAATCATCTTTGTTCAATCTGTTATTTAGTTATTTATCAAGTAAGATAATTAATCTAAATATAGCAATTGCTGAATTTAGCTCTTGATAGGATAAGCACAAAAATTGGAGATTTACTTATTGTTGTACACGCGAAAAACAATTGGTTTGGATTAACGGTGCATTAAAGGGCAGCAACCCTGTCAGTTCAAATCATAATATAGACAATGTCAACAAATTATTCTAATAATTAATTATTCAATTACATGAACTATTATTCAACTTCCAATCACAACAATTAACAATATTAATTTTTAAGACTATAGTTATATAGACACGATACGCAACGATAAAAGAAAAACTTTACACTTGCAGTTCACTTTCTTAATGTTAGATTCATTTCAATTCGATCGGACTCGATCGCAACAGCGCACGTAAAATATATCTTAAAAGTACCTAGGAGCTTTTCATCTCTATTTCTCTGTTCTTAGCATTTCCTTTGCTCTCAAAAAAGACGTTATATCCATAACAACATATATTCATGGTTCCTACAATTTTCAGACTATTTATGAGGTAATTTAAATGCCTTGTAAGTCATCCATGGGTTCACGTGCTAATATGAGTGATTTTCCACGACATGCATGTTTCATGCTCTTCATTCTCACATACCTACCATTTATTATCTTTCGTTAAAACTGCGTCTTGTTCAAATTAGCTGTCATTTATTATTGACAATTACACGATCATAAGTACCGTGATTGGAACGCAGTGGCCTGATATCTTGGATTTGTTCTTCGATTGCTGGATTGTTGAATACATCAATAAAGCTTTCTTTATTACCATTCATTAAATTACTATTGTCTGGGCAGTGACTGGTGGCACACGATTATTGATGGCGAGTCTCTGTTTCCATTGTTTGTCAACTCTTCTCTGACTGATCCATATAATGTTTATCTGAAGTTGATTAGAATGGAAATCGACTCAAGGTCGCGGCACAGCCGAGGGAACTCAGTTGGGGCATAAATGATCAATGAAAAGCTTAGAATTGCACAAGTGACTAATTCTAACCCAATCATACAGTGGTTGGCAAGTGCATCTAAGTGAAAATGCGTGCGATTTATGTGCCACTATTGGGTATCCAACATCGCGAAGCATCTCACCAGCGTCATGATATGGGCCTGATTTCGTTGGAATGGGACCGTCGCTGTCATGTTATAAAGAGTGATGTATTAACGAAAATGTGCACCGCATCGTGCAGCAGCAATTGCAGGAGTGGTTTCCGGATGGATCCGGCTACTTTCAGCAAAAACAACGCTGCTTGCCCCGTATGTCAAAATATACTCAATTAAAAGAGAAAGGCATACGACTTCTGCCTTGGCCCCCATCGCCACCAGATGCAAACCCCATCGAGTATCTCTGGTCATCGGTAAAATAAAGGCTAGAGTCATCGAGATGTACGCAGTCAGATTTGATAGCAGAATTTATTCAGGTATGAAACCACGATGAAGAAATACAGCAAATGCGTCAAAAAGTGATTGAATTGATGCCTGATAGAATTGAGGCCATGCTTGCGTCGAAGGGAGGTCCTACTCGTTATTGATGCTCAGAATCACAAAATGCATCTATTTTTGAATTGGGAGTGTTGTTCTTGCATTAAATTGCCTCAAAATAGTAGGAAGTCTGTACAGAGGGAGATAGGCACAACACATTCTAATAAAGTGATAGAAATTGCAAATTATATACTGTGTTGCAAACATTCTGTTCGCGAGTGTACATGTACACAAGAAATATGAACTATAAACATGAAAACGCACATAAGGAACGACGCAGGGAACGACACACAGGAACAACGAGGATAGGATAAGGGTACATGGGTTAGATTGAAACGAACAAACGTTAGATACATTAACATAAGACACTATACGCGACATGCAATTATCGGAATTGAATCTTATTATGGAATCGGAATTTGGAATTGAATTGAACTGTTTCGACTGGAATTGGATTTGGAATTGAAATTTCTGCTCCGGAATTGGAATTAAAAAAATTCAGTGGAATTTTTCCAGCTCTGGTGATTGGCAGTTGCTTGGAGCTTGAAGTTCAGCTCCATTCATATTACAGTGCGTTCATAAAGTCACTGTGCACCTAGTAAATCAATGCAGGCGCTGTATTTTGCCGCTTGGAAAAAGCTGGCCGCGGCATTATAAATAATGAAGTGTCTTGTAAAACCATCGACTTCTACGTGATCACAAAATATCTATTTACATCTTACAAAAACTGTTGAAAATGTCGACCTTGTTCACGAATACAAATATCAATTCGACGATTCATATTCTCAAATACCCAGTGAATTTCCTCGTGTCTGATAGCGTCAATTTGCTGTCAGTTGCTTCCTCATAACTCCTGTAGATTTTGTGACTTGTTTCGGTAAACCTCCTGCTTCACCGCTACTCATCAGTAAACGTGCAAGACATTCAAGTCCGGGGATCTCGGACTGGAACAAGTCGGGGATCTTGTTTGGAATATTCCACTCAAATATCGAACTGAGGAATTGGTGATATGCACAGTTGCTCCATCTTACTGGAAATAAGCAGTCAAACTTTCATCGTCACTTAATTCGTCAACGAGCGAAGAAATAATTTTGTCAAATAATTTTTGCAATAGTAGTTGAATATCGGCCCAAGCATTCGTATTCTTGACATACGAGAATGTAATGGCTTCTTAACAAATTCGTGTGGGTTTTCACTATATCATATTCGGGAACTTTGGCTACTGACATGCCTTGATAGATGAAACCAAGCTTCATTAGAAAAGAAAGTCTTATCGAGTGAGTAAATATAAAACTTGAACTTGAGCACATTATTTTCAGTTAGATTTTCCTTGAACCAAAAGCATTACTGAAGACGCTTGTCATGATCGGCATCATTCACTTCATGTTGGCCAGAGATGCGGTACGGATATAGGCCTATGTTCTTTCTTACAGCAGGATGAGCGGCCCCGAGAATGGACCCACTTCCTCGGATAAGCGATACATCGACTTGTTTGGGCTATAAAGTCATTGCTTCAGAAGTAACATTTTCAGGAATAACCTTTTTATCAGTGAAGATTAATGATCGACCTGAGTGTGATGGATCATGCACCGAGCCAGCTTCTCTAAACTCACTGATTGGAGTCCAATCAGCTTTTCGATGAGACAAATCAGATGCAGAAAGTCTTTCTAAAAACTCCTTCACTTCATTAGTATATTTCCCATTGGCGCGGTGAACATATTCGACCAAGAAGTTTCTCCCTCGCATTGACAGCACCATGTTTAGCTTCGAAATGCAACTAAGCGAGTTAGTTGCTGACAGATGTGAAGTTCAATTCAACTTCTAAATCATGTGGAATGTCACAAGATACTAAATTGCGCTTCTCAAACAAGTCAGTGGCTCTGTGCATGTGTTAGATATCTACAATTAAGATTACGACTGTTTTGTTTGGCAAATCATAGTTTAGAAGAGGTGCACGGTGACTTTATGAACGCACTGTAGAATCCCGATGTGCACTCTTCTGTTTTATTCTCGCTCAGCAATTTTCAGGTGACCAAGAGCCTCGATGCGTCACCACTGACATTGCCTCCCAGGAGCGACAGAAATTCTTTCGAGTCTTAATCCCACAGAATTACATTTTTTGACTTCCAGTTTACTAGACGTTCAGACTAATTCGAAACGATGGCACATGATCATGGAACTTAATAAGTGGACAAAAAGGTATTCCTAACACCTTGTAGAGAATGTTGATCCTTCCCATCATTATTAAAGAAGAAAGCAAGCGCATGACAATTTGTTCACCTGATGATTGTACCACCCTATTCTTAGTACTCCTCACTGAATGTATCTAGACAGCGATGTGTTACCGAAATGATATTACAACATTCACACCACTGCCTGATGTCCAAAGCCCAATTGACAGCTTGTTGTTCGTGTGTGCTATTCCCAATAGTATGCGATATACGACTAATCTCTTCTATGAATTGCACGAGCAAGTTTTCTAATTCGGTGCTTAATCCACTCTTCAATGTGAACGCATATACAGCCTTCTCAAATTCAACACGCGGTTGTTTGAAAGAAAACATGCCAGTGAAGAAAACGGAGCGCTAAGACAGACATAACGGAGGAGCGGTAGAAGACAAAATTCGCTATCTGATGTCTCAAAAAACAACTCTGAAAGATACTTCACAAATTTCTCCGGAAAAAGCTTTTCCAAAAAAGCCTTGGAAAGTCATGTTTTTTGCGAAATTCGTGGAATTCCGCGCGTCGCGTATTTCCAGGATCTCTGTTCACAACTTGATGCATTTGAACATGGACGGCCCTTGTCAACCGAGCTGTCGTGAGAGAAATGGACAACCACAAAACACCAACAGACTGTGATCCATTATCTTCTAAGTTAATTATTAATCCCTTTGAATTAATTAAAAGTGACCATTGCAAACGCGAATATGAACTCGCCTTTATTCCACGTTCATTTCCAACCGGTTCAAAAAGCGTCGCTTTACAACGCCAACTATTGCTGTTTGAAATGGCATTTGTAATTGCAATGATACAGTTGAAATAATAGGGTCTATATTATACAAAATATCTTTTAAACATTGACATTGAAAATAAAATTTTTTGCAAGCATTGACCAGTAGGCATCTTGTAAGGAAGTTCGCGACTGGTATCATGGCCTCGGAAGATTTCCTAGTTGTAAATAAATGGCTTATGAAGAAAAAGGGTTCATTCAGATCATCAATCAAAAAAAATAACTGATTATGGAAGCTGATGTTACGTATAAGGATCATGTCCCTTGCCTTCAGAAAAGCGAATCTTCGTCCATTTTCTACGAGTCTGAAGAAAATGTACATATTCATGTCGCCATCGTGACCAGAATAGTTCTGCCAGATACTGTATTTAAGCGTCAACGGCGTTGTGGACATCTACCCTCCTGACGAATTGGTACAGGAGGGAACGTTAATCCAGAGGGAGTCATTGAAATTGATGGTACTGTCTGACAAGTCTGCAGAAACCATTCACATAGGTTTTCCATTGAGAATAGATTCTCAAAAGTATAATTAAACTATCGTCATCCAATTTAATTCTTTGTAAGCTGAAGGCGGTTTGAATTCCATGTTATGTCTTCCTTGAGAAAGAGATCTTCAATTTTTCCGTGTTTAAGACTACAAAGAGCTTCTCCCAATTCCTTATCAGCTGAAAGTTTGTTCCTTGATCAGAATGCATGAATTTGACCTCTCTTCATGAACGGAAGTGACGAAGCACGTTGAAAAATTACAATGTCAAAAGAGAAAGTAACCTCGAGGGGAATTTCACCACTTTCCATGCACTTGAAAATGACGCCGTATCGCTTTGCTGAAGAACGCCCGCGAATCACATCGAATGGTTCAAATAAATCCAAACCCGTGCTTGAAAATGATGGTAGATCATCTTGAATTCGATCGGGGACAAGACGCATCAGTTGATCACAAAATCGGTCGTAATATCCTGAACATGATGAAAGTATGTGAATATCAAGAAATTCTGAGAACCTTCGCCACAGGCCATTTGAAGTGTTGATGTGGAATGACCCAGTTGTAAAAAATCAATAAAAATGTTCCTAGGAGTTAAGATGTGGCATCAATGCTCCATATGAGGACGAACAGGGGACTTTTAGAAACAGCAGAGTCCGTGGTGCAATGTAGCTGCTTGCACGATAGACTACCAATGCGTTGAGCTGCCTGCTTGTGAGTGCTTCCTGATGGACTGGATGCACGGTTTCCAGGACAAGTCTTTGGAAGCGGTTGATCCAAGGAAGGAGATGGAATCTTGATTTCTGAACCTATTATCTGACATCTTAAATGTTATTTTAGCTATCATCTTTAAGTCGTGAGTGCAGAGTACTACTATGAGTTTCAGAATGTTATTGAAGGTACGTTAAAACCATCCTGTACGAGTAGACTGCATTCCGGCCATATACTGGAGAGCAAATGTTAAGATTGGAACAAAACACACTAATTGATATAAATTCAGGTGTCACAAAAATCTGGAGGCATTGAATGTGTTTTGTCTATTCTCCGAGGTATCGTAGAAGGGATTGTTATTGCAATTTCATAGGAAGAACTTTGTCTCAATAGCTGCCTCCGCTTTGCACGCATACTTAAATCAATTTTCCGTGGGGTTAATCGTGCATCTGTGAGCTCTGTGCAAATGTTCGTTTTTAAATCCCGATGCTTGCATGTAATGATTAGCAGGTACTTGAAAGATTTATCACATGTATCCCCAATAAATATTATTTTGTCTTGTCACGGACTTTCTATCCCCCGTACAAAGTAATTCGTGTTTTAGCAAATACGCCGATGATCTCACTGTCCTTCATTATATGCGTGTACAATCCGATGACCATCTCCAGAATGAAATTGACAATGTCATCCACTGGACTGACAAACTTCAGCTTAATGTCAATCTTACCAAGAGTGGTGTGATGGAAGTGGTCACAAAGAAGTCTGTATCTACCGTGCCATTATCGGACGACATTCCCATGAAAAGCGCTGTTGATGTGAAAATTCTTGGGTGTCAATTTTCATATGATCTAAAATGGAATAAACACATCAACAGCATAGTTAGCAAAGCTTCGAAACGATTTTTTTCTTACTTTGACCCTGAAACGGTTTGGGTGCAACGGAGACATCATCTACAAAGCTTATTGCGTTTACATAAGATCTGTTCTCCTTTACGCTTACCCGGTATTTTGTAATATTCCTGACTATCTGTGCAACAGGCTTCTTCAACTTGAGAGAAGTCTTTAAAATTATTGGTGACTCGGTCTCTGGCCTCAAGTGTCCGTCTTCATTAGAAGTTGGGGACGAGCAGTGTACTAATTTGTTCAAAGAAGTGCTGAAGTTTGAGGACCATCCGTTGAGAATTTTCTTTGATCAGCAAATTGCAGTGGTGTGTAGAAATCAATGTGAATTGAAACGACCTAAGGCTAAGACTAAGCGTTTTTTAAATTCTTATTAAATAGTGTAAATGACTGATCTGTGCACTCTCTCTTTATACTTCGATTAATATTTTATATCATGTGTAAATATGCATAGAATTTGTCAATGCGTTCCCCTCCTCTGTGAAGCAAAATACAGAATTTTTAAGTTTTGAAGTTTGAAATGCATTTGTCTCTTCTTTTGTAGGATTAATGGTGAGCGGCTTCCGAAGCAGTGTGTGGGATCCGATTCTCATCGTTTCTCAAATCGGGACAATGCAATCGTTCTTCTATGCTACACTTGGAGCATGGATTGGACTTCTTGATGCATTCTTTGGAATCTCACCGGGATTGCATCAGTTCTTTCTATATTCAGATCTGCGTTTCAAAGAGACTCAAGGAAAACTTCTGCTAGTAGCATTTGCTATAAATTCTCTGGTTTGTGCTCTAGCTCTTTGGTATGTTGTTAAACGTACTAAACAGTGTCTAGACTTCGCATGCACAGTGCATTTTTTCCATCTGGTATTTTGTTGGATCTACAACGGACGATTTCCTCATACATTTGTTTGGTGGCTTGTGAACATTGTGTCTGTCATCATAACCACCGTACTCGGAGAGTTTTTGTGTATGCGGACAGAATTAAAAGCTATTCCGATAGGGAATGGGGGTCCGAAATCAGACTTGTAATGTTGTCATCATTACGTGCTGATGGAAGGCACGCTCTCAGTGTTCCCATGATCTGTCAGACTATCTGCTCATGATGGAGATCTGATGCAGCCTAGCTATATCACGAGTTCGACCCTCTGGCTGGGACCGGCTTCCTTGAAATGCCCAGTCGATGGCTTGGTTACTACTGCATTATGCTACTATGTGATTGTTTACAAAAAGGTGTCAATGTACTACATATTGCATTTTATCTGTCTTAGGAATACAGAGCAATTGTTGTGAAATTCATGCATTATGTAGAGAAATGATACTTCCGGTTTTCTTTGAACAACTTCTCTCAATATCATAAATCCTTCCTCGCTCCATGACGACATTCACTGTCATCATTGACGCTTACTTTGTCACCGTGTTTCATTTCACGATTCTCGCAAAAATTTTAACTCGACCTTTTGTATCGGAATTGTTGAAAGAAAAATTAAGAGGAGGAGATAGCAAGTCAGTGGGTGACAAAATAGCAGATAATCATAGTATTAAAATGAGACAAGGCTTCCTTTGTAAATGTTATTTCTCAAATATTTTGACGATTGAGTTGCCAACGCAAATTGTAAGTCATCAATTTAATTTTTTCAAAATCATCGAAATTTAAGTATCTATGTTAAGATACTTGCGCTTAAATTTACATTTGTAAACAAAGCTGTGTCCGAATTTCCAGTTGGTCAACCCAGTCCGGAACATGGACCAACTATTTCATACTGATTTTGGTTTTGACATCTGTGTGTTGGCTGCAGTACGTACTGTGATAGGTCAGATGGACTTCCATGCTCAAGTTATGATATTTGTATCATGAAATTCACAGTGATCTCTAGTGTACAAAGAATTCCTATCCACATAAATATTTGTGGAATTCAATATCTAAGCGAGAAATTCGTGTTTCGACATAAGTATGTCCATCGGCATTGAATGTGTCAACAAATTCAAATTACACGAATAAGTTGAATAAATTTGAACTTCATTAAAGGTTAGCATAGTTGTTGCAGTGATTGGAACAGAAGAATGCCATGATGAAAAACATGTCTGAAAGATCTTCTATTTACTGAGATACATATCTTATTTGTCAGTGAAACGTAGTCACATTGTCATTCCGACGTAAAAATTTTGTAAATATAATATCTGAACGACTTCAATTGTTTTCATTTTGCTTTTGGAATGTAGCTTTGGGAAGGGTATTAAAAATAGCCTGCTATATGAATTACTCAAGTCATATTTTCTTTTATTGCGATCTAGAAGAATGCGTCTCATTGTCCATGTTTTATGGCTGATCCTAGAAAAGGTGTCTGCAACTTCTACTACTGTAACTACTTCTACGTTTGCGGGCATAGCTCGTCAATATGGAATTTGCCAGTGAACCAAGCAATAATCGAAAGGCTATGTCAAGTGCGCTATGATATCTACAGTGTGCGGCGATTCAAATTCTTATCTGACTGCTCTTGGCGGTTAATTACTTTATCTTCAATCAATTAGTTACAGGATGCGTGCTCAAAATATCGTATTAATATTGCATTGGCTTTTGTGAGTCAGTATTCCAATATATTATTCATTTATGACTGATCAAAAATCAGTCAATACAAATAACGGAGGGTAAGGTGTGACATTCACAAACAAAAAAAGTTGCATTACTTTCTAGTAAGATTTCGTGCCTTGGGTCTGGCAAGGAATAAAAAACCTGGTTCCATCTCCGGTCCGAATATGATAGAATCGGAACGAACCGAACAGTCATTCGCAAGAGATCATGAGTCCACGCCATCGGTTTTACTACATTGATGCTATTTTTTCTTGATTTACTCTGTCAAAAGGACGGCGACATCTGCAACTTAAAGCAGCCAATGTAACACGCAAACTAGCAAATTAATAAATTACTGCAGGATGAGCTTGCAGCAAGCAGAAAAAGATTGATAGGACAGTTGGCACTTTTACAAATAACGCCTATGAATACCTGCATCATCATAACACCTGGTAGCCCGCCCTTCTCCAAGATACATGTCGCTCACGTATGAATCTTTGAATGTGCTGCTAGACGTATTGAACGAATAGCCAGAAGCTTGCTACAGCACACTTAAAATCCGGTGCATCCCAATCTCATCCCGCTTAATGGTAAATTTGAATTAGAGCTTGGCGTGTGATTGAGGGTTTATTTCGACAACGCAGATATCATTGTAGTGTGCTGCACCATGGACACTGCCGAGAGATGCATTGTCGTCTTAGATATTTGAATAATTGTGTGCGGTAGCGGTCATAGATCGTCATTTGAATTCTCACACGCGATGCGCTTTGACGGCATATTATCGTCGATTTTCAATGGAATTCAAACCTGCTATTTATGATTGGTCTCAAAATTATGGATGTTCACGGCATTCACGCATCGCATCTTGTGCCAATATGACAACGAGTAGTGAAGCTACGTGAGGACTGAGACCAAGACCGGTGTGTATTAAAACTCAAGAGGAAGAAAAGCTCGCATCCGATTAATTTCTTTGGAGCTGAAACCGGTACTTGATATAAATTCTTTTCAACGAAAAGAATGCACGTAGAATGATCGATCCACCTATATATTTGTCGTCTAAAGCCGTCATTCGTCCTCTTAAGCCGTATCTATCTGAAAGAAAGCTTGTTGAAGTATATACCCCGATTATCTCACATTTTTTGTCACCGAACTCAAAGTGGACAATCAAAGATTCATCGCATTGCGGAACGTGCTCACCATATTATATGCGGATTCAAATGTAAGTGTAACATAGTGTGCGATATTGATGAACTCTTCACCAAGTTCATTTTTTTACTGAAATGTGAAAATCCACTTCATCCTGTGAGAGAAATTGTTCCTCGTCGTCTACATTTTTCAAGACAATTTGCAACGGACGCTTTTCGCACCGCCAGAAGAATCAACGCATTTTTCATAAAAGGTTGTCTTGACTACAATATGTCCTTCCAACGCTGAGATTGAGTAACTGCAACTTTATTTGTATGCAAATGTCACACTTTACTCTCCGATATTTGTATTGACTGATTTTTTGTTTTCATGAAATATATATACAATGTATATATATATCACCTGACTAATACCACTATAATTATTGAATTTCACGAATTGGTGAGTAAAGTTGTACGTTATCGAATCTGATTCATGTGAGCTTCGTGTCAGACTCACTTCCCGCATCGGTTAATGAAATGATTACTTAAATAGGTATTAGTATTACAATTTTACTGAGGATCATTCATCATTCATAAATGAAGAATACATGTATATTGGAATACTGACTCACAAAAGCCAATGCAATATCAATACGATATTTTGAGCATGCATCCTGTAACTAATTGATTGAAGATAAAGTAATTAACCGCCAAGAGCAGTCAGATAAGAATTTGAATCGCCGCACACTGTAGATATCATAGCGCACTTGACATGGCCTTTCGATTATTGCTTGGTGTACTGGCAAATTCCATATTGACGAGCTATGTCCGCAAACGTAGAAGTAGTTACAGTTGTAGAAGTTGCAGACATTATTTTTTATAATGCCTTTTCACTGTCGCAAATCTCATTAAGCTATGGTTAGTAGTGTAGTAACCTCTAATGAGAGCGGAGTCATTTTGATAGGACTCCGACCCCAGTAGTAGGCCTGACAAGTGGCATGAAATGTAAAAATTATGTACTAGGTCTTCTACATGCGGTAATGCCAATATATTATTAATTAGGTAATTCAAGTAATGTTAGCGATAGATTATAAGTTTGCATCAGCTACTGTTGCTATTGGTGATAGGCCTACATGCATGTACATGTACGAAGGAAATAATTTTCGGATCAGAATTGGCCTTTTGTATATAGTAGAGCCTGTAGCATATATGCGTGATCATGAATTCACAAATCTGTCTTCTTGTTCTCAGGTACGTCCGTCTTGATTCAACATGATTCTTGCGGACATCGGCAATCGGTTTTTTGACAAGGATATAGGCCTACTAAATGTCACCCCGGTTTAGTCAGAGGTCAGCCACATATCTCTTTCAAGGCCATCTTTTGTTGTTTACGGATGCGTGACACCAGCCTTATGGCCCACAGACTATTTACAGCTTTTATGCAGCTATCAACTTATCAATACATGTGATTTTGCATCAACTATCAATACATTACAAAAATTACAGGATAGAACTACAGGGAGAAAATTACAGGCTGAAGCTTCCAAAAAAAGAACTTCACAGTGGCTGCAGTCTGTTTGATACGGATACAGTTCTTTGCACTGTGCAGGATAATTTGAGCGAATCAGAAACCACAATACTTTCCTTTTCACAATGCACTACCTTTAATTACGTTTTTCACTTAGTCTTATTCCCTCGACTGAAGACTTGGCGCAATTGACTGCACTTTTGTTCGATGGAGGCATGAGCTGACATCATGTCAGTTACACAAGGACAAACTATCTGTTTGTTTCATATTTAGGGTCTACTGATTGGCAGGAGTCTGCAGTGACCTCATTTCTCAAGGGAGCTTATAGGTTAATGTCCAACCTTTGAACTGCATAATAATAAACTGTCTGACATACACGTAGTTGACCGGGCACCTAGATATTTTGCATTGAGGCAGTTCATTTTGTCCGAACTCCGTGAAAAATTAAATTTCGGTCTCACTAGTAAGTTTTTTGCTTAATGTAAAAGTAAGTGACGGGCGTTCGGCGTCCTGCCACACTGCATATCATCATCAGTGTTGTATCAAATTGGAAGTAAACGTTTTGACTTTAGACTTTGAAGATATGAAAAATTCTGTGACGGTATATCTCTCTTTTAAGAGTGTCTGAATGACTGAAGATGGCTGCAAATCTAATGACATTGAACGACAACAAGGCGGGGATGGGAGAATTGGACACTGACCGAATCAATGCTGTCATTATTGAATCTTCGAAAGGTAATATGTCACGTATTTTGTACACCGCCATTTTTATTACAGTTGAAAGAATATTGACCTGCCATTTATCTCTAACAGGTTCCAAATTTTACGAGAACCAGCAAAGAAAGCAGCAACAACTTCAGAAACAAATTGATATCAAGTTGAAGAAACTGGAAAAGCTATCAACTGAAATGATAAAAAACGGTGAAACGGAGGTATGTGTTTCAATACATGTAAAACCGAGGCGAACCTTCTGCTGTGCTCGGCGGTTAACCGTCTCCAGGGTTGTGAGATGGGTTTAGAAGTTGGGTATTCACAACTTTTATCTAAGGTGCTATTTTGAAGCATCCAGTCTCTTTTTAAAGATCATCGAAATTAATGTATAATGCTTATTTTTTTCTTTGAGGAAATGTTAAAATGGTGTCAATGTACATTAAATCAAGTGCATTGAACAGTTGTGAAGTTAGTTGAAAAGCTCTGTCTTGAGATGCATTAATGAATTGTCTAGTGAACTCAAACAATCAAATCACAGCCCAAGTCAGCGTCATGTCATCACAATTTCTCTTAAACTTTCGGTTTTGACAATGAGACGCTCTTCCTAACCTTGCCCATTCTATTTCTGTAATGGTATCGCTGTCTCCCCCTAGAGAAATCTGTAAATCGTCAGCTGCTGCCGAAAAAGTTATGAAATTAAATTTGCGGTTGAGACAGTGAAAGGGAAAATTTCAGTTGACTTAATGGTCGAATTGCTTGTCAGGCAATGATCTGGTTAATTCGGACAACAAATGATACCAGTTGTGTTTCGCAAAACAATTGATAGTAGTCAGAGGACAAACGATGCATGTCAAGATATTTTTAAGGAAAGTTGCCATGCGCATCATTGCCGACCTCCTCTGACCATCCACACCGGAGGATTCGGCCACCATATTGACGACAGATTATCGGCGCATCCCTTAATACAGATCATGTTTTGCATCACGTCATTTCGAAACAAATGAAGTATTCAGAAATGTGAAATTCTGTAAGCCTGAGTGTTCCTTAGTGTTGATTCCTTTGTATATCATTTCTATCAATGTTAGAAGACCAGGATCAACTATCAGTACAGAATTAAAGTCTCACTTTGAGGAAATTTATTGTCGCAAATCATATACTTCCTCTGGTTATCTGATAAATGAAAGTTTCGCCAAGCTTTAGTGAGGATGTTGCTAAAGAGCCGAAAATGAAGGAATTCAGTTCTAATCTGCAATTGTCTGAAATCTCACAACATTGTTGTGATTTCATGACCTTGACCATGATCATAATGAAGTATATATATATATATATATATATATATATATATATATATATATATATATATATATATAGTCCTGTGTACTTTATGTGCCATAGAAGTGGATAATAGTGCAACCAAGTTTAAGTCATAAGTATTCATATCAGGACTTGTTTCATTCTTTTTGTCACTGAGTATACTTACAATGAACAGTAGCTGTAATTATCAATAAGTTTATAATAGTGGGATAGACGCTTATTAGTTAAAAATGCACAAATAAAAGCAAGTTTACTGTCTTTCCTTTCTTTTAATGCAGTCCACGTCCTTATCGCTATTGAAATTGGTCAGGATTAATCTCTTTTCCGATTGACAATCATGGTAAATATAAACTAAATTAATACAGAAATTCAGTTTTAGTTATCATGTCTTGAGAAAGAGTACACATTTCTTTCTGTTCGCTCTCAGATTACATTACCCTTATTTTGAATACTTGTAATCATCTTTTGATATTTACTAATGATATTTCGTAAAAAAGTATAATAACAGCTGAGAACCAGAGTGACAACCACAGTTGGCGATAGCAAAGTCCTAGGATTTCAATATCACTTCATTAGCACAGTATACAATATGAAACGCATAATTTAAAGTTAATCTCAGAAACCAGGCTATTCTATATTACATGATAATGCAAACGAATTACATGCAATTTTATCACTTTTGATGAAAAGATCCGGTATCCGCCCGGGTACCCGGTTCTGGGATCCGGGTGCTTGAAGAAACCCGGGTATTTGCAATATCTGATGATTAGTTTTCACTAAAGAACTCAGTACAATTAAAACAAAACAGGTAATTGTAAAGTGGCAGCCCAACATGACATCAACAGCAATTTAAATTAATTCATTTCACTTCTCGTTTCACGTCCTTCTTGTTCCATCGCTTGAGGTTGGACGGAGTTTCATGACTGGCTTCCATTGGTCCCGATCTTGAGCAAGATGTTCGCTGATGTTTTCCTTGGTCTTCCTACTGGTCGCTTTCCCTCCACCTTCATGGCTTCCACTCTCCTGACATGACCAGAGCATCGAAGCCTTCTCTGTCGAATTCGGTTCCTCAGGTTCCTCAAGCATCGCGGCTTCATGGACGAAATGGAGAGAATTGGCCAGTCTTCTTACCAACAAAGGCATCCCATTGAAGTGTAGAGCCCATGTGTATGAGATGTGTGTAAGATCAGTTCTCATCTACGGCGCAGAAACGTGGCCCCTCAGCCTAAGACTGGTTGAACTTCTGAGAAGTACTGACAGACGAATGCTGAGGTATATGGCAAAGCTCAGGTTGAAAGACAAAGTTACAAGCGAAGAAGTAGCGAGACGCTGTGGTTTGCCCGAACTTCCAGTCCGCCTGCGGCAAAGACGTCTGCGCTGGTTTGGCCACGTAAGAAGAGCCAATGGTGACGTCATCAATGAAGTCTACAACTTGTAAGTCGATGGTTGCCGTCCACCTGGAAGACCTAAGAAGACTTGGCAAGCCTGTATCCATGAAGATCTGGAGTCTCTGGAGGTGTCGGAAGACATTGCTCTAGATCGTTCGAGAAGGAAACGGGTCATCGCATCTACGTCCAGCCCCGGAACCGGGCAGAAGAGACGCAAAACGAGGAAGTAAGTAAGTAAGTAGGTGTGTCAGCCCGCATATTCTCATCACCTCTTCATTGGTGACCCGGTCTCACCATTTTATCCTCATCATGTAGCGCACCATCTTCTGATGACACACTTCAAGTCGGCTTCTTTGCTAATACTTATTGATTGATGGCATTAACATTGTTAGAATAATTAAAAAAAGTCAAAAACATAGTAGCGTGTACATCCGTTCTGTACAACGTGAAGATATTTGAAAGATTTATTATTAGAATCAGATGTTCCTATTATTTATACACCTGATTTCATTTCTAACGATATCGCAAAAGCAATTAACGTTTTGCAGTTGAAATAAACGCTGATCATACAAAAAGGAATTAGAAAAACTAATGAAAATGATTACTTGCAGATAGCATATCAATGTTGATGGCAAACCAAGCTGTATTTTTATCGCAGTTGTTTACGGTCAGCATAATTTATATGAAATTTATATGAAAATGAAGAAACTATGCTAATATAGTCCTGTGTACCTTATGTGCCATAGAAGTAGATAATAGTACACTAGAATGGAAGTTTGATATCTTGCCTTTGTACAATGATGGCACATGGAAAAATCTATGGTTTGTAGATCAGATTCAATCTAAAACATTGCATCATAGTCAAACTATTTGCCAAGTTGGTTGTGGAAGTTGTTGACAGAAAATTACAGGATTTTCATGAAGAGAATTTTAGTAAGATGGTGATATTGTATCATGTGAAATAGCCTACTATTCCATGGATTAATATACTGCGTCCATTTGTAGCAGTCATTGACAACTATTTTCCAATTTTTCAACACTGGAATGAGAATTAAAATTTGGTTCACAAAGTCATAATTGAAAGTGGTCGGTGTGCTGTTTGTAAGAACATCTGAAGAATTCACCGATAGAAAGTCTAATTATTGGATAATTTCTTCTTCAAGCGGCTAAGAAACCTGTCGCCTTTCTGGAATAAACACATTGAAAGTTTCTTTACCGACAATCATTTCTCAAATAAATAAAATGTCGCTGGAAATTTTCAATCAATCATTGAATGACACATGTGATATTTTGGAAGCTGATATTCGAATGCATGTAGAAGCTGATATTCGAACAGTATGGCTTCAGGCACTCTCGATCAACTGCAGATCTTCTTTCATATGTCACAGTACATGTGAATCGTGTCCTTGACAGACAAGGTGAGACGAGATCAGTTGCCTTGGATATTTCCAAGGCATTCGATAAAGTCTGGCATCAGGGACTCCTTATGAAGCTAAAGTCCTATGGAGCTGCTGATCAACTCCACAAACTTCTTGCTTCTTTCCTTAGTGACCGGCAGATATCTGTCGTCTTAGATGGCCAAAAGTCTTCCACCAAGTTTGTCAATGCAGGAGTTCCTCAAGGGTCAATTTTGGACCCACTCTTTTTCTGCTGTACATCAACGACCTCCCAGACTGCCTAGTGAGTAACTTGGTGATGTATGCAGATGACACAACACTCTTCAATTCCAATTAGCGACTCGCTAAAAACACTCAGCAACGTCAGCAGTTATGCGACGTTCTTAATGAAGACTTTCGCAGGGTCTCAGAATGGGGCGCCAATTGTCTTGTTTCCTTCAATCCTTCAAAAACTCGCAGTATTCGGCACTCACGACTTAAAGGAGTTGATGATCATAGAATTAAGATGTCAGATAATAGGATCAGAGAACAAGATTCCATCTCCTTCCTTGGATTGGCGGTTACGAAAGACATGTCATGGAAACCGTACATCCAATCCACTAGCAAGCAGGCAGCTCAACGCATTGGTAGTCTCTATCGTGCCAGCAGCTATCTTCCACCACAGACTGTCTGCTATCTTTACAAGTCTACTATTCGTCCTCTGATGGAGTATTGTTGTCATCTGTGGGCAGGCGCCCCACAAACGCATCTTAACCTCCTTGAACGGGTTGAGAAACGTGTCAAGAATCTCATGGGTGAAAAACTTGCTAGCAAGTTGCAGCCGCTCTCCGTCAGACGGGATGTTGCTTCACTCAGTCTCTTCTACAGGTACTATTTCGGTAGAAGCAGCTCTGCAGTAAATGAGTGCGTACCCAAACCTAAGATCTTCTCCAGAAGCACACGCAGAGCTAATGCATTCACATGCTATAATGTGAGCTTAGAACGCGCACGTACTGTGAGTCGCTTGAAAAGCTTTTTTGTTCGCACGGCACAGCTTTGGAATCAGCTTCCCCAGACCACTTTCCTTGACCAATACAATCTTGATACTTTCAAGAGGCGTGTGAATAGGTTTCTGATGGGGACAGCTTAATCAGATTAGAAGATCTGTTTTTTTTTATTTTATTTATTTAAAATAATACAATTTGTTACTATTCATTGAGTAACCCCTAGCTTCGTTCATGGCTCATAGCTGTGCTAGGGGTGAGAATTCAGTAAAAAAAAATGTAGAGATTTTTTAAACCATTCAAATTTAGTGAACAGGGGAACCCTGTAAAGTAAAATGAATACTCTAAGAGGTTATTACCTTATCATACTAGGACTTAGATATATTCCAGAACCATCTTTAGTTTCTTTAATTTCAATTAAATCATCAACATTGTGGAGAATATTTTTAAGAACTCGTTTTCCTTCATCAACTAATTTTAATTTACTAATAAAATTATCTACTACTCCTTCACCCCTAGCAACTTTCTCTAACTCTCTGTTATGACGTTTTTGTTCTTCTAATGCTGCCTTCTCTGATTTATTTTTATTTACTGCTTGGACAATACCAGCTGTCCCACCTGCAACACTTCCTGCTGCAGCTATGCCTCCTATTATTAGTGGAATTAATGGGAGAATACCGCCATTCTTTCTTCTTGTAATTGAATATTCTCTATGATTGGTTTACTTATGTAATACTTTTTCTTGTTAATCGTAATAGTTTTAGGGGTATTTTTGTCAACAATATTACGTAATTTTAATTCAACAGTTTTATTATTATTACTTTTCGCTTGCGACATTTTTAATAAAAAAATTTTAAGTTATCAAAAATTTTAATCTATTCTAGTTATGAATAAATTATAAGTTAAGAATTTTTTTAATCTATTCTAGTTATGAAAAATTTTAAGTTACCAAAAAATTTTAAGTTACGAAAAATTTTAATCTATTCTAGTTATGAAAAAATTTTAATTAACTTATCGGAGCGAAGCTCCTCTGGCTTTAGCCTATCCTTACCATCTTTCCATTAAGAATTTCAATAGAATATTTTTACATCTTCTAGCAATAAACCATAAGCCATCAATGAAGTTGTGGAATCTTTCTTTTCAATATTAATTGTTACATCACAACCATTTTTAATAATATCTTCAGATTGTGCACTTAAATCGAAACAGAAAATTGGATATAAATGTCTCCAATCTCCAGGAGTTAATTGTGGTTCAACTCCAAATTCTGTACAAAGATTTCGATAACAATCATATCCTTCCATAAATTGATTATTGGTATCATCGAATCTTAATGGATCAATTGGATATCGAGTTTGATTTAATGAAACTTGTAAACTTCGAATTGTATTAATATGAAAAATATTATTGTTCTTATCAAAACTTGGAGAATTATTTCTTTGAAATGTTAGTAATAAATATCTTGTGGTATTCGCAGTTCTAGTAAAATGCCAGTTAAATCTTTGTTCGGAAAAAGTTACTGAACTAGCAGTACGCTTTAGAAAATTTACTGGAATTGGTTTGTTAGTATTTAATCTTTTTGCAATAGCTGTTTCAACCTCTAAACTAGGAGTAATATGCGTAATCCACCATTCAAGTCTATCAATTTTTAAATATGCTTTTTTCCCAGTCTTACCAAAAAAGATTAATTCATTATTTGCCGTACGATGAATTATTAATTTAAATTTAAATTGATATGATATTTTGTCATAATCTAAATATCCGAATAATGGAGACAATGACCAATTTACTGTCTGTTTACTTTTTTTGTTAAATTCTCGTCTTTCTTTATATGCATCATTATTTGTTTTATTTAAATGTTTTGCAATATTTTCTACATCTTTCGCAATTCCTGCTGCATCTGTTCCAGCGTGAGTTAAATCATCAACAATTATACCATCATTAGTATCAGGAAACCAACCTTCGATTTCATGCTTTTTATTATTTTCACCAATTGTTATAAATCTAAGCATTGTATCAATTACACCTGGGGAATCACTTATTGTTTCTATATTTTGAGTTGCAACATCTAAACGCATTTGTGTAAATAATCTTGGAAAAAAAATATTTTCTAGTGTAATATTATCGGTATCTGGTAACGGTGTTATAAAATTAGCATCACTATATAAAGAATATTCACAGTGTAAAAATGAATCAGGTAAATATAAATAACTCTGCTGATTATCAACTTCAAAAATTAAATCACCTCCAGTATTTACTCTACTGAAGATCCGGGATTCATAGCAATTCTTATATAGTCATTCTTTTTTTGATGTAACTGACGAACGGAGGATCGTCTAATCTAAATTTATTTTCGATAAGCGAAGACATTTTTATAAAAAATAATTTGACTTTTTGTTTTTTCTCACAGACAGAAAAAATTCTGCTAAAATAATTTTACTTAAATAATTTTACTAAAAAAAAAATTTTACTAAAAAATTTTACTAAAAAAATTTTACTAAAAAAAATTTTACTAAAAAATATATTTTAGAATTTTGCTAGACCAGCTCCGCTACAGCTTTGCTGGTTAAACCGAAGGTTGCTACTCACGCCATTTCCTCTTATTTCTTCAATTGTTTTTTTCATTATGTTTACTATCACCCTCTACAGCTATGTTAGCAATTTTATTTTTTGTTTCATCTGAAAGTTTTTTTAATTTTTTTAGTTCTTCAGAATCATTCCTAAGTTTACGAATAGCTTCTAGTTGTTTTAATTCGTTTTGAGACTTAACAGCATTTGATATTGCACTAGCTGTACTACCTATAGCAGCTGCTCCTTTTGCAGCAGATGTAATCAAATCTTTATTATTTTTAATTAAGTTAACGATACTACCAATACCAGAAAAGATGCCATCTCCTTCTTTTTGGACGGCACCTGCGGTGCCTAGGAACTTTTGTGTTCCGACAGTTTCTACACTATCATAATGGTACACAGGTTTCATAGATGGTTCATGAGCAATTTTATTATTTGATGCAAAATGTTTAAGATTGTGTTTATAAATTATAGGCATTTTTTAGGATTAAATTTGACTTTTGGGAAAAATATCTACGTGTTAAGATTTACGTTTGTGAATGGACAACAACTTCGAGATAACTTTATTAATTGCCTGTTGCACTTTATCTATTGCGTCAAGCAGCGTGTGATGTACTTTAATTTCTCTTTCTATTAACTTGCATTTTCTGCTGATTAATCTTCAACGCCGTTTTAAGAGCATTTAACTTAATTTTAAGAACATCTAATTGTCTTTTAACAGCATCTAACTGTTATTTATTTTCTTTAGAGTTTTCTTGTAAATTTTTCTTTAATTCATTTTCTAAATTGATTTTAAGAGTTTTCATTTTATCAACTTTTTCATTAAGTGAGTTTACTTCATTTATTATTCTATTCATCTTTTTCATTTGTTGAGTAATTTTAGAACTCAATTCATCAACACTTTTTTGGAATGTAGTTTGTAACTGCTTTAAATTTTTTTTAATTCTTTCAGGTAGTTTTTCTATTTCATCTTCTAATTGTTCTTTTAACATTTTTATCTGATGTTTATTTTTAATGACTGCAGATTTTAAATTTATAGAAAGTAATATTAAAAATTTTTGATTGTTCAGAAATCTTTTTAAAAAGTTTTGCTATATCTGCTTCTAGCTCTCTATCCTTTTTATCAAGTTTTAATAATTTTTCGTTTAATGATTTGTCATTAAGTTTAAGCAACTTCAATTCATTCATCAGTGGAACCAAAACATCGTTTATATATTTTTCTTTTAAGTCATTGATTTGTGCATCAACATATTGTTTATTTGTTAACTCTGTATTTTGTTGTGGAAGAATAGAAAGATGCAATGGACCAGATAAAACGTCTCCAGTTTTCATAATATAATTTTCTATCTCTATTTCTAATTCACGATTATTCGGGATATATGCACCTCCACCAACATTTGGTAACATCATTTTTTAACAATAAAAAAATAAAATTTTTTCTAATAAAAATAAAAAAATAAAATTTTTTCTAATAAAAATAAAAAAATGGAAACCCCAAATTTAAAAAAATTATATTCGTCCGCATCATCCTGTTCTTCTTATTCGACGAGATCAACGGGATTTGAAAATAAATGTTTTGATAATAATAATAATAATACTATTACAAATCCATGTATAGATGTTAATATTTTATTTCAATTACAAGCCGAAATATTTAGAGAACAGACTAAAGGTTTACCTTCTATAGAAACCAATTATTGTATTTTTCCAGGTGATCCATTTATTAAATTTATGGAGATTGTTAGTAAATATAATGATGTAGCTTATGTGGAATTAAATAAAGAAAATATGGTTATAATAGGTCATAATAATGTTTATGGTTTTATTAGAGCAGTTTTGCCGATTAGTAATACTGATTGGATAGAAACTAAAATTATTAATTATATTAATATTAAAGAATTAGTTAAAAAATTAAAATCTTTTTCCAAAGAAAAAATTAGATTATTTGTTGATGAACAAAATCAATATAACATTCACATAGAGAGTAAAAAACATAATGAAGAATTATTTTGTCAGGTATATTATAGAGACACAATTTATAAACAAGAAACATTAGAAATGCCGCAAAGATATGATGATGATACGTATATAGGATTATATTCCAACTTAAATATTAATTTATTAAAATCTTATATAAATGGTTTAGCTCAACAAGAGAAAATTTATATGTGGACAACACCTTATACTATTAACAATGACCATAATCATAATCATAATCATAATAAACGAACCGAAGGTTCTAGGGCTTTGCCCGATCTTAAAGAATCTTATGATAATAATGATAATAATATAGATGATAATAATGATGATTCTGAAACATCTGAAAATGGTGTAAATGGTAAAAAAGATTATAAAAATATTAGTAATTATAAAAATTTATCTAAATTTCATTTTCTTACAATTGAAAATAATAATGATGGTATAGTTGAAGATACTGTTAGACAACTATGTGTCGGGTCTACAAAATTTAAATTAGGATTTACATCTAATCAATTTAAAATTTTATCATCTTTAATAAAAACTAAAACTGATTCAGATTATGGTGGTGTTATTAAATTTTCCAAAAGAGATCAAAGACCAATATTTTTCTCTATTATATTATTATCAGATAAGAAATGTAATTTAGAATTAGATATTCCTATCAGGGAATGGTATCCTATCAGGGAATGGCATCCTATACCAAAAAGTGTAATTTATGATGATGAAGAAACAATTTATGATGATGATGAAGAAATCAATTGATGATGATGAAGAATCAATAGTTAGTGAAAATAAATTTAAATTATCTTTTGATAAAACATTATATGATGAAACTTAATATGATAAAACTTAATAGAAAATACCAAAATATTCGATAAATATATTTTCATATGTAATAAAATTTTTAGATGTAATAAGTTTTTAGATGTAATAAGTTTTTAGATGTAATAAGTTTTTAGATGTAATAAGTTTATAGATGTAATAAATTTTTTAGATGGAATAAGTTTTTAGATGTTATAAATTTTTTAGATGTTATAAAATTTTTAGATGTAATAAAAAAATTATTATTCCCACGTGTCATCATCATCACTTAAATTACTCTCACAGACGATTGTTTGAAATATTTCAGCTTGAATATCTTCTCCGTTATAAGGTAACATAATTTCATTTTCATCAGGTGCTTGACGTTTAAGAATATTTATTTGACCAGAAAATTTTTTTCTTCAGTATTATTATTTTTATCAGGAATACTAATTCCAGTTTCTAAAGATCTTTCCATGGTTTATTAACTGTAGTCGATAATGTTTTCCCCCGATATAATTTAAGAAAATCTTCTACTTTTACTTTATCTTGTGAATATCCTTTGAATGTTTTCTTTTCACTAAGTCTCCCTTGTTCATCTACAGTAATACAATATTTTATTTTAGGAGCAATAAACATTGCAAAAATAATTCCACCATTTCCATAATCATTTTTTCCTTGACACAATTCTCCTCCAGCATATCCAGCAGCGTCTAATTTATTAAAGAGCTCATTGGAAATATATATTGAATCAGTATCTGTATAATGAATGTATTTTTCTTTGAAACCATTAATTTCTAAAATAAAGTTATTCATGATTCTTCTAGAGTGAGAAAGAATGAAAGAACCTAAGTGTGATGGCATAAATGACGTCTTCCCATCTTTTACAATATTAGTTTTGAGAAATTCATCATCTTCCATTTCTACTTTCGCTAAATATTGTTCATCATTTAATTTTTCATAATCTTTTACTTCTTGAGTGAAATTTTTTCTCAATGTATTCTCATTCCATAAATGATATTTAGTGGTTATATCTTTTTGCACAGTTTTGCCATATAGCGAATTCATCAATAATTTAATTAACTCATCACCTACAGTATTTCCTTCTGTTTTATATCTTTTTCTCAAATTAAAAAGTTTTTCAATATAATTTCGAAATGGTGAAACTTGATAATTTTTTTCATAAATTATACCATCAGTAATATGTAAGATTTTTCCCCCACATCTAACAATTTCTTGTATGTCTACAGAAGTTAATACATCATAACATATACCATTTCTAAACCTGATTACTTTTACATGAGAATTATTATTTTGATTTTTAAATTTATCTTTTATAGGAACTGGTTGGAAAAACATATCATTCGGATATTGAAACAAAACAGAGAATATTCCAGTTTTAGGTCTAAATGTTTGAGTATTAAATTTATATACTATTTCCCGCTCTTCTTCTTGACGAAATTTTCTAGCTGATTCAGCTTTAGGGTATTCTGAATTTTCATCATACATAGCTGATGGATATAAAGATGTTGCATCAAAAGCCATTAGAAATTCATTTTTTGTTCAAGTAGTTGATTTGAAATTTTCTTACAAATTTCAGTTTTATCTCCTAAATCTCGATACTGTTTCATTAAATCTATTAAATTATTTCCAGGGGACAAAGCCCCACCAGCGTAGCGACCAAGGGACAAAGTCCCCCCAGCGCAGCGACCAGGTAAATACTGTTTTAATATTGGTAACAAGATGCTACAAAATGGCGATATGTATTTTCTTATATTTGCTGAAACTCTTCCACCTTTAACAGATTTTCTAATATTATTTCTAGCCCATAAATCTATATGAGAATGAATATTTATATTGTCATTTTGTACGCTTTTCATCCAACCGTTAAATGTTAAAGCAGAGGATGTCAAATTAGTAGTTATATCTTCACCAACTAAATCTTGCATAACATTATTATATTTGTAGATACAAAAAGCTAAAGAAAGAATATCGTTAACTAAATATGGTCTCCATTCAATTTCTTTTTCTTTATAATTTTCATGTGTTATGTCTCCAATTTCATAATTTAATTTACACACATTCGTAGGAATTTTAAAATTCTCACACCACATTTTAGAAAGACTTGTTTTTACATGTTGATAACTACATTTCATTATAATAGTTTGAAGTGCTAATTTACCTGAAGGTGAATCTTTTTTCATATTGTTTTTAAATCTAAAAGATTTTTGAATGTATCTACTAACACATTCAGTTGTATAAGGATTTTGTAATGAAGCAGTCAATATTCCTCTTGAAGTTTTAAGAGGCGGTTTAGATAATTTAAAATTAGCTTTTATCGGAAAATAGGAATCAAAACCTGATGAATTGTGAGCTATTAAAGTTACTCTAGAATAATTAAATTTTCCAAGAGTTTTAAAAAATTGATGGATCGGACATACGTCCTCTGGGTTTCCCCCGATCGAACATTCATCATCCTCAGTTCTCGTAAATATTTTCACACAATTTTGAAGTTTATTAAATTCTAATTCAGTTAAATTATTATACTCATTAATCTGTTTTTTAAGTTTTTTAATTTCATCTTCATCTTTTGATCGTTTAATTTTAATCATATCACTTAACAAACGTGTTTCTAATTCTTTCAATCTTTGTTTCGGTAAACAACATATAAATTTATTAAAATTAATAGCTCCTACAGCATAAGGAATAGGATGAGCTGTTGAACAGTTAGGATCGGGAAAAGTTTCGAGATCCCAAATATATGTTGAACCATAGTCAATTTTTTTCTTTGTTATGATTTTATATGGACGCGTTGTTAGATTTTCATCAGTAACTGTTTTATATATGGGTTTGAAATTATTTTCAATTTCTCTAATAGCTTTTAATTTATGAGATTTATTAATTAAACAATAGTGACCAATTGTTGAACCTGCGTGAAAATAATTGTAATAAACATAATTATGAAACGTTTCAATTCCTCTAGGATTTAAATGACGATTGGCAGGACTATAATATTGAACACATTCTCCAAAATATTTATTGAATTGAGAAAATTTGCAGTTTGACATTACTCCTGTTCTAGATGTGGCTTTCTCTTTATATAAAAAATTATTAAACATTTCTTTCATCATTTCTCCTTGTTCTTCATTAAAACCTCGTAAAACATTATAACATTTAATAAAACAAAAATCTTCAGAAGGAATATAACAATATTCACCGAAATATTCTTTGATTCTATATTTCATATTAATCCCTGCCCCTCTATGCGATCTTTGTACTAACTTCATTCCAAAATCTTCATATTTAATATTACCTGTAAAAATCCATTCGTTAGCATCGGATTTCTCATCCAGATTCGAAAACCATGTTTCAAATGATTTTTTATTATAGAAGGTTACGTAAAAATTTTGAATTATATTTTCCTGATCTTTAATAACTTTTCCAAGTAAATTAATAATTTTACCATTTGCTAAAAGTTTCCGCATATCATTTACTACATTAATAAAAGATACATTTTCATATTTAATTTCATTTGGATTAAATAAATTACATAAATCATCACCAAGTTCATCCTTAATTCTATCATCGAAAAAGATATCAGTAATAGGAGTTTCTAATATTTCTTTTGTTCCACGTTTCTGTTTTTTAGTATTACGTCTAATACTACGCCTAGTACGTTTCTGTTTTTTAATACGTTTACTACGTTTACTATGTTTAATTTGTGCATCAAACTCAGCAATTTGTTTCTTGATTAATTCATCAATCCTAGACGTTTGTCCGAGAGACATTTCACGATTCATATTTTTTAAAAGAAAAAATGAATTTTTACATAGAACCTCGGTTCCGTTTTTACATATACACAGGAATATGTAATTGATGTAATGTTTCTAATTCATGTGCTGTTAAATGTTCTTTCTTAACCAACCACCATAAATTATTATACGCCAAAAATACTCGGAAACTTCTTAAACAAAGTGGAAAGTCTTTTGTTTTAACACACGGTTTAATACCATGTTTTGTTTTATAATCTGTAACGAGCGCTACGTATTTATGATGATAATAAAATCTAACTTCTTTCTTCGAATTTACAGGATTTGTAGGATGGCGATAATCTTTTAAAACTGGTACATGCTCTATCTTGTAAGCATTCAACATATTTTTTTTTATTTTTATTAACAAAAAATTTATAAGAAAAATTATTCGGTCACTCCGTTCGATCACTCCGTTCGATCACTCCGTTCGATCACTCCGCGAAAATATTTTCTATAACTCTTTCACTCCTCGAAAATATTTTCTATAACTCTTTCATGAATTTTTTTATCAATATTAATTGTGATAAATCCATAATCTTTTGACCAAGCATTGTTACACGATTGTTTAAATTCATCTTTATTTCTTACACATAAATCTCTTAACAAATCACTTAAGTTTCTTGCATTTATTTCAAATAGTATATATATATTTGCATTCTTTCTAATAACACTTCCGTCTAATGAATACATACTTTGTGTTAAATAAAATACACTACAGTTATTATGTCTACCTCTTGTGAAATAATTTCTCTGAACTGACTGATTTCTATCATTAACACAATCATCAAAAATTACACAATGTTTCATTGTTTTATCTAGTTTACTAGGATCTTGCATATTACCACTATCATCTATTAATTGTATCTTTATATGGTTATTTTTATTAGATTCTACTAACTGATTATTTTTTGCTGCTTCTTCACACCACGAACTTATTTCTTCTTCATCTTCAGATTTTTCATATTCTTTGAATAATGAAGCAATTGCTGTTTTTTTAAGATTATTTTCAAATCCATATTTTAAAAATTGATAGACGGGTTGTTCTGCTGTTGTTGTATAAATTATAAGATTGTTATAATCCAAAAAATTTGGAGTCGTTAAAATTTTAAACAATAGATACGTTTTTCCACATCCTGATCTTCCACAAATAACTGACAAAACTTTATTAGATAAATTTGGATGATGATTAAATTTAAGTTTTTTTTTATTTAATGGAGGTAGTTCACTCATTTTTTAATAAAAAAATTTATTTTTATTTTTTTTATTTTTTGTTTCTAAAGAAGAAGAAAATTAAACTTCTCTAGCTTCGCGTAGGAGTTTATACCTCTCGAACCAAAAGATCTATCATAATCTCTTCACCTCCAAAATTTATTTCTTGTCCTTTTTCATCAGTGATTCTCATGTTAATGTTGTTAATAGTTTTTCTTGTAATAGGAAAATATATTAATGTTTGTGGAAATACATTTAATCTATAACCAATGGGTACAGTAAAAGCTGGAAAACTGAATATTAAATTTGATAATTTACCATTTATATATCCTCCTTCAATAATGTCACAATGTACAACAATTGAATTTATTTCAGTTATTTTTGGAATCTTCTCACCTAAATGATAACCTTGACTATAGGTTTGTTTATTAAATCCTAATAGCTTTGACAATGATCTATCATGATTAAAATCAACTTGATGATTTTCGTCTAAAGTAAGAGAAAATTTATTAACTGCCGGTTCAACTGCAAAATGTAATTGTTTCTTATCTTTAAATGGTATACCTAAAGGTCTCTTAATTTCATTTGATATTGTTTCAACTTCGTAAGAACCAGGAAGAAAAGTTAATATTTTCCATGTTTTGCCTTTATCAGTAGAATATCTAAATTGATCATTCACATCTTTGATAACGTTTTGAATAGTGTTAAATGTAGAGAAACTAGTCAATGCAATTTGATAATTTTTATTCTGTTCTAAATGTAGAATGGGTTATAAAATACAAGTGTGTGATGAAGTAGTTGTTATAATTTTTAACGTCGTACTAAATTTTGATGAACCCAAAATCTCTGTCAATTTTTCTAAATGATCATTAATTTTGTCTAAATCTGCTGAACACATTTTTAAACTAAAAAAATTAAATAAATATTATAGATAAAAATCGTAGATAAAAATCATAGATAAAAATCATAGATAAAAATCATAGATAAAAATTAGAAACAACATATTTCAGCTACACTTTTATAATCCTTTTCATTTAGAATCTTCTTTCTAACAGTCTTTTCAATATAGCATGAATTTCATTGAAACTAGAATTATGTCCTTCTTTTATTGCAGATATTAAAATATTTAATCTATTTAGTAATTCTTGTGGATCATCTGGTAAAAATACAGTTGTTTCAGTTTTCTGTTTTTCAGATAAACCTTTCCCTACTTTAACTCCCGTTGATAATAAATTTTCTAATTGTTTATAACGTCTAAGAGATTTTACTGCACCAACTCTGTCTAACATAGTTTTATATTTTATGAGATCTTCTACAGCATAATTATTTAAATCTGCTCCTCTTAAAAGATTAACAAAATTTCTATCTAAATTAAAAGGAGATTTATCTGGTGAAAAAATTATACCTCGAAAAGGTTGTGGAAATATTTCTTTTTGTCCGAGATAAAATCTAGGTATTGTTTTTCCATCTATAAATGAAATAGAATGTTCAAATTGCATAGATTTTGGTAATTTCTTATTAATGTTTGATTCTAGTAATCCATAGTCATCTAATACAGTTTTGTGCTCTGGATCTGTTATATCAATTTGTTTATCATTATTTGTACTTTCTTTTTCAAGAGTTTTAAATGGTTTCATAGTTTTCTCAAAATCAGTTTTTACTTGCTCGGTTTGCTGCATTTTTTCAAACATATCAGATTGAATACCAGCTTTTATCATTCTATGTTGAAGATGATTTTCTTTCATAATATTTCTTTGTTTTATTAACTCTTCTAATTGTTTTATTCTTTTAAAATTATCAGCTTTAATTTTATCCATTTTTAAAATATAATATTTGAATTTTGTGGTAACATTGGAATACAGCAAAAACATTTTACTGAACAAATTATTTTTTTATTGCTTTGTTGTCTGACATCTTTTCGTTTAAAGTTTTCTCGTTTAAAGTTTTCCTGTTTTAAGTTTTGTTTAATAAAGTTTTGCTTAAATTTTCGCTTAAAGTTTTTAGCTCTTCTAAAAAAATTTTATCATTTTCTTCATTAGAAATTTTAGCATCACTAGAAATTTTGCCATCCTGTTTATTCTTATCATCAACTTTTTCTGACTGTAATTGAAATGATATTTGATTTACTTCATTAGCTATTTGATCAAATTTTTCAATCTCATCTAACGTAATAACATTATCATCACATACTCTTTGAAAGTAGTAATGTAGTTTATCATAGACTTCTTTAATATGTAAATGCTTAGTTTTTAATGATTTTCGTTTCTTAGTTATTAAAGATTTATCTAACATTGTAACAAGTGAAGTTGCAAAAACACCCGTACCTGTTAAAGCTGTAGCAACTACTGGAATTACTAAAACACCTGAAGATATAACAATTGTTAAAGCACCTAAACTTATTGTTAAGAATATGCCAATTCCTTGTGTTACATTCTTAACTTTAGTCCATCTCTTTCTTAATTTTTTATAATGCTCTAATCTTAATAATAATTGAGATTCCTTATCTTTCATATACCTAACTCTATCTTTGTGTTTTTCTTTATTCATTTTTTCAATGTTAATCTTTTCAATGTCCATTAAAGTAGAACTACGTTCATATGATATTGAAGGATATATTCTTGCGGTTTCTTCCATTTTTGTTTCTTCCATTTTTTAAAGAAATTTTTTGAATAAATATTTTGAATACAATCTTCTGAAATGCTATTTAAATCGAAATACGTAGTTGTTTGTTTGTCGTATATTTCTAAGAACTCAGTCATGTTATTAACCTGAGGTAATATATCACCTATATTACTCAGTATAACTGTCGGATTTTCATCATTCATTTTAAATGAAATAAATTCCAATAACTGTAATAATGTCTACTTCTTGTACAGGAAAATGAAAACAACGGCAGTGTATTTTGCATCAAATATAATAATACAACAATTAATCTTATCACACAATTGTACAATGTCAGTCTACTACCATTAGACTGGAGAACAAAAGAAAATTTAATTACATTTCAAAATAATCCAAAATGCAATACTACTAAGTTCCATGAATCATTCTTAAATATCAAATATAATGATACAACAATCAATCTTATCATACAATTGTACAATGTCAGTCTACTACCATTAGACTGGAGAACAAAAGAAAATTTAATTACATTTCAAAATAATCCAAAATGCAATACTACTAAGTTCCATGAATCATTCTTAAATATCAAATATAATAATACAACAATCAATCTTATCATACAATTGTACAATGTCAGTCTACTACCATTAGACTGGAGAACAAAAGAAAATTTAATTACATTTCAAAATAATCCAAAATGCAATACTACTAAGTTCCATGAATCATTCTTAAATACCAAAGATTATGTTACATACTGAAATATAGATCTATACAATAGCAGTCTACTACCATTAGACTGGAGAACAAAAGAAAATTTAATTACATTTCAAAATAATCCAAAATGCGTTACTACTTATAAAGAAGTCTTCATAAATATGTATACATCAAATATGTATGTACATTGCACATATCTTAAAAAGTGAAACAACACAGTTAATGTTCATTCATCTTGGGAACCAAACCTCATTTCTTCTATAGTTGTCGGTTGATTCAATTTTTCTATATAAATTTTGATTTCTTTAAAATGTTTTCTAACAAAACTAATGGGCATTGATGAATTTAAAAATAATACGTGTGGTAGAATTAGATCTGATAAGTTCATCAAGAAATAACAATAACTTACGTTATAGGAAATTCTAAATAGTTCCAAGTTTGCCACAAATCTGTTTTTTTTATTGTCACTCAATTCCAGAATTCTTTTAAATCCATAACCTTGATAAGCAGCACTTCTCAGCAACGACCCATGGTGCACTTTATCACTTGCAATCAGTTTTGAAATCATAGTAGCACTATCTTCGATGGTAATGAAATGTTCTTTTGTAACATTGAACTGAGGAATTGTGGTAGTGTTAAGATACTGTTCTATTTTTACTGTAATATCCTCCACTTGTTTTTGAGAGTCCAATTTGTTCTTCTTTCTCGATTGAATTTCTAACTTCCACTCTTCAAAGTATTTATTCGCAGTTTCCTTGTGCTCTTCTTTAATTAAGTTTAGTAAAATCGGCATGTAAAACGAAAAAGCTTCTGCGGCAGTACGTTTTGGCATTTTGCAATAAGGAAAGAAAACAGTCACTAGTTATGATCAATGGAATTGTAAATGAAGTCTTACTTCCTACATGCTGCAATTATATGCCACGTCTTTACAAATGAATAAGTGGGTGTAGCAGCTGTTTGTTCTTTCATACATTGTTTCCTTTCAAATGTTTGAGTTGGAGGACACAGCTCCTTACACTGAAATGCATTTTATTCATAAATGCGGGAAGCAGATGTTCTCTACCCTTGAATGACAATTGTAAAAGTACCTAAACTTATTGTTAAGAATATGTCAATTCCTTCAAATATTTTTAGTCACATGACATATTTTAAAAACCTGAAAAATGGATAAAATTCATGAATTTGAAATTCTTAACTTTTATGATTTTCGGTGTCCTAGAACGGTCATGATTTTGGCGGGGGTGAAAATTGTAATTCTCAAATTTTGAGATTCTTAACTTTTATGATTTTTTCGGTGTCTTGGTACGGTCATGATTTTAAGGGCGGGTGTAAAATTGTAATTCTCAAATTTTGAGATTTTGAAAAATTTGAAAATTGGGTATTTTTAAAAACGCTTAAATTTTCGCCCTTCGACCTTCGGCCACGTGAAATTTGAAGTCTACCTAAATTTTTGAAATTTTGATTTTTTGAAAAAAACCCGCAAAAGTGTGACATCCGGCGCAAGCGAAGCGAAGCAAAGCGAAGCGAAGCGTCGCGCCGGATGTCACACTATAAACTACTATTTTGCATTGAGACAGTTCATTTTGTCCGAACTCCGGGAGAAATAAAATTTCGGTCTCACTAGTAAGTTTATTGCTTAAAGTAAAAGTAAGTGACGGGCGTTCGCCGTCCTGCACCTTCCGAGGTCGATAGTATAGCGATTGTTTGTCACTCATATCATCATCAGTGTTGTATCAAATTGGAAGTAAACGTTTTGACTTTAGACTTTGAAGATATGAAAAATTCTGTGACGGTACATCTCTCTTTTAAGAGTGTCTGAATGACTGAAGATGGCTGCAAATCTAATGACATTGAACGACAACAAAGCGGGGATGGGAGAATTGGACACTGACCGAATCAATGCTGTCATTATTGAAGCTTCGAAAGGTAATATGTCACGTTTTTGGTACACTGCCATTTTATTACAGTTGAAAGAATATTGACCTGTCATTTGTCTCTAACAGGTTCCAAATTTTACGAGAACCAGCAAAGAAAGCAGCAACAACTTCAGAAACAAATTGATATCAAGTTGAAGAAACTGGAAAAGCTATCAACTGAAATGATAAAAAACGGTGAAACGGAGGTATGTGTTTCAATACATGTAAAACCGAGGCGAACCTTCTGCTGTGCTCGGCGGTTAACCGTCTCTAGGGTTGAGCGATGGGTTTAGAAGTTGGGTATTCGCAACTTTTATCTAAGGTGCTATTTAGAAGCATCCAGTCTCTTTTTAAAGATCATCGAAATTAATATATAATGCTTATTTTTTCTTTGAGGAAATGTTAAAATGGTGTCAATGTACATTAAATCAAGTGCATTGAACAGTTGTGAAGTTAGTCGAAAAGCTCTGTCTTGAGATGCATTAATGAATTGTCTAGTGAACTCAAACAATCAAATCACAGCCTAAGTCAGCGTCATGTCATCACAATTACTCTTTAACTTTCGGTTTTGACAATGAGACGCTCTTCATAACCTTGCCCATTCTATTTCTGTAATGGTATTGCTGTCTCCCCCTAGAGAAATCTGTAAATCGTCAGCTGCTGCCGAACAAGTTATGAAATTAAATTTGCGGTTGAGACAGTGAAATGGAAAATTTCAGCTGACTTAATGGTCAAATTGCTTATCAGGCAATGATCTGGTTAATTCGGACAACAAATGATACCAGCTGTGTTTCGCAAAGCAATTAATAGTAGTCAGAGGACAAACGATGCATGTCACAATATTTTTAAGGAAAATTACCATGCGCGTCATTGCCGACCTCCTCTGACCATCCACACCGGAGGATTCGGCCACCATATTGACGACAGATTATCGGCGCATCCCTTAATACAGATCATGTTTTGCATCACGTCATTTCGAAACAAATGAAGTATTCAGAAATGTGAAATTCTGTAAGCCTGAGTGTTCCTTAGTGTTGATTCCTTTGTATGTCATTTCTATCAATGTTAGAAGACCAGGATCAACTATCAGTACAGGAAACATTGTATCATAGTCAAACTATTTGCCAAGTTGGTTGTGGAAGTTGTTGACACCTAATTACAGGATTTTCATGAAGAGAATTTTAAATGAGATGGCGGCATTGTTTCATGTGAAATAGCCTACTATTCCATGGATTAATATAGTGTGTCTATTTGTAGCAGTCACTGACAACAATTTTCCAATTTTTTTAAATATTGGAATGCGAATTAAAAATTGGTTCTCAAAGTCATAATTGAAAGTGGTCGGTGTGCTGTTTGTAAGAACATCTGAAGAATTTACAGATAGAAAGTCTAATTATTGGATAATTTCTTCTTCAAGCGGCTAAGAAACCTGGCGCTTTTCTGGAATAAACACATTGAGGGTTTCTTTACCGACAATCATTTCTCAAATAGATGAAATGTCTCTGGAACTTTTCAATCAATCATTGAATGACACATGTGATATTTTGGAAGCTGATATTCGAATGCATGTAGAGATTTTTTAAATTATTCAAATCTAGTGAACAGGGGAACCCTGTAAAGTAAAATGAATACTCAAAGATTTCTTGGCCTCTGATTTCAAGCTGGAGCAATGCATGTTCTGTAAATCGACATTACAAGTTGCATGAGAGTCTGATTATACTATTGATAGATAATTGGAGCGATATTTCAAAATGATGAACGTACAGAACGTTTAAAAGGATTTCCTTCTTTGTCATCCTGTCGGCGCAGCATTTTGTAAATTCACTATTGCTTTTGAGTACATTGTCTTTGGACAAGGGCCAACAATCCACATCACAAATTGGCTAGATGAATATAAATGTCAATCAGAAAACTTGGAAACCAGCTCGTACAATTTGTATTTTGCCCCAACTAAGTTCCCCCGGCGTGTGCCATAATTTTCATGCAATTTCCATTCTAGGACTTTCTATGGTATTATTAAGTTCTATGTTATGTGCTGATAAAAGAATTTGAAATGTAGCTATCCGAATTACACTAACTGTTGACGAAGGTGAACATAGATATTATCAAGATCAATATGGCGATTGATAGAATTATCATTGGAGTACCATGCTTCCATAAACAGTCGTCCATGGCGATGTTGAGATGTATTCAAACTTTTGGTTTGTTCCCAGTTAGAATGATATCTCTTGACTATGTGTTGAAATTTGTGATCTAAGATCAATTTTTCTTACTGCCAGCTTGTGTTCATGAATGCAAGTCTTAAATTGTTTGCTTGTTCGTCGAATGTATTCTGAACTGCAATTTTGGCATGGTACTTTATATATTGCGTTGTGTTTATCTAAGTCTGATTTCTTACGTTTTGGCTTACCAAATATTGAGCGAATTGTGTTTGTTGATTGATGAGCGATGTTGTGTTGACGAAATTTTCGGTCCACTGTTTCTGATATTCCTCGTACATAAGGCAATGCAAAAAACGGCTATGATTCGCAATTTATAGACAAAATAAAAAGAAATGTGGTAACCAAGTTTGAAACTTCGCAAAATGCCTCAACCACTACTGAAGTGGATAAGGTGTACTGGTCCATCCCTTTCATAGATAGCAAACATAAGCAACTTAAAAGACGCATAAACGAGTTGAATGAGAAATTGCAGAATGTGAAAATTTACTTGGCTTTCAAAACCAATAAAGTTTTGAACCATTTCAATAACAAAGATCGCATTTCGTTTGGCTTGAAATCGAATGTTACATATTTGTATACTTGTGATCGCTGTCCAATGCGATACATTGGTGCAACCAAGCGCCACTTAGCCACTCGAATCAGCGAGCATTTGAAAGCCTATCCCGTAGCCACTGAAATCTCTTTACATGAGCACCATCCTAAAACTGAAAATTTCTCTATTATCGGTACATCAGCCTATCCTCTTATCTTGGAGTCTATTCTTCTGAAAGAAAATATCGATATGCTATCTAATGAAAGGAATGGCTCAGTGCCCTTGCACTTGAATTTGTGATTTTCATGACGTCATTTTTCGCCTGTACATAGCATCATAGTTTTACACGTCATATTTGATGGATATCGGTTCTTGCATTTTACGCTGATCTGTATATAAGCTTACTTCTGTTGTTTTATCGGATTCCTGTACCGCTGAAGATGGAATGATCATTACATTCCGAAACATGTTCGGTTGATGGAAACATAGTTGTTTTTCTTTCAATATATATATATATATATATGAGGCGCTTGCGTGAAGCGCCTCAATCTCGGCGCTTCAAGTATTAAGTGATTGCAGAAAGCAGTCCGCCCTCCACGTGCCTGCGTCAAAGCAGTGCCTTCCTGGCTAATTCACGCTCTCAACAGATGGTCCGGTGGCCTTGTGGTTAGAGGGTATGCTTGCACGTCCTCTAGCTCCAACGTCGCTGGTTCAAACCTACCCACGACTGATGAGGCCCAACAGGCCGAAACATGTCTCGTGGTGGTTACATCTGTTGAGATTTGATAAATATATATATATATTCGTATAAAGAATTCAGAGAAGTCAAAAGTTCAGCTTTTTTAAGTGCGCCCACAGCTTAGGGTTCTCCTGATCGTTGAGGCTGCAGGGTGGTTTCAGGATCGGACGGTCGAGCAGGACGTGGGTTAGAGTTTGCTGACCAGTGCGGCAACTGCACTCCGTCGAGTTGACAACGGTTCGGAGGCAGTTGAGTTGTACTCATTCTTGTCGGGGCAGCTTGCAGCTAGGAGGGTGTGTGGACCATTGATGAAATGATTCATTGATCATAATGAGGTCAATGACAGATGAAACCATCGAAGTGGAAAGTCAGCTGATGCCCAAATAAAGCATATTTCTTGAGATTGAGGACGTCCTGATGTTTCTCCATTCCAGGCGGATAAAATCATCGGAAAGATTTATGGAAGACGTAAGTTGGATCGTCAGATAATTCACGTGGATATGGATGCCTTCTATGCATCCGTGGAGATGCGCGATGATCCTTCACTTCGAAGCCGTCCGATGGCGGTTGGAGATATGTCAATGCTGGTGAGAAAAATAAAATTTGTGAAGAAAAAAGTAAAAGTCAACTCCCTTTAGTAGGCCGAACGTTTAAATAATATACAATACATGAAATAATCACGCAAGGTCTCACCGCCTATTTTTCCATGTATTGGAAGTGTGTTGCGCTCCAATATGTGTTAATCTTTAGGAATCGAACTGAGAAATAACATATTCGATGCTATAAAATTATATTTTGCAAATAAAAAGACCAGCCACATTTGATTTTCAATTGAATCCATTCACAATGATTCGGTCAGCTCTCCTTCAGTAACAGCGCTGGACTGTGGGGATAGAGACACTAACGAACACAATTTGACGATTTATTCCATACATTCGGAGTAAGAGGGGAAACACAGAAGCATGCAAGAGCAGGCAAATGCTGTTTCATCACCTCAAGAGAAGAAACGAAGAAGAAATCAGTAAAGACATTTCAAAGATTTCACCATGACATTATATGACTTCGCCTTATTACAGTGTTTCTCAGCTCCCTGTCCGGTGACAGGTCAGTTCAGTCTGCGAAGTTGATGTGAGATGAAGATCGCTTTTGGTATAAAACGCTTAATCAATGGATTTAGTTCTAAGACATCGTCCTTTGTCTTTGATTTGGTTTATTAATGCGACGACGCTGAGTCGAAGAAGCATTTCTTCAATATGATTAGCATAGAAAGCATCTACAGATCATGTGTCTTCATATGAGGCTACGCTGACACAGCTGCGTGTTGATGATAGCGCTACTTTACTGCATATCACGATTCACTCAGCGTCAGCTGTCCACCACAATAGGATGACGCACTGCGTTTATCGATTTTTCACGGTTGCCTAGAGACTGTGTTATTCCAATTGGCTCGCTTAGTTGACGTGCTGCTGCACTGTATACCGCTAATGCATATGCTACAGTAGGGAGCAAATTAATCAGAACACCCACATTTTCACTACAAATCATTATTTATATTTGGTTCATTGAAACAACATCACTCTCTTTGGAGCTGCAGTAGGCATTTTTCAAAGACACTGATCTCTGATTTATAGCTATCGATAGAGAATAGTCAAAAACTCGTGTGGCCTCCCCTTGCCTCGAGAAGGGCGGCAACTCGTCTGGGCATGTCATCTACCAGTTTCTTGCAAATTTCGGCGAGTTGCTCTTGGTCACTTGTGTCCCTCACACAAATGTTGAGAAGTGTGTTTATGAGGTCCGGCTTGCTCTTCAACGACATCCTGCGCAGCTTGCCCTTTATCACTGCCCAGATCGTCTCCATGGGGCTCATGTCAGAGGAGCAGGCAGGCCATTGCATGACCTCCATATTGCTGCGATTGAAGAAGTCCTTGGTGGCCTTTGAACTGTGGCATGGGGCATTGTCTTGTTGGAACAGCCACTCCTCGTCGCTGAACCACTGTGCAGCTTGATGGAGAAGACGAGTTTGGATTGCCTCCATGTATTGTTTGCTGTTCATCGAGCCTTCAACCACGAATATCCGGCCAAACCCATGCCAGCTCATGCATCCCCATATCATCACACTGGGTGGATGCTTGACTTGCTGAGCTGTATGAAGGGATGAAAGAGGCTCTGAACCCTTCCTTACCAGTCTTGGTCGTGCAAGTTGGACTTGAAAACTCCATTCGTCGCTGAAGATCACCTGAAATAGAAAGACGGATGATCATGCAAGCGAAAAATAATTAAAGATACAAAAATTTATTGATTTGCATTGGCATAGGCCTACACAACGATGAAAAAGAATGTTTTTTATGATTCATGGCATTCAAGCTAAAAAGGACACAGCGATCATGTGGATTGAATGTCTAAATTATAAAATTGAAGCACTAAATAACATATGGAAATGTTGGAAAGCATCACAATATCATTCCAAATCAAAAATCCCGAAAGTTCGCTGCCTAGGCCTCAGTTGGGCTGAGTCTGAGTTGTCATGATTACTCATTTACTAAGCTTTGTAAGCTGCTAGCTTGTTACTGATAGACAACATATTTGATTCAACTCACGTTTCTCCACTGCTCTGCAGTCCAATGGTGATATTTCTGAGCCCACTTCATCCGACATTGCTTGTGCCTTGCCGTTAGCAGTGGCTTCACAATGGGCTTCACCGCTCTTCGACCACCTTCATTCAACCTTCTACGAACAGTATGCATAGATACTGGCAGACAATTTTCCCTCAATATGTCAAGCGCTGTCATCCGAGGATTCTTAAGGCTTGTTCTGAGGATCATTCGGTCATCTTTCTTGCTTAGGGCACGTTTTCTCCTACATTTGCCAGCTCGGTCATTCCCTGCTTCTCCAGTATTTCGGTATCGCTTCACAATGCTGCTAACGACTGACAGAGAAATATCAAGTTCTCGACTTGCTTCGCGTTGTGACATGCCTGCGTCTTCAACAAGCGTGATGACTTTGACGCGTCTGTCATGTGAGGTGTCCATGGTTGAAGGAAAACTGATGAAATGAATAGCTGGATCACGTATGCGCATGCATGTGTGAGTCATCATAAAACTTGAATATTTTGGCATAGATATTGAGGATGGGATCATCTTGTCCTACGAGAGTCGAGGAATCACGCACTAGGCACATGAGACTTCCTGACAACAAATTATTGAACTATGGTAGTATAAAGCATTTGAAAATACAGGACTTACCGGACATCATCTGTAGAATCTGCCATTAAATAGACGCCATTAAGTATGATACTCACTCACTCACTCATCCCGTTTTACGGCCGTTTTCCCCGCTTGCGCAGGGGTTGGCCGGTCACTCCAGTCGACAGCTGCTTTCTCCAACGAACTCGATCTTTGGCATCCGCCCGCGTCAATCCAACTTCTCGCATGTCCTTCTCCACGACTTGGCTCCATGTTGTTCTTGGCCTTCCTCTCTCTCTTCTCCCAGGAACTTCGATCTCCATGCACTTCTTCACCCAATCAGCATCATCTTTCCGTAAAACATGTCCCATCCATCTTAGTCGACCTCTTCGTATCACTTCTCTCACCGAAACCAGACCCATTCGTCTCAACAGCTCATCACTCGGTGCTCGGTCCCTCAGGCTTGCTCCACACATCCATCGCACCATCTTCCGTTCAGTCCGCTCTAGTCTCACCATCTGCTCTTCTGTCATTCCCCACGTTTCACTTCCATAAACCATCACACTTCGAACACAGGCAGCATAGATCTTTCCTTTCACACGCAGCGGTATGTCCCTCTTTCCCAACAGACCCAACAGCTCTCTGAATTTGCGCCACGCACAGCGGGTCCTTGCAATCGATGCAGTGTTTGCACCTCCGTTTCCATCGATGACATCTCCGAGATAGCAAAACGATCTTACTCTGTCGATGCTGGCTCCATCTGACAACTTCAGTTCTGGTTGTTGGTTGGCGTTTCCTCCACCCTGTGCTTCGCATTTGCTACATCGGAATGTTGCAGCATGCTGGTAGCTCCGAAGGGGAACGTGCAACCCAGAGCATCGGCCGTGAATCCAGCCTTCACACTCAGTGCACTTGATCGAGTTCGTGCCTACGCCTTTTCCACAAATCGCACATGGCCATTTTCCTGATCTTTCTTCTGTGCCACAGCTTCTGCCTGATGCCATCATTTTGGTCTTTGCAATGTTAACTTTCAATCCCTTTGACTCTAACAATTCTTTCCACCGGCATACTTTCTCTCTTAAACCATCAATGCTTTCAGCCACCAAAACCAAATCATCCGCGTATAGCATCTCCCATGGTAGACCTTCTCTGACTTCGCTTGTCAAGACTTCCATTACGGCTACAAACAAGAAAGGACTCAGCACAGAACCTTGATGCACGCCCACTCCAACATCGAATTCTTCGCTAACTCCGTGCTTCGTTTTCACAACTGTTCTCGCTCTCTCATACATTGACATCACCGCATTTACAAGACACTCCTCGACTGCCAGCTTCCTCAGAGCCCATCTAACCACCTCTCTCGGCACACGATCGAAAGCCTTTTCGATATCTACGAAGGCATAAAACAGTTCTTTCTTCTTGTCCATATACTTTTCCTGCAGCTGTCGAACCACAAAGATAGCATCAGTCGTACCCTTGCCAGGCATGAAACCCATTTGCATGCTGCAAGCTGCAAATGCCATTAAGTATGATAGATCCGTATTTATTTATATAAGTCTTAGTTCACGTAGTTCACTTGGGTTGAGCGCCTTGTCCGCAATAAGTAGAGGTTGAGAAACAGTGGTTTATTATGACCACATGAGTGCACGATATTTAAGGCGGTGTCCGTTTCTGATGCTGCTAAAGGTGGAGCTTATGGACAACACCTCTTTCTTCACTTAACTTTATGAATTTCTTCTTTGAGTTTACTTTGCCTTTCAGTGCACATCGAATTACATTTCTCGCCGATATGGAGTTCGAGCAGCGATGCCGGGCTTCATAGCGAAGAGGTTGTGTCCAGACTTGATCCTTGTTCCTACAAATTCTGAGAAATACACAGCTGTGAGCAAAGACGTGAGAGAAATATTGGCTATTTATGATCCTAATATGGCGCCGATGGGCCTGGATGAAGCTTATCTGGACATCACAGAACATATCAAAATGCGATCTTCTCTTGTCGATGAAGATCGCACATTCGGCTGTGAATTCGTCTGTCAATGCGATGAAGTCGATGCTGATGAGAAGTCAAAGCGAATCTCCGCGAATCCGGATGCAGTCTGCAGGTTATGTATGGGAGCCTACGACAACAGGTGAGAGCCGCTTTTTGTTAAACTGCTTTTTGTCTCTTGGACTGCTGAACAGCTGCAGACGGCGTACACTGCATTATTCCGGTTTAATTCATTGCTGCTATCAAAAACTGCAGATAATTAATTGATTGAATTGTTTTGCTATAAGGAAGGTATTTAATCGACTGTTTTACCTGCAATGTCGTCACCACTTACAGGTGTAGGAAAAACGTCCCACCTTCAGTGAATCATTTAGACACAAAGCTTACTAAACATCTCTTCTTCACAACTGATCGCTTGCAGGATTCTAAGAAATTATTGGTGCATAGCGTGTGTAATATCTCTTTATTACAATACTTTGATGATAACTTCTAAAATCTCTAAAAATTCTCTGAATTACTCCATTTTATCTTTTTTTGCCACTGGTATTTACCACCCCTGAGAAAAACCATCGATTGTCGTGATAAACGATAATCACTGAATTGGCCAGTGGTAGGGAGATCTATTCTAGCTTTACAAATCAAGCTAAGTGAAACTCACCAAAGTTTGGTCGAATTTTATTCATCAGTCTAAAGTCAAGGAAAAACTTGCACATTTGACGGGTCGTCAGCCTCCTGCGCGCGTCTATTTGTCGATGGTAACCAAAGATTAAAGATGAGCTCGCATGCGTGAACGAATGATAACCAAAATCTACAGAAGCCTCACTTCAATCATTTGTACTTTTCATATCGAATGGATCAACGCTGTTAATTTCATCAACTTGTTGCATTAATAAAAGTTGTTTCAATTGTCAAAAATTTGTCATCATTTGTCCATGACGCAATGAGAATCTGCCCATGTTGTGGGAGTTTGAACACCCATTCGATGTTGCTACTGTATTGTTCAGCTAGAATAGCCACGAAATCCTGTCTAAAGAGTGCAAATGGGTTGAATTTGCAAAGTCGGTTGAGTACCGCAAATTTCCTATGATGATTAGTTTTTTCATAGATTCTCATATGTTAACTCATTCTTGAATAATGTATCTTGAGCCGGCTGTCGTATTTCGGGAGGTGTGGTTCCCTCATAGAGGTGTTGATGACATCATTTCACTGAACAATACATGTTCCGTTCATATACAGCTGACAATAACATGTTGGAGCACTTAACAATTGCCAATTTATTGAACTAATCAAGTTAATCACGATAGCTGAGCGTGGCGTTTTGAACATCTATGAAAGGAATCTATTTTGGAAATTCAACTGTTGATCGCTAAGATTATCACAACAGATGTAAAGTGCTTTATTATGAATTAATAAAATGGTAATTGACCTGTAAGTTCACAAACAATCCTGCGTTCAGTTAATGAGAGAATTGTTTATATACTGAAGTCAAAGATACCTGATGAACACCGGGAACCGCGTAGTTGACCTCTGAAAATTCAACTTTCTTATCAATAGCTTTGAGATAGCATTGGAAATCGACCACAGAGCAATTAAGGACGTTGTGTAGAAGCCAGAATGTGAAGAAAATCATGCACAAGAATTGACAAAATTAAGATTCAATAATACTAGAAATATGCTGTTGCCAAACATTTCATTACGCTTGAATCTATCACGTCAAGTATTTTCTTTTAATAAGAATGATTTGTAGGCTTTGAAAATTCATCGACTAGACGGATAATTTGCATGTCGATCCCGTTGACCCAATTTCTTTCGTGCATGTTGTTACTGCACCTTAAAACAGGCTGAGCAGTCGAAATATCGATCATCATTGATAAATTTGCAAGTATTTTTCATTTCATAATGTTTTTGGTGAAGCTATCATCAGATGTACATAATGAGTCCTTTCATTACAAGGACTCGCATAATTGCATACTTCTTTTTAGCACCAGGACGTTCGGAACATCACCAAGTGAGGCATGTCGTGAACTTCGGTGGCGAATTTTCAACAAAACTCAACTGACTGCAAGTGCTGGATTAGCTCCGAACACCTTGCTAGCCAAGATCGCCTCAGACAAGAACAAACCGAATGGACAATATGAAATAGGCGCTACGGAGGATGATATCGCGCTGTTTGTCAGGCGACTTCCTGTTAGAAAGGTAATTCGATTTGATTCAGGTGTTTATGAAAGAAAAGTTGATTGAAGTCATAAAGAAATGTATTTGTACAACTTTCTCCGCAATGAGAATTTTAAATCTTGATGCATGAAATTAGATTGTTATCTACATATTTTTTGACATCGGAATTTGCTTTTAAACGGAGCGGTTGATGACTGCGATGAATTCATTAGCATAGTTACTTTAAAGATTGCTAAAAACGGATGAATTCGTTGCTTCAAAAACAGTCAAACCTCGATATAGCGACTGCGCTCGGTTCCACTAGAATCGGTCACTTTAGCGCGACAGTCGCTATACCAAGACGCCAATATACAATAATCCAATACTATGTACTATATATATATACTATATCCAATATACCATTGGCGCCAATCGCTGAGTAGTTGGAAAATGAAATTTGTTTCGGGCTGTCCATGCTGCTATCACTCCGGGTTGCCGAATGAATCTTCTCAATAATCGGACACTTTTATCAGAACAATTAGAATATACAAACTTACGAAGTGAATCTTGACATCAACGATGGTGAAGTGGTCAAGATTGCACCTTAGATGAATAGCCGACAAAAGACGGTCATTTGTAAAGGAGCAGTCTTGACTCTTGACATAAGAATAAGTGTGGGGCAGGTTTTGCGGTAATTGATTGAATTTCTTATCCACATAATTGATGTCGACTTAAGCTGTCAATTGAGTTAAAAGAAATACTACCAGTTGTCAACAATTGAAATTCCAGTGATTTGCATTTAAGGAGCAGATTCCATCCCTAAGATAATGGCTTCAAAGCTTGCGTCATCTACTATTTACCATCATCTATCGATATGTGCAAGGTGATGATGTCTCTGGGAGAAGTTACAGGCAGAGAAACGGGATGACTGCAGCTTTGTTTGTGTAGGGGCAGTTGCGGGCGCGGATAGCAACCTAGGATTCCTCTTAGGATTCCTCAAACATTCCTCCCACAGGGATTCCCCACTTAGGATTCCTCCCGCACCTTCTTCACTAGGCCACGCTGACGGTTCAAAAGGAATGCGAGTGAAGACAGAAGTCATCTCTAAGTGATATCGACAGCTTTTTGTCCTATTATTATTGACAGAACGCTACCAGCGTTCATATTGTAGCGAGACAGCATATCAACATGTCATTCGACTATGTCACAGTGTAGATTGACAACAAAGGGCTGTCGTAGTTCATTGAATATCTAAAGAGAATGACAGCGATCAAGTCAATACATTAACTAATAATAATAACAATTAAGTCACTCTCTTTAGATATTCAATGAACCACGACAGACCTTTGTTGGCAATCATGTTCCTCCCTTTTTAAAACATTTGAAAGACATGGTTTTACCCTATCTGAGATACGATGGGGTTAAGATATTGTTAAGATGTAACGAAGCAATTTTGGGATCACGGAAGTCCGTGAGCGGTTCCTTGATGGCTGTGTCTGGGGTAGCGATAGGTCACTTGGTGTCTGGCTTTGTTCTTGTTGTGTTCCTGGCCGCTACGAGCTGCTGCTTATGACTGGGCCATACACCCCTGTAACCGGCAATGTGACCCTGAGACGGCAGAGTCAGCGCTAGTGAGCACGTCCTGGTAATGTGGAAGGTTTGCTGACACGGTTGTTTTCGTTGGAGGTCAGCATGACACAGGAGCAGACGAACCGGAGTTAAGGAGATTGATGGGGACCTTCCCATGATAGCAGCTATGTTCCTTGTCGGCTTGATGGAGTGTCTCTGTGTGCCTGTATCCATTGTAACGTATCAGGGCCTACAAGGGTGCCTCTGGGTGGATTTGGCTAGACTGTTGCTGTGGGTCCCACTTTAGTCCTTTGAGTGTTTCATTTAACAAATGGAATTTACATTTTGCATTGACGAATTTACGGATGAAAGACCCTTAACAAACTGCTTAATTTCCGTTAACTCGCTAATTTTGCTGAATAACAAGCATTGAGCAGGGAATTGGGACAGAAGCATGATGATATCACATAAACATGATAGGGAGTGAACTGAAGACATTCCATGTCAGAGAAAACACAGAACATTTCATTTCAATCAAAAACTGCGGTCTGCGTTCCATTGGATTAACTCTTCTTCTTTGATCACGTCCGACATGAAGAGGAACTCACTAGAACTCGGCAGACGCGCAGATTCGCAGTAGGCATGAGGTGTATATCATTCTGTGAAAGTCTCATTGTCGGCCTCTTTCCCTGCTGAAACTCGTGCTGGCTGCCGCACCATGAGGTGTATATCATTCTGTGAAAGTCTCATTGTCGGCCTCTTTCCCTTCAGAAACTCGTGCTGGCTGCCGGACTATGAGATGTACATCATTCTGTGAAAGTCTCATTGTCGGCCTCGTTCCCTGCACAAACTAGTGCTGGCTGCCGGACTATGAGGTGTACATCATTCTGTGAAAGTCTCATTGTCGGCCTCTTTCCCTGCTGAAACTCGTGCTGGCTGCCGCACCATGAGGTGTATATCATTCTGTGAAAGTCTCATTGTCGGCCTCTTTCCCTTCAGAAACTCGTGCTGGCTGCCGGACTATGAGATGTACATCATTCTGTGAAAGTCTCAATTTCGGCCTCGTTCCCTGCACAAACTAGTGCTGGCTGCCGGACTATGAGGTGTACATCATTCTGTGAAAGTCTCATTGTCGGCCTCTTTCCCTGCAGAAACTCGTGCTGGCTGCCGGACTATGAGGTGTACATCATTCTGTGAAAGTCTCATTGTCGGCCTCTTTCCCTGCAGAAACTCGCTGTGGCTGCTAGATGCTATAAATGCAGTTCCTGTCGCAGTCGCAATGAGTCGAGGAATGCAAGTCTGCAACACAATAAGCAGTCAGCGTATACTACTAACAACTCACCTAAAAAAGTAGTTCAGAAAAGGAACATGACATTGAATTAACTCATGGAGCTTCAAAGTTGATGTAAACCAAGCAACTCCCGTTGTGCGTTTTGTTTTAATGAACAATGGCAGGCATATTACTTCACACCGCTTCCCCATAGAATCGTCTTTGAAGTTCATCTGTAAATGTGACGACTGCTGATGCGTCGAATACGTCTTTGGATTGCTATTAAAGCTAATTTGATCAAGGAAAGACTGAGTTTGAAGACGTGAGAGTCAGTAGAGTTTAAAATCAAGTTCTAAAAATAATAGATGGCCCTCGGTGGGAGGATCACCATCTTCGAAGTGGTAGTTGTCGAATTGTATCAATAATAATGTGTTTGACAACTGTTGACGTGTCGCACTTGCTCGTGAATATAGAGTTTTCACAGCAATCAACTGTGGGAGAGTTTTTTCCATCTTTATTGTCTGCTTTGAAACATGTTTTTATTTTTATAGAATTCGCCAATTTGTGACTTTTTACATATTTGCTATTGCAAGCTGATGAATATTTTTAATAGCATTTCAACTATATTTTTGATGTTTAGACTTTTAGTTATGATCTTGCAGATTCCCGGTGTCGGCAATGTCTCCGAACAATTTCTAAAAGCGCTTGGAGTGAAGACTTGCAAAGATATCTATGAAAAGCGAGGTGTCCTCTTCCACTTGTGTACTAGTTGCAGTTTTCAATACTATCTGCGTATGTCTATCGGAGAGGGGGATTCTTTTCCGTCAAAGTGAGTCGATGACGTGTGTGTAATCGTGCTTGTCTGACTCGACACTTACTTTGAGCATACCATGAAACCTTTTAGAGTTTTGACCCTGATCAAAGCTCTATTGAGATTGGGTTTACATACTACGCTTCACTGATAAGACATTCGCTTGTTATCTGAAGTAACTGAAATAATAGCGTATGTGGATTTGTGAGCGGATACAATCGCACTTTTGCTCAGGGATGCGGAGTCCCGGAGTCCTATTATTTTTGATGATGTCGGAGTCGGAGTCCTATCAACCCCCGGAGTCGGAGTCCTATCAACCCCCGGAGTCGGAGTCCTATCAACCCCCGGAGTCGCAGTCCTATCAACCCCCGGAGTCGGAGTCCTATCAACCCCTGGAGTCGGAGTCCTATCAACCCCCGGAGTCAGAGTCCTATCAACCCCCGGAGTCGGAGTCCTATCAACCCCCGGAGTCGGAGTCCTATCAACCCCGGAGTCGGAGTCCTATCAACCCCCGGAGTCGGAGTCCTATCAACCCCCGGAGTCGGAGTCCTATCAACCCCCGGAGTCGGAGTCCTATCAACCCCCGGAGTCAGAGTCCTATCAACCCCCGGAGTCGGAGTCCTATCAACCCCCGGAGTCGGAGTCCTATCAACCCCTGGAGTCGGAGTCCTATCAACCCCCGGAGTCGGAGTCCTATCAACCCCCGGAGTCGGAGTCCTATCAACCCCCGGAGTCGGAGTCCTATCAACCCCCGGAGTCGCAGTCCTATCAACCCCCGGAGTCGGAGTCCTATCAACCCCCGGAGTCGGAGTCCTATCAACCCCCGGAGTCGGAGTCCTATCAACCCCCGGAGTCGGAGTCCTATCAACCCCCGGAGTCGGAGTCCTATCAACCCCCGGAGTCGGAGTCCTATCAACCCCCGGAGTCGGAATCCTATCAACCCCCGGAGTCGGAGTCCTATCAACCCCCGGAGTCGGAGTCCTATCAACCCCCGGAGTCGGAGTCCTATCAACCCCTGGAGTCGGAGTCCTATCAACCCCTGGAGTCGGAGTCCTATCAACCCCTGGAGTCGGAGTCCTATCAACCCCCGGAGTCGGAGGCCTATCAACCCCCGGAGTCGGAGTCCTATCAACCCCCGGAGTCGGAGTCCTATCAACCCCCGGAGTCGGAGTCCTATCAACCCCTGGAGTCGGAGTCCTATCAACCCCCGGAGTCGGAGGCCTATCAACCCCCGGGGTCGGAGGCCTATCAACCCCCGGGGTCGGAGTACTATCAACCCCCGTAGTCGGAGTCCTATCAACCCCCGGAGTCGGAGTCCTATCAATCCCCGGAGTCGGAGGCCTATCAATCCCCGGAGTCGGAGTCCTATCAACCCCCGGAGACTTTTATATTGGAAAAACAGCGAGGATGTTGAAAACGAGACACTATGAACACATGAGAGCAATTGAGAATAAAAATAATAGCAGCGCTTTGTATCAACATCTTATAGACAAACACAACGGAGAGGGCAGCATCGGAAATTTTCAGGTCGGTGTCATTAGTAAACTGTCCAACACATGAGACACAACAATAGCAGAAGCAAAGGCAATCACACACTTGAAACCTACAATAAACAGGAAATACGAACTTCCACACTACAATCTGACGTCACAATTAGACATGCATTCATACAGCCAGCACATTTCTTAATATCACTCATTCTTCATATATCTTCACACGGCTAGCTTGTCTCGAAGCGTGTTTTATTGTAAGATCGAACACCGAAGGCGCTGGACGACGATCTGTCGTGTACTAATTTAATTTCAATACATCGACGACCGTAATCTTTGGGGAGTTTTTCCTGCATTTTTTGCTGAAAATCATTATGATCTCCCGTCGTCTGGTCAATTTCTTTTGTTTAGTCTATTTGATGTTGTATTTAGTTGTTGTCGAGTACATTTCGCTCGATGACATTTGTGTAATACACGATCGTCATATTGAAATTTTATTTCCGAAAACATATACTAGTCACCTCATGGCCGGAAGAAGTGATGAGAATGATAAATCCACTTTAGATGTTAAAATGAATATTGTTTTAGATTGTTTATACACCTCAGTGCATCATAAAGTGGACTATTTTCCTTTTCCTGTCGTGTTGTTAGTTTTTGCAAATACCCTCATCCCAAATTATTAGAATTTCAGGTATTTGCTCGCAATTTCAGTATTTTGTTGAGAGGAGTAGCAAAAGATAGTCAGTGTTCTTGTCAATAGAGGAATCGTTGCATGAATTTGTTACTGAAATTTGGCATGTATTCATGTACAGAGTTTTTCGATCGTTTTGTGTATAGGGTGTCACAGGGTCCGCTATTTCTCAGCGGGGGTCCGCCAACCAGGGCATACGGGGAATTAAGGAACTCAAAATGCAAAGCTGGTTGGTTTTCCTGATGACGAGCCCAGAATGTAACTCATGCCGGTGTCGAGTTTCGTGTTTGACAAAATATAATTTGCGGTCGCCCATTGTATTTTAAAATATTTTTATAATTTGAATAATTGACTCAATCTGATTTGCATATGTGAACAAATTTTAGTCATCTTAAGGACTACTATATTTCCTGTAGTGATCAATATTCAAGATTTGGACCAAGTAGACGTTGTTATCTTCTTTGTTTTTTATCTATATATTTCGGCTATTCATGTGCCATTGCCATTTTCAAGAAAACATATCACAGTTTTACAAAAGAAATTAACATGAATGCAAGCAAGTTTTAAAATTTGTTTCGGCAAGTATATAGCATAGTATCCCATAGAAGTCAATCTATCCCCAGATTGATGATGGAATAGATATGCAGCCACTCAACCTCCGATATCTACATGTATAATCTGTCACGGCGGAGGACTAGCTTGCGACTGAAGGAGGCGATGCTTACAAACCGACGATTAACAGTCGCATCGAATGTGAGGGGTTGAAGGACTTTTTATCCCCAGATTATACATGTAGGTATCGGAGGTTGGGTGGGGTCTAACAAAATATTGAGTGATCTGCATACAATTACATATTGGTACAGTATCTGCATATCTATTCCATCATTAATCTGGGGATAGCTTGACTTCTATGGGATACTATGCTATATACTTGCCAAAACAAATCTTAAAAATGGCTATGGCACATGAATAGCCGAAATATTGAAAAAATCAAAAAGTTAACAACTTTTACTTGGCTTCTCCAAATCTTGAAAAGTGATCATGACAATTGGCCAAGGCATTTTCTCTCAAATTTCCTGTAGTCTTTAGCAAAGCTTGTGCTTTATAATATATTGTATAATGTTGCGCACCATTTGAAACAATCTGTCACAGCATTGATAAAAATCCTTCGTAAGGAGGACACACCGTCATCTGCTGTACAGGATGAGAATTTTCCGGGGGAGCCCCAATTAGTCTGCCTAATGTGCTTTACATTTTTTATGTGGGCCCTCTGAAATGTAATTTTCCACCGAGTCCCCGTTGTGCCATTCTCATCCCTGGCTGTATGATCTACAAAACTGATTTCCTAACATTTCCTTCGCATTTTACACGAAATTGATGAACTGAGAACAAAACCTGCAATTAATTAAATGATAATATGCTTCTATGATTATTTTCTCACGTTCTTCGATCCTCTGCTGAAGTCTTTGATTTGTTTTGCCAATGTAGATTTGGCTACCTGGATCACCTGGGTGTTGTTTATTGAAGACTGCAAGAACTTCGCTAATTTTATTTATTATTACATAGAGGAGAAAGGGTTTTGTTCATCTATATCTGTTTCAGAGTTGCCATGGACAACTCAAGAAAGTTGGTGCAAGCGGAGAGTGCATGGAACTTTGGCATCTTGTCCACTTGCAGCAGCTTGGTTAAATTGTCCATGGCAACTATGGACCGGACACGGATGGACGAATCCCATTTCCCTTATACTATCAAAACACAAATATCCAACCTTTGTTTGCTTGGACACGAAGTATAAAACTAAAACACCTATAATTGGACATTCATATCGGGGAATTTTGGTTTTATCTCACTCAGTTCAACATTATCAAATTCGTTCAACACAAGGATTTGAACCGATCCTGCATATGAATCTAAACAATTGAACGGTCAGACAAAATGTTGAACTGACTGAGGCTAAAATTCACTGCTATGAATGTCCAATTTTTGAGATCTTCTGTTTAATGATGTGTGCCCAAGCAATTGGTGAAACGTTGGAGAATTTTATTATTTTAATGGATATCTCTATCGAAGAGATATTCTGCTCTCCGTCATGTAAGAATATTTCCAGGTAGATGTGGAAAAGTACTAACCCTTGATATCACGGACAATTATTTCAATCCCTAATGTCCCTTATAACGGGATTATACTGTTTCTATCACTTTTGCCAAGATTGATTCGTCACACAAAAATGTTGTTGCATTTTACTATTTTATTTTCTGATGTAAGTGATCGAGGACATATTTTTCTTTTCAGTGATTCGGAAAGGAAAAGTCTGAGTGTTGAAAGGTGAGCAAATTTTCATTGAACATTCCAAATTTCTTTAAAATAGCGGTCTGTTGCGACGAGTTTATCGATCATTCGGAAACAGAAGATCAAACAATATTTCTAAAATTAGCTGCGACGTATAACTTTACAATTTTGTTTTAAAATTCAGCAGAATTTGTTGATATTTTTAATGAAAATGAATTTGCTTTCATGTTCAGTTTCATAATCAAGACAATTGTCACAAGGCAACACCACCTCGCTAGTGTCCATTAATTACGGCGCAGAATTTGAAATTCACAGTGAATAGTACACAGGACATAACATAGAATTCAATAGATTGTAAAACAACAAATACATTTCATAGCTGCGTCACAGATGTCGAGGGGTAGTTGTAATGTGAAACCATAATATAAGAAGGCACTTATCCTCTAAATCGGTGGAAGTCAACTGTCATATAATATGAAGAACGCCGCAAGGTAATATTTTCCATCATGCCCTAGAGGGAGCACATGATAAATGTTCATAGAAACATGCGTATAGTCACATTGTTTATTGGTCATTTGCCACAGATGTAGAAGATAAGCTCGTTGTTTATTGGTCATTTGCCATAGATGTAGAAGACAAAGCTCGTTGTTCATTGGACATTCGCCATAGATTTAGAAGATAAGCTCGTTGTTTATTGAACATCTGCCATAGATTTAGAAGACAAAGCTCGTTGTTCATTGGACATTCGCCATAGATGTAGAAGACAAAGCTCGTTGTTTATTGGACATTTACCATAGATTTAGAAGACAAAGCTCGTTCTGTATTGGACATTTGCTATCGATGTAGAAGACAAAGCTCGTTGTTTATTGGACATTTACCATAGATTTAGAAGACAAAGCTCGTTGTTCATTGGACATTCGCCATAGATGTAGAAGACAAAGCTCGTTGTTTATTGGACATTTACCATAGATTTAGAAGACAAAGCTCGTTGTTTATTGGACATTCGCCATAGATATAGAAGACAAAGCTCGTTGTTTATTGGTCATTTGCCATAGATGTAGAAGACAAAGCTCGTTGTTTATTGGACATTTACCATAGATTTAGAAGACAAAGCTCGTTGTTTATTGGACATTCGCCATAGATGTAGAAGATAAGCTCGTTGTTTATTGGACATTCGCCATAGATATAGAAGACAAAGCTCGTTGTTTATTGGACATTCGCCATAGATGTAGAAGATAAGCTCGTTGTTTATTGGACATTTGCCATAGATGTAGAAGATAAGCTCGTTGTTTATTGGACATTTGCCATAGATGTAGAAGACAAAGCTCGTTGTTTATTGAACATCTGCCATAGATTTAGAAGACAAAGCTCGTTGTTCATTGGACATTCGCCATAGATGTAGAAGACAAAGCTCGTTGTTTATTGGACATTTACCATAGATTTAGAAGACAAAGCTCGTTGTTTATTGGACATTCGCCATAGATGTAGAAGATAAGCTCGTTGTTTATTGGACATTCGCCATAGATATAGAAGACAAAGCTCGTTGTTTATTGGACATTCGCCACAGATGTAGAAGACAAAGCTCGTTGTTTATTGGACATTTACCATAGATGTAGAAGACAAAGCTCGTTGTTTATTGGACATTTGCCATAGATGTAGAAGATAAGCTCGTTCTGTATTGGACATTCGCCACAGATGTAGAAGACAAAGCTCGTTGTTTATTGGACATTTACCATAGATTTAGAAGACAAAGCTCGTTGTTTATTGGACATTCGCCATAGATGTAGAAGATAAGCTCGTTGTTTATTGGACATTCGCCATAGATGTAGAAGACAAACCTCGTTGTTTATTGGACATTTACCATAGATTTAGAAGACAAAGCTCGTTGTTTATTGGACATTCGCCATAGATATAGAAGACAAAGCTCGTTGTTTATTGGACATTCGCCACAGATGTAGAAGACAAAGCTCGTTGTTTATTGGACATTCGCCATAGATATAGAAGACAAAGCTCGTTGTTTATTGGACATTCGCCACAGATGTAGAAGACAAAGCTCGTTCTGTATTGGACATTTACCATAGATGTAGAAGACAAAGCTCGTTGTTTATTGGACATTCGCCATAGATATAGAAGACAAAGCTCGTTGTTTATTGGACATTCGCCACAGATGTAGAAGACAAAGCTCGTTGTTTATTGGACATTTACCATAGATTTAGAAGACAAAGCTCGTTGTTTATTGGACATTCGCCATAGATATAGAAGACAAAGCTCGTTGTTTATTGGACATTCGCCACAGATGTAGAAGACAAAGCTCGTTGTTTATTGGACATTTACCATAGATGTAGAAGACAAAGCTCGTTGTTTATTGGATATCTGCCATAGATGTAGAAGATAAGCTCGTTGTTTATTGGTCATTTGCCATAGATGTAGAAGATAAGCTCGTTGTTTATTGGTCATTTGCCATAGATGTAGAAGATAAGCTCGTTCTGTATTGGACATTCGCCATAGATGTAGAAGATAAGCTCGTTCTGTATTAGACATTCGCCATAGATGTAGAAGATAAGCTCGTTGTTTATTGGACATTCGCCATAGATGTAAAAGACAAAGCTCGTTGTTTATTGGACATTCGCCACAGATATAGAAGACAAAGCTCGTTGTTAATTAGACATTCGCCACAGATGTAAAAGACAAAGCTCGTTGTTTATTGGACATTCGCCACAGATATAGAAGACAAAGCTCGTTGTTAATTAGACATTCGCCACAGATGTAGAAGATAAGCTCGTTGTTTATTGGTCATTCGCCATAGATGTAGAAGACAAAGCTCGTTGTTAATTAGACATTCGCCACAGATATAGAAGACAAAGCTCGTTGTTTATTAGACATTCGCCACAGATGTAGAAGATAAGCTCGTTGTTAATTGGACATTCGCCACAGATATAGAAGACAAAGCTCGTTGTTTATTGGTCATTTGCCATAGATGTAGAAGATAAGCTCGTTGTTAATTAGACATTCGCCACAGATGTAGAAGATAAGCTCGTTGTTTATTGGTCATTTGCCATAGATGTATAAGATAAGCTCGTTGTTTATTGGATATCTGCCATAGATGTAGAAGATAAGCTCGTTCTGTATTGGACATTCGCCATAGATGTAGAAGATAAGCTCGTTGTTTATTGGACATTCGCCATAGATGTAGAAGATAAGCTCGTTCTGTATTGGACATTCGCCATAGATTTAGAAGACAAAGCTCGTTGTTTATTGGACATTCGCCATAGATGTAGAAGACAAAGCTCGTTGTTTATTGGTCATTTGCCATAGATTTAGAAGATAAGCTCGTCCGCTTCGCGGCCTCAGATTTCTACATTTTCTCGGATATCTCTTCTCTTGACAGGACTTTCAATGAAATAAGCAATGCTACAGAATTGCTGAAGAAATGTCGCGAACTATCTGAAGCTCTGGCAGAAGATCTTCTCGAAGCAGGCGTTAAAGTGAGACATGGCTCCGAATTGTCCACCGTGCGTTGTTTAAATTCATTCATTTATTGTATTTCAGGGGAAGACTGTGACATTGAAGATCAAATTAGTTTCATTCGAAGTCCGCACAAGAGCACAGAAACTTAAACATCTAACATCGGATTCAGAAGATATCTGTAGAGCTGCGTCGGATTTATTACGAAATGAAATCAAAACTGCATTCCCTGAGCGGTTGAAGCTGCGACTGATGGGTAAGTTGATGGAAATCTGACTTTCGGTTTTGCTGGACTAGATTGGAAAACAACTGTTTGCTGATGGTTATTTCAGTCATTAAGGTATAAGTTGTAGAATAAATTACTTTGCCGCTATTTGTCCGACGAATTTCCCGGAAAGTTGCCGCAATTTCGTCTTATAAATGACCGAGTAAGCAATTTTGTAAAAGTCTTGGATCTACATATGTTCTTCTAACTTCATGAATTTCATGCATTAAGATATTAGATTATCTTTAGTTGCTTTTCTCAGTAGTTTTTACATTTAATACTAAACACTGATGCTGAATGTATTTATTTTTCGTGATGACAATTTTCTACCCTTAATATTGTGGATTCATTATTTAAATAGTAGGTTAAATTCACAACAGTGTATATATCAAATCCACTTCATAGCTTCGTACGTTTAGTAGGCTAATTCTTTTACTGTTGTTTCGTTGAGGACACATGCTGTTGAATACTTGTGCAAACAAAGCAAGTTGCGCTTTTCCCCTATGAATTTAGAAGTACAGCGCATGTTACAAATGGTGATGAACGTTTAGCTCTATTGACAAAATTTCATCGCTTTTCAACTTAATTTTCTACATAAAACACGTTGGATTTGCAAATAATGTGTCAATTTGGTTACGATATGATTGTGTGCGGTACTAAAAAATGAATTCATTTTCCTCACTATAAATTACCAAAAGTTGCCGCACAAATTCTCTCAAAAAGCGGCAAGTTTCTGTCCTTCAAATGTTGTCGTAATTTATACACCTATACCTGAAGGAGCCGATCTATGTCAATACTGGTTGCTAGATCTTAAGAAGAAGCAAATAAGTGAAACCTGCAGCAGTTGTTGATTCTTGTCAGAAGGCAGGGCATTTTAAAAAGAATCATGCGTTACACATTCAGTCTATGGCGGCCTGATGACACAAATAAACTGCTTATCCAGCCGAATGTGTCAATAAATAGGTCTTAAATCTCTTCAAGTCTGAGAGCATTTTTCCATCCAATGTCTTCTGAGCTACTGTGTGCATAGACTCAACAATTTTGCAAGCCATTGGATGAGTTAAACACCGATTTTAACCCTGATCCGATTCAGTTGATCCTCTAGTGCGGCGGTTTTCAACCTTGAATCATTATTTAGTGAATACAGTGGTACTCATTGTACGTGGATATTAATCAGGCATCGATAATTTGTATGCAAATTCTTTGATTTGCTTTTGTCATTGAATTATTATTGACAACCTGTGGGACTATCTAAGTGCGGAACATGAAATTAATATCATTAGGTTGGACTGATAGGTCAATATCTTTAACACTGTGTGTTATTATTGTCTTATAAATTCTGAAGCAGTCGTGACTTTTTCGTGAATATTTTTACACCAAGGAAATTTGTTCTGCTAATCAATATTTTTTAACTTGGATATATAAATTTTATCAATCGGTTCCTAGAAATTTCTTCATTTCCATTCAGTAAACCGTTAATACGTGTTTCTTTTAACGGGCGGATATACCTACCATTCGAAGCCCATGAACATTCATTCGATGTGCGTCGTTAGACTGTAATTCATGCACGAAAAGACCTGTTAACATGAAATTAAAAAAAATGCTGGAAAACTTTATTTGGAACAAAGATTATTTGAAAATGTAAATTGTTTTACAAATATTATGAAATCATAATCTAACTCGAAATTGAAGTTAGTGTCATAAAAATACTGGATTCTGTCAAAATCTCGTGGCTGAAATATCCACATTACATTATAGAATTGATATAGTATTTCATGTTCTTTGTGTATGGAGGGGTACGTGCAACTGAAAGGTGCTTCTAGTGTCCTGGAAGCTCATAAAATACACTTATAGTAATGATGCGAGTATAGTCTTGGCTACATTGCCAAGTCCTGGTTTTTGTGTTTATCAGAACTATTGTGTTTTTGTTGAATGTATCATTACTGTAATGTTATTTTGTTTTCATATTTTATGAGCAAAGGAATTTTTATGAAATAAGTAGAAACGGAGTCATAACTAATTACAACTCGTAATATCTATGCACTGGTGAGAGACACTCACAATCACAGAAATAAAGCGTGTTTCCGTTCAAAATTAAGTGCAAGAAGGTTGAATTTTGTAATAGGCTTCAGCCGTATTGAAATGTATATTCTACATGCTTGATAATTTCTCATGTTTTTCCAAAGAAATTCATTACCTATAAAGCGGGAATTCCATTGCAAATATCTGCAAATCCTAAATTTTGTACCTATAGAAAGATTGACTTCACTAGTACGAAATGTATGGAGCACAGTGAAATTTGAGGAAGTTTGACCTTGGAAATCGTCAATTTTGAATGGAAGATAATTGTGCACTAAAGAAATCCCGGCCTTGAAATGCCTTGAATTTCGAAGAAATTTGACCCTGAAGAAGCTTGAATTTTGAAGACATTTACACTGAAGAAGCTTGAATTTTGAAGAAATTTGCACTGAAGAAGCTTGAATTTTGAAGAAATTTGCATTGAAGAAGCTTGAATCTTGAAGACATTTGCACTGAAGAAGCTTGAATTTTGAAGAAATTTGCACTGAAGAAGCTTGAATTTTGAAGAAATTTGCCCTGAAGAAGCTTGAATTTTGAAGAAATTTGACCCTGAAGAAGCTTGAATTTTGAAGAAATTTACACTGAAGAAGCTTGAATTTTGAAGACATTTACACTGAAGAAGCTTGAATTTTGAAGAAATTTGCCCTGAAGAAGCTTGAATTTTGAAGACATTTGCACTGAAGAAGCTTGAATTTTGAAGACAATTGCACTGAAGAAGCTTGAATTTTGAAGAAATTTGCACTGAAGAAGCTTGAATTTTGAAGAAATTTGCCCTGAAGAAGCTTGAATTTTGAAGAAATTTGACCCTGAAGAAGCTTGAATTTTGAAGAAATTTGACCCTGAAGAAGCTTGAATTTTGAAGAAATTTACACTGAAGAAGCTTGAATTTTGAAGACATTTACACTGAAGAAGCTTGAATTTTGAAGAAATTTGCACTGAAGAAGCTTGAATTTTGAAGAAATTTGCATTGAAGAAGCTTGAATTTTGAAGAAATTTGCCCTGAAGAAGCTTGAATTTTGAAGACATTTGCACTGAAGAAGCTTGAATTTTGAAGACATTTGACCCTGAAGAAGCTTGAATTTTGAAGAAATTTGACCCTGAAGAAGCTTGAATTTTGAAGACATTTACACTGAAGAAGCTTGAATTTTGAAGAAATTTGACCTGAAGAAGCTTGAATTTTGAAGAAATTTGCCCTGAAGAAGCTTGAATTTTGAAGACATTTACCATGAAGAAGCTTGAATTTTGAAGACATTTGCCCTGAAGAAGCTTGAATTTTGAAGAAATTTGCCCTGAAGAAGCTTGAATTTTGAAGACATTTGCACTGAAGAAGCTTGAATTTTGAAGACATTTACACTGAAGAAGCTTGAATTTTGAAGAAATTTGACCTGAAGAAGCTTGAATTTTGAAGAAATTTGCCCTGAAGAAGCTTGAATTTTGAAGACATTTACCATGAAGAAGCTTGAATTTTGAAGACATTTGCCCTGAAGAAGCTTGAATTTTGAAGAAATTTGACCCTGAAGAAGCTTGAATTTTGAAGAAATTTACACTGAAGAAGCTTGAATTTTGAAGACATTTGCACTGAAGAAGCTTGAATTTTGAAGACATTTGACCCTGAAGAAGCTTGAATTTTGAAGACATTTATCCTGAAGAAGCTTGAATTTTGAAGAAATTTGCCCTGAAGAAGCTTGAATTTTGAAGACATTTGCACTGAAGAAGCTTGAATTTTGAAGAAATTTACACTGAAGAAGCTTGAATTTTGAAGACATTTACACTGAAGAAGCTTGAATTTTGAAGAAATTTACACTGAAGAAGCTTGAATTTTGAAGAAATTTACCCTGAAGAAGCTTGAATTTTGAAGAAATTTGCATTGAAGAAGCTTGAATTTTGAAGAAATTTGCCCTGAAGAAGCTTGAATTTTGAAGACATTTGACCCTGAAGAAGCTTGAATTTTGAAGACATTTGCACTGAAGAAGCTTGAATTTTGAAGAAATTTGCACTGAAGAAGCTTGAATTTTGAAGAAATTTGCCCTGAAGAAGCTTGAATTTTGAAGACATTTGACCCTGAAGAAGCTTGAATTTTGAAGAAATTTGCACTGAAGAAGCTTGAATTTTGAAGAAATTTGACCCTGAAGAAGCTTGAATTTTGAAGAAATTTACCCTGAAGAAGCTTGAATTTTGAAGAAATTTGCCCTGAAGAAGCTTGAATTTTGAAGAAATTTACCCTGAAGAAGTTTGAATTTTCGGTCAATCTAGCTTCATGGATCCTACATGTGCTGGGTGCGGAGTTTGTATACAGATAGTATACCGTATCAATTTTTGCGATCCTTCAATTACTTTATAAGCGATGATGCAGGATAGCTAATCATACTACCTTTTGATTCCGAAATGTTCGCAATATTAATTACCATTTCCTTTTTATAGGTGTTCGTCTATCCGGCTTGGTAGACAACAACATGGCGTCAACAAGTGGCCAACAGCTTCGTCTTTCACAGTCTTTTCCATCATCGTCCGGTACTTCCACTAAAAGCACGTTATCAAAACATGCAATATCTAGTCACATGATCCCAAAATCAACTGCCAATGCGAATTCGTCTACCAATAAGAGCCCGAATTCAACAGCTGGTATGGAGGCGAATTCCTCAACCAATGAGATAGTGAATTCAACACCTATTTTGGAAGCTAATCGAGAAGCCAATGAGAACACGATTTCCGAATCCAATAAGAGCACGATTTCAGCAGCCAATAAGAGCGGGAATTCAACAACCAATACGAATACCAAGTCAGCCGCCAAAATGAAGACGAGATCTGACACAGTCATGATTACAAAAACAGTAAAAGCTCGTCCTTCCTTAAGAAGTCAAACAACTTTAGAGAAATCATTCCCTAAAAGTTTGCTAACGCAGTCTGTTAATGAAAATAATTCAAGAAAGGATTCCTCTTCTGTTTTGAAACCGATGCCAGTTGAGGGGAAAACCTCACCGAGTCATGACGTCACCATTGCGGAAAGACGCAAAGAAAAGAGAACTACAAAAGATCGTGCTGAAGGCCCATTGACGCGTGTAGAGGATGACACCATATCAGCGAGTCCCTCTCAACCACAACCAAATGACTCTCCGGTTTATCCTGCATCTCCTCTGAGTCAGAACTCAACCAATTCAGGTGAGGGTGGCCCTACTTTTTATGTAGTCGCGAAAAATGTAAGTTGATGGAAAGGGAAAATTATACAGTCAAGTAGACCTATAATCAATTTTGTTACGAACTGCATGTTTGCACAAATTTGCGAGTTCTTCCATCAATCCATCAATAAACGAAACATCGTTTTCTAAGATGACTTTTTTTAGATACCTGTAGTGTGTAAATTGATAAAGATTCGTACAAGCTAAGTCACAAATCTGCTTGTTTTTCATCTGTAAACGGAACATTTTCTTTCCTCTCCTGTGAACACGCATAGAAGTTTAAATATCGATTTCAAAAACACGTTCGTGGACTCTTATCTTCAAATGCACATTCTAAGGTGCTTGTAGAGATAATTAGTGCAGATTTGTATATGGTAAGGGATAATCGTGCGCATATTTATATCACCATAGCATCCTTTTACAACTACTCTCTCATGAGAACGCTCAGATGAGAAATCTCTGGATAAAATGTAAATCTCCACATTTATATATTTATTTGTTTGTTTGCCATTTTTGCAGAAGCCATGATTAGACTTTAAGACAACCACTCTATGCCACTGTATGTGTAATCGTGGCTTTGATACCGATGCTACAATTTTCATGTATATTCACATGAATACAATAGAACCCACTTATAACGGACTCGGTTATAACGTACTCGGATATAGCGAACTCTTTTCAAGGGTCCACAGAGCAAATTTTGATTTCTTACAACGTACTGAGGGATGAAAGTACTTAAGTATTCTGGATCATCGAAACGAAGCTGACACGATTCTACAATAACTTGCTGCGTTTGATGATGGCAGCAACAGCTCTTGTCATTGGCTCGGAGGAGGACAACTTTTGAGTGTCGAATCCGTTCAATGAGCAATCGATAGAAGTGAACTGGAATTAAGACATTGTCTGTGATGGTGTCTTCTTAACGCGTCACTGCGCTGTTTACATTGTTTTTTAGTCATTCAGATTTTTAGATTCATGTTCAGAATATTGCATATTTTTCTTACACAATAGAGAATTGTTAAGACACTATGCTGTTTTCTTGAGTAGGCATGATCATACATGTAGGGCACGGGCATACAAATAAATGTACATTACATGTACATGTATTTATGGTGATGCATATTGAGAATTGGCTGGTCATGATGGATAGGACCTTACTATTGCAATTGACAACTTAATTTGATGCAGAAGTAGGCTTCAATACTTCTTATAGAACTTGTTCTTGCACACTTCGGATGCAACATACCTCGGATATAACACACCAATTTTTTAGGTCCGTTATAAGTAGGTTACTTTATAAGTGGGTTTTGATACCGATGCTCCAATTTTCATGTGTATTGTTTCATTTATTGTTGAAAAACATACAGATTTGTGACCTTACTTGCACAACTCTTCATCAATTTACACCCTACAGGTGCCTACAAGTTATCTACAAGTGCTTCTGTACTAGTGACTAAGAAATCGAACCGTTTGGAAGGGACATGCAGAACCATAGCTGGGATTAGTAAGAGCCATAGAGTAGAGAAATATACCTACTCTATGGTGAGAGTCATGCGGAAGGTAGATAATGAGACAAAGTTGCAACGCATCAGTGCTGCGATCTGTATCTGCGATTTCATTGGAGTAAATGTGTTTACTGAGGTCCAATTCCGGCCATTATATTTTATTAAGACTTGTGACTTTAACCAGAAAACGCAGGGTGCTCCACTAACTAGCTTCTTGATAGGTTAATAAGTAATTTTTTCTATAAAATATACCCATATCTGAAACTGTCGCATTTTGGAGGGATATATTGTCCAGACTGTACTACTAAGTTTGTAATTAACAAAACGTCTATTTTTTGAATTTGTTTGTTCAGTCCAAGATGGGTGGAGTGCAAGACTCTCCTAATCAAAAAGATTTATCCCTCCTTAGCGTTCACTAGACATTTTTCCCGAATTTTTGTGATGACTTTATATTTGAATCATGTCTAAGATGATCAGGGACCCACTCGGCACCTTCAGAAATAGCATTCAGCCGTAAAACTTGTCTTTGACTACCTCTGCTTTCCGCTTTATTCGGATATATTTTGTTACTACGATAGCAAGCTCTTTCGTGTCATCATCGTCATGTGTAATTCTACAGATTTCATGGTTTTCATCAGCTCTTTCTTAACAACAAATTGTTGAATGTAACTACCATCTCAGGTGTTTCGAAATAGAGGGAACACATTCCTAAAACTAATAGATACATCATGAAGGCTGATAGGCTACACGAGTACATGAGTCTAATGAGCATGAGTTTCTAGTTGCTCTTTATAATCTCTCGACGCTTGGAAACAAAGGTGCTCCAAGTGTTGCTGTAACTTTTTGCCGCTTCTGATGGCCACCTTGTAAAGTAAAAAGTATGGAAACGGCAAAAACGTTTAAGCAAATATCCGTGAATTTCATTCTGAGATTCGTGAGGGCACCCTGATCAATAAAGTATCAATAAAAGGTAGAATTTCAAGTAGAATGAAATTCCGTTTAGCAGCATAGTTAATTATAATAACGAAAAGAAAGCCAAAGGTGCAGTGTTTGTTGATATTTATTGAATACTGTTCTACCCAATATTTCGGCTGTCAGCTTCAGGGGAGCGAAGACTTACAAAATCTTGGATCGCACGGTTTTCAAATTTTTTTCAACAGTCTGGCTAATTTGGCAATGCATGTAAGGATCATAAAGAAAATAAAGCTAAAGCTGCAATGTATGTTGATATTTAGTGAATGTTCTTCTACCCGATATCGTCGACTGAAAGAGTGAATGATAATCCAAAAGCACCGGCCTGCCATCAACTCAAAAGAAGAAACTGAAACTGATTATCGATCATTCCTTCTTCTGTGATCAGTTTATAATTTCTAAATTCATGACATCACTTCGGGGGTTACTTCGGGCTTTTATAGCTTATTTTTCGCTTGCTCTGTGTCCTTTAATCTGGATATATCTCTGAGTGGCCACTATTCTTCGTGGTTTGCTAGAGAATACATGGCTAGTTGACCTGTTCTTACGTTATAGCTATCATGGTTGCTGGCGGCTGCGGTGGGAACCGCCTTTGCAGTGCCATGATCCTTACATGCATTGTTAAATCTGCCATAGACTTTTAAAAAAATTGAAAACCGTGCGATCTAAGATTTTGTAAGCCTTCTCTCTCCTGAAGCTGGCTGTGACAGCTGAAATATTGAGTAGAAGAGAATTCAATAAATAACAACATACATTGCAGTTTGGCTTTGTTTTCATTATTAAAACTCGTTATTAAAATTCGTTATTGTTTCGTTATTTGTGTTGCTGCATAATGAAATACTTGCAGTGTTCTTTATCTACAAAAATGCTATTTTGTTGAAGTCGATAGATAAATTAATTCCTTCTCTATTTTCTGTACAGTTTCCTGCTTTTTATTTTAAAATAAGGAATTAAGGCAAAATGTCTACCGTCTCATCGCTTTTCTCATATTTCAGACAGTATTTGTGAAGATTCCCTCAAGTGGAGTGGATTTCGATGTCCTGTGTGTTCTAAGGTTCAGTTGGTTGAGAATGAGGCGCAATTCCATGCTCATCTTGACTTCTGTCTCAGTCGTGGGGCGATCTCTGAAGCAATTCGAGAAGCAGACAACCAAATGACCTCGGTCTCGTGTAAGAAGTGAGTATTTAAAACAGACGAAAGTCAGAAAATAAGTTACCCTTAATTTCCATCGATCTGCTTCGCTCACCCCGTCGACCATGGGGTTCTGCGGGGTGGTTTTTTCAGAAAAAGGTATGGTCCTGAACTTCAGCAATAAAAAGTTAAAATTAAAAGACTTGAAATTTCATGACTCCTCTTTCCGGAAATGTGCCATCAAATTAGGTGGTGAATTGGATAAGTCCCATCTTTCTTAAGATGTTTGAACCAAAAGTATCGTAATATTCGTCTGATTTATTCATTGGTGCATTTATGAAGTATGTAAATAGCATAAGGCTATTTTTTACAGCATTTACAATTTTTCTAATTGTGGAATTTCTTGCACTTTCAGGAGAAGAGTGGAATCTACTTCGAAGTCTAGACAATCACTGCCAGGAAGAAATCCACCGAATTCGACTGCATCCTTATTGAAATATTTTTCCAAAGTGAAAGAGAAATGAGACACTATGAACTTCAGATTTATACTACTTGAATTATTCTTTTATTTTTCATTTTTTAATAAAGCTATCTTTTTTATTCCTGCGATTTTATTAAATCAGTCATAAATTTGGAACTCGATTTGAACAACTTTGTCAATCAACGCACTTTATTCGATAGTCATTTTTGACATCTTGAATTTCATTCGTTCATATCATAGACTATCCTATAGACCTACTTTTTGCTTGATCGATCTCTATGTCAACTTTGCAATTTTCAGCCTGAATTTACTTGATCGCTTTTTCTGCATATGGCGACTTTGGAACAGAATCACGGGATTCACGGAATTCGTCGATTATAAATGGAAACGATTTTAAGCCAAACGAATATGCGCATCATAAAATTTCTCCCAGACTGCTTAACTTTAGCTAATGCTCCATGTGCAACTGTGAAACAAGCATAGGCCTATTCTATCACAGAGGCAATTCGAATGGTCCTGCACAAATAGGGTATTCGACAAGAGCGGCGCTGCGGTTTTGTGGACGTGCTCGCTCTGCGTCCGGGAAGCTTTGGTTTAACCCGTTGAGTCAAACCTGACTTTTAAAAGTTACTTTGCATTTTATTCTGTGAAAAAAATGTATTTTTTAACAACTCTGCCACTTGAAAGAAATGCTCCGTGCCTGATGTGCTTTCGAATATAAACAACCCTGTGGGAACGAATCTTGCGAAAAACTGGCGAATGTCAGCTGCAGAATATCATGCTAAAGTTCAGTCATATTTGCGGGATATTCGCTGGCGAAGTTCGCCGGCGACAATTCGCGCTCTGTCACCTTTTACTTTTGACTTTCTCTCTTATTTTCTTTAGTAATCCGCCTCTACAGCCGAGGCTCTATTCTCTACCTCACCTCCTCACTATCCCCCACATATGGCTAATCTATCTAAGAAATAAGTGCAGACTATCATTCTTTGATAATGATAAGAATATAGAGAATCCGCATGTATGAATTTTCATAACATCTCTTGACATTCAATAATTTACAACAATGACAAATATTTGAACAATATCATAGTATTTACTGCGACATTTATGGAAGACAAATACTTTTTTTAGTTCAAGCCTTCGTGAATTAAAAAAAGATCCCTTTTTATCAGATCAGACTGAGTATACAATATATTTTCATGTGAAGGTAATATACGAACATTACTACTCACCACTAATTAGTTGCTACAATATCCACGATTTCGCCGGTTGGCGAAAAATCAGCTCGCATTAGTAGCCAAATATCTACCAACCAATTATAGCAACTTTTTCGCCACCTGTCGTTTTTTAATTTTACACATGTTTTTGGATAAATTATGACCATTTTCACATGCGGAGATAGTTTTTACACGAAAATGAACATTTAAAAAATTATCCACAAAATCGCTACCTCGCCAGATAATCTGTTGATATTAGCAAGATGCGTTCCCACAGGGAAGTTGTTCATATTTCATTTTAGAGACACATTCACATCTGTTTATATATTTCAATGGACAGGTAGGCCTTAATTTATTCGTCGGTGATCTACGTGGAATGATGTGATTAATTTTCCACAACAATCTCTTTCGAAAATTCAGGCTCCACGCGCCTGCAAGCAGCGGGCGCATAGTGGACCAGAGGGTTCTCGGAATTTACCTTTCCAGTGGCAGTTACAACTTTACACAGCTAATAAGAAACTTGAGGAACATCGGAACATCCAAAAAGCGCGATCTACCTTTCAGTATGATTGGCGGCAATTTCTAATAAGCGATGATTGAAATGATTGCAACGAAATTGATGGCAATCATCGAAAAGAATTTTTGATTGTATTCCACCAGGGATTGCAATTCACCCAAGAAAAAACCGGAAAAAACCAGGGGTTGGATGCATAAATTTGAAATATGATTTACATTAGATTAATTTCGCAAAAAAAAAACCGGAAAATTGCGATCCCTGATTCCACCCATTTTGTGTAGATCACAATTTTTTCACAATCTGGTCAACTAGTGCATAGTCTTCAGTGACAATGCATTGTGTTCAAGTTGCATCCAGAATGCACTTTCTTGGTACTGCAGTACAACTTGCAATCACGAGCTCAGTATGGTCTTCGTAAAAATAATTACAACGGATTTGCACTTATGTAGTTACAGCAATATAATATTTTTCACCTAAAGCCGCTAAATTGAAACTCAAATTTTTCATTGCCACATTACATACTCATTTTTTCGAATATTAGCTCTCTATACATGCGTCTTCAATATAAGTGACTAATATTATATGGAACGACAATGATACACAAGTAATTAAAAAACAAGTACATGTATTACGTAAAATGTCTAATTATCATCAACAAAATTTCCGGTTGAAGTCACTAGAATCGATTATGTATTTACACACACCAAAAGCCATAATGTCAAAAATCTGATATCACAATTGAGTTTTTAATGAATTTACAAAATCAGCTCATCACTGATCACACAAGTAAGTGTAATCATGATCAATATCTATTCGACGCCATGGATTAAGGTCTGTAATCACTTTGGACAGATGAATTCGCGCTGCATGTAATTGTTCAGGTGTCACCTCTGGATTTCTCATTGCTGACTCTAAGCTGGGCAGGACACTTCGAAACAGATAATCTTGTATGGCAGTTCTGTCTTCCTTAGAAGCAATGCTATCTTTCATTTCAGGAGGTTGAGATACAACAGAGAAAGTTGTTTGAGTGCCACAATCTTTGAAATCGCACAATTCTTCCTCGCCCTCGTTAGGCCATAAAGCCGCCATTTTGCGCCTTTCACGAGCTACCTCTTCATTCAAGGTGGATTGCAAAACGTCAATATCTAAGTTTTTAGCGGCCCACATCCTCTTCTTAAATTTGAAGCGTATGCTGTTGATTGTAGTACGGGCGATGGTGTAATTGATGGACGATTCTGAGAACTGATCACGAATAGCTTGTAGGATAACCTTATTGCATTTTCCTTGATCTAACATGGAAAGAATAAGAGTTCGACATTCATCCGTCATGTAGCGTTTGAACTTTAATTGTGGATGGCTATGCACATCTAGATATGAAACTGTAATACCAGCATGGTTTTCCTTTACAAATGCCCGACAAGGGCATCTATCTCGAATACGAACTCGACGATTGACAGCCGTATGTAGACAGAAGTAATATTCATAAGTTACATTGTTGACAGTTGACATGTTAGCTTTATACATAATCTGATCGAATCGCATGCCTTTAAACCAGTGCTGAAAAGTCTCTCGATCCTGAAATCGAATTCGAAAATGATAATGGTGTGCATAAACAAGATGTTCATCACGTCCCTGACAATCTTTGAAAACCTTGTTACACTCTGGGCACACAACCAAACTCTCATCTTCATCTTCTTTCTCACTTTCATTCGGCACTCGGGATTTGTACGTATCATTTGAATAGATTTCGACTATATCTATCACTTTACGGGATGAAAACTTTGATTTTGTACGCGCTTTCTTCTTTGTTGAACTGCTTGACGAGTCTTCATGTATGCCATGACTCATCGGTCGACAGTGTGCATAATGGTCGACTAAATCCTCCACGGCATATTCTTCGGAACAGATGTGACATGTTGTTACTTCATCAGCCCCAACCATCTTTCTCTTACGATTCCGTTTTGTACCACCAGTACAATGGACCTGCCGATGTTCATCAATTTCGGATTGCAATACATCTCCATTACAATCTGGACAATTCACTGCCAATTCGTATCCAATATTGTACTGATTTGAAGAATCACTTTCAGGAGCCTCAGATTTTGGAATTAGTCGATATTCCACGACGTTATTGGCTCCATCGATGCTACCTTTCGGTTCAATCTCCACATCATTGGAGATTTCTGCAAGACAAAAATGAATCATTATATGCTGAAAATTTGAAACAACGAACTGTAGCATGCAATAAACATATCTACGTAGGGATCAAAAATTACATAACAATCACATAGGAGGAAGGAGAAAATTGAATGAAATTCCAATCAAGATGAAGTTAAAGTTCATCGCAGTCAAGCGTCTCATGATTAACTCAACGGGACGACTACAGCGTTAACCTTATCAGGAGAGGGCGAGCGTGGTAGGACCGGGGAGGCAGAAAGTGTCTCTCAAATTTTATATGTTCCGATGGATAAAACTTTATTCGGCCACGATCAATTCCTCTTTCGAATGGTAGTGCCTATTTTGCATGATTCGAAGACCTTCGCACCAAAAATTTAATTTCAAAATTTGAATTTTCAATTATTTTCATTTTTTATGAATCTATACATTTTTGACTCTTCAAAAATTGTTAATTACAGCCAAAGTATTTATGCAAACTTTTAATCAAGCGTATATATGGTGCTAGAAGCATAATATTCACACTTCCGTCCAATTTTCGTCACCATGATATTTGGTGTAGATATAAAAATATCAGATAAATGATCAGAATAAAGATATGAGCATTCATAAGCTAATATACTGGCACATAGCAATTAAAATCACATTTGAGAGTAAGGGCCTGAGGGTAAGCCGTTCCAAGACCGAATATCTGTCGTCCGACCCAAGAAGAACAACTATGGAGATTCAGAGTCAGCCGGTGAAGAGTGTGGACTGCTTTAAATATCTGGGGTCCATGGTCAATACTGAGGTGACCAGCGCAGGTGATGTTGCACATCGAGTACGTTGCGGCTGGAACACATGGAAGAGACTGACTCCAGTGCTATGTGACAGAAGGATGCCAATGAAGATAAAGAGCAAAGTATACTCCTCTACGATCAGGCCAGCAATCCTTTATGGTTCTGAGTGCTGGGCCCCTCTCAAGACAGATGAGCAGAAGCTGCACGTGGCGGAGATGCGGATGCTAAGGTGGATGCAGGGCTACACACGCTTGGACCGGAAGACCAATGAAGAAATAAGATCTAATGTGGAGATAGCCCCTATTCAAGAAGTGGCAAGAGCAAGAAGGCTGTCATGGTTTGGTCATGTGCAGAATGAGAATAATCGTCGCGGAGAGAGAGCCATCCCCTTAAGAAAGCATCACGTCTGCAAGTGGAAGGAAGAAGAGGTAGAGGCCGCCCGAAGAAGACCTGGACAGCGACAATAACCGCCGACATGAAGACAAAAGGAGTGGATGCCTCCCTGGTCCATAACCGGAAGGAATGGAAAAAGAGGACTGGACCTACCCTGGGATACGCGGGACAAGGGTCGACAAGGTGAGCAAGGTGAGCATAGCAATTAAAATCACATTTTGTGAATGTAGTAGATCTATGTGTGTAATAATAATGGTTCTATTGCGCTACAAACAGGATTCAGAAGTGGCGAACATACGAGATACTGAATTCTGACTGATTCTGAACACTCGTACAAGAAAAAGAATGAAAGAAAAAATACACCACAAGCTAACTTTACTAATGATGATTTGAAACGTTCCGTCAAAGTTATGATTTTACGATTCAATTTATCTGAACATGAATGTCACCCAATGCACAAATGCGCATGGACTTAACATAGAAATCTCTGATGAATACGCGCTACAACAAACAATAGAATCGAAGATAGCAAGGAAAGACAAAGGTTATCACGGTAGAGACTAAGTTAGGACGGAATCTGTACATAAATCGGGGTTAAAATACTTAATAACAAGGGCTTCTAATATGCACAGCCTCATAAAATAGTGGAAGCGGTACAATACTGTGAAACGGTCATGAGCACACTTGAAGATGGCCTCGAGAATAAAGATGTCTACCAACATCTTTGTGCCCTTTGTCATTTATAAATTTTGCAAGAGACTGCTTTCTTCAAGATAGCGAAGTCAGTATCTCGAATTGTCAGATTTCTTCCTACAATTAAATAACCTGCAATTATGGGATAATCTGGGATTGGGAATGTCTATAAGGTCTATCTCAAATTGATGTCAAGATACCTAACTCATTTTTTCTTGCAAGTGAGAAAGAGTTAGGTGTGGAAATAATAGTCCGGCAGTCAGAACGAGTTTCTGCAGGGAATGAGGCCGAAAATAAGACTTTCACAGAATGATGTACACCCTATGCCTACTACGAATCGGAACGTCTGCCGAGTTCTAGCGAGTTCCTCTTCTTGACAGACAGGATCAAAGAAAAGCACATGTAAATCCAATGGGACACAGATTGCAATTTTTGGCTAAAATGGAATTTTAATCTTTTTCAGAGAATTTTCGTTTATTCAGAGAATCTTTTCTCTGATTAAACGAAATGTACTAAGCCCAGAGTCATAATTTTTTGGCATGGAATGTCTTCAGGTCATTTCCTTCCATGTTCATGCACTCCCGTCTATAAAGCTAGACACTTTTAGATTTGGCGAGCCGCTTAATGTCGACAAACACAAACATTTTGAGCAACTTTATCCGCATTCAACCACATTCTCATATAAATTGCCGATCAGAAGCATGATAATAGCACATGCACATCATAGGAAATGACCTGAAGACATTCCATGACAAAAATTATGATTCTTGACTTAATATTTTCTAGTTGATGAGTGAAAACATGGAAAATTTCATTTTAGGCAAAAATTGCAATCTGCGTCCCATTGGATTTACATGTGCTTTTCTTTGATCCTGTGTGACAAGAAGAGGAACTCGCTAGAACTCGGCAGACGCGTGAATTCGCAGTAGGCATAGGGTGTACATCATTCCGTGAAAGTCTCATTTTCGGCCTCATTCCCTGCAGAAACTCGTTCTGGCTGTCGGACTATAATGAAAGATCATTGAGTATGTGCATTCCTTAACTGCTGCGATCTGGGTTCGTACGCAGAGTAAGGCCGACTTTTCCAGAAGTTTCCATGAGTTTGTGGCGAAAATTCCAGGAGGACAAACTTCAATAGAGATCAAGGTTAACGCTGCGAATATTTAGTTAATCAGTGATCCTGGTAATCCTCTATCAATACATAGGCCTTACAACTCCGGACATTTCATGAAAGCAGTAATTCCCTATCAGCACATTGTTAGATGGTATTTATCATTATCAACATTGACGAAATCGCAATCAATTTAGCAATTGACATGAAAATCAAACCAAAAGCGCACGCTGATCAAATTTCTTGTTTTCAAAGAAAACCGCTAGCAACGTATATATCAACTGGCGGCTGTCGAACAAAGCGGGACATTGGCTAGTTGAGAAATTATGCCTCGACTGTCGTGCATAATTGAAAATATGTTTGCTATAACCTATTTATTTAGGAATTTATCGTTATATAAAGCGCACAAAAAATATATTTCGGATATTTACACCATAGGCGTTATGAAGGTATGACCGACTGAGATAAGCAAAGTTCATGCTATTTACAAAAGCTATAAAATGTGATGCAAAGAATCATAGAATTAGCACCACATTGACTTTGAAATATGAATGATATCAACTATGCGTAGAATGGAAAGATATCTGGCAGCAGAAATGTGCTGCTAACCCAACCTCCTATCCAACAATTCGATATGAAATATGTAAAAATTGCATGTATAAAATTTTTTAACCCTTTACATTCAGTTCAACTATTTATCGAGAGCCAAAGCTTTTGCATGAAGATAGATTCATTGAGTCTTAAATTTGGTTCAGCGTCTACTGCTGTTAGCATCTTAATGTTGAATTTTTTACATGTTATTCTGTGGTTAAAAATTGATAAATAATAAGTATATAAATACTCTCTGACAGGGAAATGAAAAGGGCGAATCGCACTGATTTAGATTTGCTGACACTCATCACATTTCACTTCATATGCTACATTTCTTCTGAAGCATATTTTTCCGGATACCTAATTGTGCCATTTTTGAGTTTGATCCCAAACCTATTTTCAACATTCGTAGTGACAATTTAGGACTACTGCATGTACAGTACCAGGGTTCCCGCGCCTTTTCGGAAATAATTTTCCCTGATCACTCTTCGACAAGTTCCATGTCTTAATTACTATATATGTATTTATCATATTGCCCCACGATGCTACAATACGTAACTTTATCATTTTGAGACTTCGCATCAGTTGGTTAATCAATATTATAAACTAACAGCAAAACAGAATTACTCAGTATATAACAGTATATTATAAACAATGTACTTCAAAACATAATAATCTAATTACAAGAAAATTTGATTGGGGATAAAATGATATAAAAATGATATGAGAAAGCTACATACATGAACGAAAATAATTTGTCAGCCATCTGCTGTTCAAACAAAAATAATTACCGCAATTACTCTATGTTTTCAAACACAAATAAGTTGCAAGGTGATTTCATGTGTAAATAATGCTCAACTTTCCGGGAGTATTACACACGTATTATGAAATCTTACATGTTTGCATAAAATACAAGAAAACTCCATTTCATCGTTTATATCCTTAGAGTTAAAAAAGAAAGATATGAAAAACATCTATTAAAAGTAAGGTGTTTGAAAACATAGAGTAATTACATGGACAGAAGTACTCGTATTTTTAATACAGAACAAGGAATATAGTCTTGAGACCTGCGAAATTGATTATTTGCAGAATTATGTTAGTAGCCGTATTTGCTCATCTAGCGCCTTGAACGCGGAAGCAGTATCCTTCGCAAGTTTTTGTTTTTTCGCCTCCAGAACCTTCACCTGATCACGTTTTCTTCGCCATCTTCCGTATACGAATTTCATTTTCTTTGGTCGCCCTTGCTTCAATCGCCGCTCGGTAACGACCTCTAGCGAGCTTTGCATGAGAACACATTTCTTTCGTTACCTCAACAACATTTCGGCCTCCACTTGATTTGACCCCGTCATACACCAGCCGTTGAGCAATCAATGATTGTTCATGCAAATTTTCTATCAAAAAATGTTTGTTAACACTAAACCCGGATTCCACCGAAGCATTGCCGTGCGATAAAATCAATGCCATTTTAATGACGATCCAAAGATGCCTATATTGGTCATCACTCGCGACAGCCTCTGCGAAGAATGTGTCCAAACGATTGTGTTTGGTTCTGAAATTATTCAGCTTCGCTTGTTGCGCTGATATGAAGATCGAAAACTCATCAATAGCATTGTCAGCGATAGATGGGGGCAACTGATTTTTTCATACAATTCAGTAACAAGAAGTTTAAAGTGTTGTTTTGATCCTTCAGTATTATTGACCATTTGTGTGGGACTTAATGAGGACAAGTAAGATGTTAATTTGTATTTCAATGGACTTTGTTGTAGAATTTTTGAAATCAGGGCAGTAAGAAATGAGCGACATTCAGTGAGAAACTGCTGTTTAATTTTCTCATCTGGCACTTTTGCAATTAGTGCTGCTGCAGCAACACCAATGTCTGTCTTCCACTTTGCGCATCTTTTCTTTTGTTAAACGGGTATCCAGAAGCTCATCAATATCACAAGCCATTACGCTTGAATCCACACATTTCGCCATGATTTTTCTGATGACCAACTCAATTTCTTCCATAAGAAAGGGAGCGAGAGGTGCATCCGATTGGAATTTCCTTAAAAACGGTTCGAGAAGCGATGCGATGGTACCAAAAAATGTGAGTTTGGCCAGAAATACGGGATCTGTGACTGCCTTTTCGACAGTAGAGAAAGAGTTGGAAGTAGGTTTCTTTTCAATGTTTGATACATACTGCTTAAGAAAAGGAAATAACTGAACAATTGATAATAAAGATAATTCATGTCTAAAGAAGTTCTTCAAATACAATATCTAGCTTATAGTCTATTACTTACATGCTTCGACAGATTCCCTGTATTTTCCAGGTTTTAATAGAAAATATCCATTTTCCCTGTACATTCCCTGTAATTCACACACATGCAAAAAATTCCCTGTCGCGCGGGAACCCTGAGTACATACATGCTGATATGGCTTGATCACTGACAAAAGTGAGAACAAAAGAAGCGAAGGATTTTTTTTAATAAAAGACAGCATATTCTAAACCTTTTCATTTTCATTTGTCGTCGTAGATCCAAGTATCAGCAGGATCTACTGGATTTGTCACGTATTGCACTACCTTTGCTGTCCGTCAGTCCATTTCACATGAAAGGCACTGAGCTTCTTCAGATCATCTCTTCTTTTTCCTGATTTCCTCATTTTTTGCATTAAAATTTATTTGATGTGTTGAGAATTTCACACTTCCCTGATTCTTCTGCTTATACATGATTGTATACACATGAATTCCATGCAGAAATATTTTTAAGTCCTCCCATGGCGTTTAAGTGCATGATCGATTACGAGTAGTTGAGCAGAAGTGATTTGCTGGTGCAGAAGTTCTCAGCTGATACATTATCAATAACAGGAGAAAGGCAGCGCTCAAACGACATCTAGCCATGGAAGGAGGCAAGTCTGAAAAGTTTTCATGTCAGTTGAAAAAATTCATGTAAAAGTTAGGTGTGGGTTATAATTTTATTTAGTTGCTACTCCCCCCCCCCCCTGCATATGATCAAATTTGTGGAAACCAGACTTAACATACAAGCAACTCACGGATTGTACGAGGGGCGTACCAAAAGTTCGTGACGTTTGTCTCTCCTATCTATAGACGTCCATTTTGGCGCAAGTGCATCTAAATATTATTTCTTATAGTTCTGATAATTGCTTTTCACAAGAAAAATATCTAACTTTCAATTGCGCAAATATTTATTGACAGAATTAAAAGCATATCAAAACTCTTTTTTCGATCTGGTCACCTTAAATTTCAGTACACTTTCCCATCTCTTCTCAAATTTCTTCATACCTTCTTCAAGCCATTCTTGCGGAAATTTCCCGAATGAAGCTCTCGGTGCTCTCTTTATCTCTTTCACCATTGAATCGAATACCCCCGATTGCCTACTTCATCGGACCGAAGAGTTGAAAGTCAGTAGAGGTCAAGTCAGGCGAATACAGTGGGCGAGGAACCAGCTGCCACTTCAGCTGCTTGATTGTGGTCATCGTTTTCGCTCCTTGGTCCCCTTCGTTATGCTGCAGACATGTAGGACGTTGCGAAATCTTTTCCTGTCTTTTTTATGGCAACAGCTTGCGCACGATCTGTGAGCAGCTGCTGTATTATTCGGGGTTGATTGTGTGATCAGGAGGGCAGTAATCAACATGAATTACACTTTCGCAATCCCAAAAGACAGTCACCTGGAACTTGCCTGCAGAAGATGCTGTCTTGGCGTGATCAGGTGGCTGCTCACCTCGCAGTGTCCAATGCATTCATTTCTCATTTCGTCTCTATTGTGGCATGAAGTTTGGTAGCGGAGTTCCGTCAACCGTGATGAATCTCCTCCAAAACCCTTCGTCAAGGTCTTCCAGAAGACCAAGAACAACAGAGGAGTTGACCCGAGCGCCTTTCTGTTCTTTAGCCTTGGCACCCAACGAGCCGAAACCTTGGACAACTCAAGGCGGTCATGGAAGATACGCTCATGAGTCCCACGCGACAGCAGGCCAAACGTTTCCTCCAGTTCATCAAATGTTGGGCGTCTTCAGACTGGATCAGCTGCCAAGCCAAATCTTCATTTTCTTCGCTGGCTTGACTGGATGGATGCCCACAGCGCTCACAGTCTTCCAATGACTTCCGTCCCTCTGGGAACATTTGCTTGATGGTCGCTCTTGCAGGAGCATTGTCTCGGAGACTGTTTTTAGACGCTCAACTGATCGGGTTGGTGTTTCCCGTTCCTTGGACAGAAAGAATAGACAAGATCTCCAGTTACGATTTGTGAAGTCCGTCATGCTGACAAAAGTAAAATTGCCTCACTAGTTACCGCCTTCAGTTCGCATCTGTATAGGTTACCGATCAACTGACATGCCTCACAGGCAATGCACATGATTGATACAACATGACAACGATCAAGGATCAAAGAAAAAAGTCGAATTAAAACCACAGTAATCAAGCGTCACGAACTTTTGGTACGCCCCTCGTATAATTAGATCTCTCAAGAGAGCTTCTATGAAACCTCTCAAATTATTAACGAAGACGACAAGCCATGCTGAAGTCTCTAGAAGCAATGAGTGGTCGAACCACTCCAAGGCACTAATTCTCAATGGGATACCGCATTGGATTCCTAGGGTGACTCATGGGTGTCTCAATACCATGAATTAATGCATCATGTAGAAATATGAATGACAGTTAAAACTTTATTGAGTAGGCCTAGTATCAGGATGTCCACCTGCAAAACTTGTTAACGAGTTGCAGCTTCTCTCCGTAGAGAGGGGGGTTGCTTCACGCAGTCTCTTCTACAGATGCTATTTCGGCAGAAGCAGATCTGCAGTGAATGAGTGCGCACCCAAACCTAAGGGCTACATGTCATTTCGAAGTTCGTGGCGTAGCTTCTGACAGATACAAAGGTGAAGAATCAGCGAAACTTTTTCCTTTTTGACATTTTCTCATGTACAGAAACTTTATTCTACGACTTCAATTCAGATTAGGCTAGGCTGAAGTCCTAGCCTTGCGTAAAGCTAAGCCTTGGTTAAGTTTCCATAAAAACCTCTATTACTTCATCGGTGACGCCTATTACTTCATCGATGGAATCGTAATCTTCATGGCGTGAAATCGAGTATTTTAGGAGGCACTGCACATGTATATTTGCTACGTTTGGCTTTCAGTCCCCAATTCAACTGACAAATTTATCTGAAAACGAAGATACTCAGCAACAAATTCATTATTAAAAGAAAATATGTGCTTAAATATATACAAAGATGAATTCTTCATAAAAAAGAACATTTCTGTATCTTGACAGCATTTTTCTCTCACATATTCTACCTAGTGCATTATACTACATCATCATGATCATGATCATCATGATCTTCTTAAAAGCATGACCACTATTGATGTGATAAGTCATTATCGGTCAGTTGATACCATCAACATTTTAAATTTAGATTCTGCGGAAAAAATTATCTCACAGACATGTGATGTCAATTTCGAATCCACAAAAATCGGTCAAATTTTGTGATTGTGAAAACCCAGTCATTGAATCTGGGTGTGTGCTTTTCTACAATGGTTCTCGCTACAAGAATAAATATTTATCGGCTAGATCTGGCTGCTACACGACTGGAAAAACAAAGTTTTTATGGGACATTAGATATTTTTTCTGCCATTGCTGAAGTCAACCACTTCGGACCATTTAAGATTCTACCTTGCTCAGCGAGATAAAGGTTGTTAATAATCTTTTAGTGACCACTGTTCTAAGAAATCATATAAGGAAATCGACAGGCGTCTGGAAGAGATGAGGTCCATCTCATCGATGGTGGATGCTGTTTTATTCACTGCTTGTTTCAAATACAGGAACTCTCCGGAAGTGAAAGTTTCCACTGCCAAACAGAGAGAAAGATGTCTAGAATCTGGTCATTCCGCTCCCACCGATGCCTTCGTCGATCCTACTCAAGGCAGAGACATGAAGACTGCCAGTGTCATCACCGAAACGACCGGAAGATTGGGACATGTTCTCAGTATCAATAGAGGAGGCATCAATCCGAGGTAGGAGGAGGGAAGTGTCCATCAACATCAACATCTTTTAACAACAATCTTCAAGAGGATTACGAGGCCACCATACAACATTCCTGACAGTCCAGGGATTGTCAGGGATTGTTAATTGGCAAGATGACCTCTATTAAGAAAGATGAATGCTTGATTGCTGTATTCAGATCAAGGTGACAGCTGTTGCATTCTTGGAGCTCTCGACACAGAACGTTAGACAACTTTATTCCTGTCTCTTGATGACCTTTGGTTTATCGATATTTAAGAAGCAAGACTTTTGGAGGTCGATCTTTATTTTAATTGACAGAGATGAGAATGGGGCAACGGGGACGCCAGCGGAAATTCACATTCAAAGGGGCCAAAAATTGAAAATAATAAAGAATGCATTAGGAAAACTTGTTGGAGTCTCCGCGGAATTACGCTGAAGGTTCTCAATCCTGCATGGGAACGAATACCTGTGGCATTGCTGCGCGAGACCAACTGAGCAATTTGAGTATCATTAACAATCACACACCATGGAATTGAACTCGCATTGCGCTGAAGCGATGACATCTCGATGCGAAAATCGGGATGAAAGAAATAAAAGGACATGAACGGAATCAACTCACGCAATTAGTATTCAATGTGAAAAATCCATCTAATGAAGCAGTGCAAAAAAGCTTCAAGGGGTGCGTCATTCTGATATTATAGGGAATCCTCCCTTCCGCACAACTTATATAATTGGAATACTTTGACACCTCACGTGAGAATGTAAGGCATAGCTTGAACTTATATCAACAACTTCCATATTTGAAACACTGACTTGTTCCCAGTAGGTGGTCCACTGCTATCTTCAGGCAAATCTCTGACTGTTATGTAAAATATCTACTGAGCGCTGTACACGTGCCTTGGATACATATGCCCAACCCCGGTCGCCCCCTTCCCTAGCGACGCACCTTTATTGTTGCTCTGCAACTGAAAATATTCACTAGTTTCAAAAGACTTAAAAAATAATAACAAATAAATAATTCATCACTCATCATTATGAGACATTTCAACTAGGCAGCAGAGGAACAGTTTTGAGCACCGAATCTCCGTTAACAGCATTGTTACCTGCTCACAAATCAGGAACCACGAGGTTTGAAATTTAGGCATGAGTACCATGCAAATGTTGCACCACAATATACCTGGACCTGCAAGCAAAAGCTTTCTATACAAAGTAGGTCATTCCAACCAAAAGCCTATATTGTGTCAAGTTATAAGAAATAAGTGAGATTAAGTCCGCAAGTTCAGAACTGAACACATTACATGATCACAAAACTGTCACCCGTATAATACTCACCGCTGTGAAAGTATGTATGGTTGCTAACATCAACCCATTCAATTGACATTATCTTCGGTCTATACTGAAGTATATAACACACGAAGTTCCAGTAGGACAAGTAATTAATCACAAAGTTTGCAAGTTTTGACGAAAACAGCACTACATTTGAAACTATTTTACTTAAACAACTGCTATAAAGCGCTAGATAAATTTTCTAATGACAACGGAATTCTCCATAAAAATGACTAACATGAAAATGAAATAAAGATGTCAAGGATGTTTCAATCCTTGCATACATCAGAACAATCAGTGTCTTTTGGACCACTATCTCAAGGATGTCAAGAAGGATCCCAATCCACTGCGCAATAGCACTCCAAGAACACGACTGATTGCATCTACTCACAGACATCGACCTTCCTATTGAGTACAAATCATCCAAAATTTTAGGTACAATTTGCTGCAGATCTAGTGACCAGGAAATACTACTGTTGCACAGCCTTTTCCTTGAATTTGAATGTTCGTTCATGATATACATAGCAAAATGATACACTTCTAGCGAGAAGTTTTGCTAATGACATCTTCGAATTTTGCGAATTTTGTTATTCTTGAGCTGCTAGAATGCCAGCCAAATACCAGTAGGTCAGTTCACACCAAAGACTTTTAGTTCACACACACTCAATTGCTCCATCTGTCTGCAGTGCACAGGTTTGGCTATTTTTGATCTATGTTTTTGATAATTTGCATTGCTAATTGACCCACTTGATGGCTTCATAGCGTAGGGATCAAAGAGTAAGGATGAATTGGATGATCAGTCATTCTGATATCTATGGCTTGTGGCTTGTGCATCTTTGCAAATCTGATTCTTTCAGAGTTATCCGTCTGTATGGATCCAGCTGTAACATGGAATCAGCATCAATTTCACCACTGATAAAACCATATCAAGTTTGCACTTGAGCAATCATGATGGAACAGGAATTTCTTTGGTGAAGGTAACAGGCATGCTCACCATTGACAACTAACACCACTTCCATACTGTCGATGAAAATATGCCATGTCAGGCAAATAATACACGCACTCAGATCGTGTCTATCATAGTAACTTACGTTCTGTCGCTATTAATGCACAATATTGACGAAGAGGATCCGAAGAGGACGAAATGGACATGAGATCCCATGAGAAAAATTTTTAAACGGATTTTTGGATTTCATACTCATTTTTTCAGGAATTTGACATATGCTTGTTTTAAATAAGGCGATATTTAATCTACACTTTTTACAGCTTGAACACCTGATCAGATGTTAGAGGTAGAAGTTTAAATTATGTCTAAACAGCCGAACAATCATCAATGGGAGCTGTCTAAAGAGAATATTCAGCCCATCAGAAGTGGCAGACGAGTTGACAACTTGAATGAATCCTTGTCAAAGATGCACGATGATCAATTCAGGAAAATATTGAAGCAAGAACAAGAGTAAGTACCATAACCATGCGAATCTGTGTCGAGGGGTTAGGAAGTCATAGCATGCATTCTGAAACTAGCCCACTTTTGCCACAAAGGAGGCAGGTGTAACTTGCAGATGACGTGCTTTCTGATTTTTTCATGTCGCTCTCAGTACCTGCAAAATGTTTTTGAAGCGGAATCATCATGTCCATGTGGCTAGTGTGTGATTGCAGCCTTCAAGGGAAGCGCTGTGGTAAACCTTAATTATTCAACATCAAGTGACAGGTGAAACCAAGCTTCATTGGATACTTTATATTGGAAATTTATGACAGTGGATGTTTCACCGGATGATTTCGTCTTACACGTGTGAAATTTTCTGAAAATATTCATTCCAATATTCATTCACAGGATGTCCGCGCCCCCTGGAAAACACCTGGAAAATTAATTTTATTGTCTAAAAAACCTGGAAATCCTGGAAAACTCCTGCAATTTTGAGACTAATTAAAACACTAATTGCAAGTTGCTGAAGTCATGCTTACTCTATGGTTGAAGTGTTTTCTATTTTTTCCAGATTTTACTCTTCATATTTCTACTTATTTGTTGCAATTATAGCCTTCATTCGCATAGAATTCTTTTGTTTTTAGAATATTTCAGTGACTGGAATCTCCTATCATAGCGTATACAGCATGAATGAGACTGAGCTGCGTGGTTTGGTTAACTATGAACTGTTGTCGAACTCCTAATCGTTGTACAGTATGATGAATTAGTAGCTGTGAATTCCGTCACAAACGCTGCGCGGTATGGTGAACGTCGTATGGTATGGGGAACTATGAGCCGTAATCTAGGATTAATGCTATTACACACTTGATTGCTGTGTGGCAGAATCTACTGACGCAAAATGGTGCTGAACATATAAAATTCATCTAGGCACCAGGCTTGATCCGAATGATCCGAGGCTGATAACGAATATTTTTAAACACATTTCAAGTAGGTTTTCAATATGCAGATATATTATATTATCAATAAAAGTGTCCCCTGTGTCAAAGCTTCTCTCGTCATTTTCTCTTCTCTGTAGTTCCTTACTGATATTGTGATTACTCTTATGCATATGCAGCACATCATGTATTATCTTTCTGCTCTGGCTCTTGGTCTTTCCACTTTCCGTCATCACGCTGCATTGCTTCAGTTCAAATGATCTTATCTGAATGACAACGCTCTGACGTTCACCTTGTTGCATTTAATTATAGAGTTGACTTAACAGATATTCCGTTAATGTTACATTTCATTGTTAAGTCTTATATTTTTCGTTATTTATTGTTATACTCCTTCTCTATTTAGTTCTCAATCCGTAAGCTTTAAATTTGTTACGATCGATTATATTTTCATTTTTTTATAAATATAATGTAGCCGTTTGATGCATATATTGGTATTTGTTATTTGGAATCACCTGCGTCTTAAAAATTCAACCAATTTTACGTCACTTCAAATTTTTGTCTTCAATAATGTTAATTTTATGGTATGTAAGCTCCTTAGCCACAGAACTTTGGGTAGATTTTTCCCGGAATTTTTCTTTTAAATTTGACGGGTGCATTTGAGTAAAATTTCCCTACAGAAAGTCTGGAAATTTTCTTTCAAATTTGAACCCCCCTCCGTTTTTTGTTAAATTTCCCTGGAAAACCTGGAAAATGAATTTTATCCTGCAAGACACTTGGAAATTTTCATTCAAATTTGCGCGGACATCCTGCATTCAGATATTAATTTTGATATTCAAAATTGTTCAAATTGCCTCTTTAGAATGAATGTGTGCATCAACAACTTTGTATTGCAATATAATTCACGAAATTGGTACGCACTAAGATTTCCGAAAAATCAATATCTTCTACTATTTAGATATCAAAATGAATGTCAGAATTACACCCTCAGCAGATCCCAACCGATACTGAATCCTTTCACTGCACAACAGTGTATCACATGCGCAAGTTGAATAGCACTGACAACCATTTTCAACTATTTGAATGTCAAATTGAAAGACTGATTGAACCTCAAAATGAATATCATTGGAAAGTTTCATGCGTGTAATATCCTATCGTCTAATACCACGCCTCATGGGTCATGTATATTGCAGTGGCTTGACTGCATGGATGGTCCGCATGTGAAAAAACGTGTGAAATTGGCTCACTGTGAAATGTGGATAAGCATAAGAAATCGTGAGATAGAGCGCAACATGTGTGAGAAAATGTGAGTGTTAGGTTGTAAGGTTGGTGATCAATAAGATTCACAGAATTGATGACGCCTAACTGCTCGACAAAATAGTGATTGTATGAATGAAGAAGTGCATCTCAGGTGGAACAGATTATTATATGACTTAATGACAGCTTCGCGATGAACATGACAATGTTCACTTTGCAAACGTTATGATGAAGTTTAGATGATGAATGAGAGTGCCTGTCGTGCGCTGCAGAATTGATGATGGCAGCAAAAAAGTTTGTCTGTGTAAAATACGCCTGTAAATCTACGCTGCAGAAAGGTATCGATGCAGCTTCTACATTTGAATTGTCAACAATTCGATCGACTCACTTCAATACTCAATATTCTACATTCATACTCACGTTCTGATACAGGCATACCTGCGAAAGAGACCTTGCAAATAATTGAACTTTTCAGATCTCATGAATTTCATTGTGAATTCTGACTGGTAGCTGCCACAGACAAGAGTGTCATTTAGGTGTGCATGATATTGATTGCACACTGAAATCTTCATTCTGCGGTCTGAATTCCTTCATATTTTTCCTACACATGCACAGGCTTGCGACAGTGTAGAGGGTAAACTTTGATGTATCTAATCTAATATCTACTAATATCTTTATTGAAGATTCGCAGACAGAGATATATCTTTTACAAATGAAAACAGAGCGCGTTATAGGCTAAGGGTCACAAAAGTCACTGGGTCAGGGGCAGAGAGGAATACGTCACACAGCTTTGCAGATACCGTTGTAAATAATTTGGATCAAAGTCAAGCAGGAGACAGTTGTAGCGCGATGTGGCGAGGTGTGCTGTACAAGGGAATGCAGGATACACGATGACCATGCAATACCAGCGAAGAGAATAAGTAAGTTACACGTATTATGGATCCGGATAAGCCGTGGAATTTAGAGAGCCAGTTAATCAAGAGCGGAGCCATCTAAAAGTCGAATACAATACTATGTAAGCTACGGAATATGGTGCGAGCGCGGGTGCAAGGCAATAACGTCCAAGCATGCCTAAAAGGGGCAGCATGGGCAAGGATAAAAAAAAGGCATTTTGCATATGCACACCTATATACAAGAAATTGCACTATTTTATACGCCTTTATTTATTTAAATTATATAACCATAGACCAGGAAGCACCTACTAGTTTCCCTGCCGCGCGAATCGCGCGGATTTCCATACTAGGCGTGGTGTAGAACGTTGTGGATCGAGCTTGATTTCATTGCATCGGAGCATGACAATCATCGCTTTGCAATAACAATTAGCTGCGGTATGAATAGTTCCGTAGTCCATAGGTTATTAGTCCATAGTATTGCATGTTCGCATCGGTATCGGCACCTTTATTTGTATCTCAAGTATGGGAACTTTTATTTGCAAATTTTGACTTTATATGTGATTTTTGAATTACTTTTCTTCTGCTTAAATGAATACGGAGTTCAAATGATGTTATATAGAGGTTTCTTTTAACAAATGCATAAACATAATGCCATGATTCAACAATATTATAAGTAGGTTCTATTCCGATGAAATAACGTGTGAAAACATGAGGCTTATAGAATAAGGAGAAGTTAAAAATATGACAATGTGATATAACCGAAATCGAATCATATATTGTAGGTTCTATATACACTTTTGCGTACAGTGACTTAAACTTGATATTCTTAATGTGTACTTAACTGTAGGGTTATTATTATTCACGACACCGGTATCCAGCTTTGATACGGAAAATATTCAAAAATAAAATATTTGATCAAATCATTATGATCTATTTATGTACAAAATATCAAACAATATAATCTAAACCTCTGTGATGACTCTAATGATATAAACAAGAAAAACAAGAGCCAGATCAGAAATGTCCAAAATATGAGAGTCCCTTTTCATTGAATTTGATGAATTCATCAGCAACGGTGTGGATATTAACATCGTCCATGTAATCCTTATTCAATACTGCAAACAAGATATTGTTGAGGTGGTTTGGTCCAGTCTTGGCTCTGGTCCATGTTTTCAGGCGTCGCATTGCGCTGAAACTTCTTTCCGCTGTCGCTGAGCTCATGGGTACTGTGCAATAATATTTCAGCAAGTCGTGGGTAATTTTGCAAGCTTTTTTCGTCATTGGCATTGCGTTGAATCACAAATTGTTGACATCTTTGTAACCGTCTTTGTTCTTGGTTTGATCTGTTCATTTCTCATTTTGAAGAGGACTGGCAAACCCTTGAGTTCTTCTTCAAATTCTGCTTTGCGAGATTGTTGAAGCTTCATTACTCTGGACACAATTGGAAATATTTTGTCAAATGATTCCTTCTCGACCTTGCCATTTACAGAGTCTATCAGGGCTATTTCAATATCTTCTAATATTTTCAAATCATTTTGGGAGAATCTTCTCTGCATTGCTCCGTCGATCAAATTGATCAAATCAAAATATTTCTGGGAAAAAGATTGGAACGTTGTATCCGGTGTATCAATGTCAGGCAGGTCTGTCATTTCGGACAATATTTCTGGCAGTTTTCTTTTTCTCTTTTCCTTTCTCTCCATGATGCTATCTGTCATTTCGTCCCCCAATTCTGCTTGTAGCTTTTCTGCATGACTCCATATCTTACTAGCTTCGTCATTGCAGCACATTTCTTTGAATCGTTGCTTCGCAAGGTTGATGACGAAATTCGCTTCTTGAGCACTAACATCAGATATTTGAGTAGTCCTGGAAATATTCTCCATTATACAGATCACGTCGTACGAGCACTTAATGCTAGCGATCAAAAAAGTGTCTCTCAATTGATTCACTATTCCTTTCGACTTTTCGCGAGTCTCCCAACTGTATGACATTACCTATTTTGTAAATGTGACCGCAGACTTTCCCACGCCTTGTGAAAAGTCAGCATTGTTTCTATTTGCCCATCCTCCATAAATTGCACAATGGCAAATTGCACCTGTCAAAATGCAAGACACAGTAGAATAACTTGGCCGCCGCGCAAAAAGGCAACATAGAAACACGTGCCCACCTTGTACTCGTAAAAAAGGCAACATATGTACATTAATAACTTATGCCGACCATGCAAAAAGGCAAAATAGATCAATTTGCTCACCCTACAAAACGGCAATCATGTTGATCAACTTGCCCACTCTGTCAACCAAAAGGCGACACATATTAACTTTCCATCCTGTCTAAAGGAAACATCCTAATTGAAGTCACTTACAGCGTACTTGAAAAAGGGCAATATGCGAGCGTAATATAGGTAATTAAACAAATTTGCCCCTCCTGTAAAAAGGCAGCATTGCCCACCTGCCCACCCTGTGAAAAGGGCAGCATGGGCTTTGCCCACCCTGCCCATCCCGTGCCGGCATGCTTGATAACGTCAAGGCAGGAGAAGCAAAATATAAGCACTAGCATGACGCAACTAACTTATACTGACCCGTCAATCAATAAATTGCAATCATTCCATGACTCCAATCAATAAATTGCAATTATTCGGTAACAGCGACCAATTTATTGTAAAACTTATAATTTTTGACTACCCTAGTGAAGATGACTTAACTATGAGCCTTAGTCTTGTCCTAACCTTGTGGCCTGTAACTATAACCCTTGCCTTAACCTGTATAATAGACTTCACTTAGCATAGACAAATTTTAAATCCACAATCAAATATTTTTAAGTGGACTGAATAGTAAGACAGTACCAAATAACTTTTTGCTCTGAAAATTACTTCATTGCAAAATAAAGCATCTCAAAGTCTATGTAATGGGATTTTTTTATTCACCACTTCCAGTTTCCCGGATCCAATATTGATATTTCACTTATATCTTTGTAGCTACTATTTTAGTCGCCATATATCTATGAATAAATTTGGGCATACATGCAAACGTGCTCCAGATGTCATATGTCGGCACAATCAGCCGAGGGACATCCCTTTCAGCTACCGTCAACAAGCAGAATTTAAGTGAAGTCAACAGTTTAAAAAGGTTCCGGAAATAACAACAGCAGACCTGCAGACATCCGAGTTCTTTCCTTGTCCCTCGGCAAGGCCACAGAATATGATCTTATTGTCGTACATCCGCTCAAACCACGTGATATTGGCGGAGCGAGTACAACAGTGAGTGAATGTGTTGGGGATAGGAAGAGGAGGCTCAATGGGGACGCGTGAAAACTACAGAACTGGCGCCGTATCCATCAGGCAGTGTCTGTGTATGAGACATTGGGAGCTATCTCAAGCGCCCACAAGATTGCCGACCGCCTTGCGATCAAATATTTCAACGTTTGGGTGGTAATCTAATCCATTTGTGTGGCAAGATCTAATGTCATCGCATTGCTGGCACGAGCTCTGCTAGAAAAAGTGACTTTTTGTATTTTTTTATGACTTTCTACATTACTTAGGTTCTGTAGGTCTTTTGACTGAATTTTTGAGCATTTAAGCAATTTATCTCATGCTCTTCTGTTGAAAAATATATAGATATTGTTCATTATGTAAACTAAGGTTAACAGCGTGACACACGCATGATAATGTCTAACATTATTACGTGGTATAACATTTGTAATAAGCATCACGAGTATCTCCTTTGGTTAGCATCATGCCGATTTCTCTTCCAAGAATAATGACTTGCCAGAAATCTAACTATTAACACGCGAGCGATATGAAATCGATGTTAAAAGTAGCAGACCATCACATATTTCATCAAATCATAGCGAACAACAACTGGGTAGAATGAATTCACACTTAGTACAAAGGGAACTACCAATTCAATTATCTAGAATTAGGCTGGAAAGTCCTGTACACATGTGATATTGAATGCAACCACCTTATCATTTTATTTACACTTGCATGTACATGTACAATGATGTGGAGCTACACAATTTGCATTTTACACATTTTACAACAATTAATATATATTTCTTACGACAGTAAATGTTTAGTCCATGATATGAAGATATTTCAGTTCCCATCACGCACACAACGACTGATATCCCGTTAGTTGCTTATTTCAAAGAAAACTAGTCCTGCGCACTCATTGGGTGTATGCAATAATAAGTTGCTTGCAAAGTATCAGAAAAATGTATTGATAATTTTTTCAGGATATGAGTGAACAGTGAATTTTCGTTATGTAGGCCCTACGTGACGATAGGCCTGCTCACGATAGCAATCACAAAGTTCATTCAGCCATAAGAATATGATACGATTTCCTTATAGCGCTGTTGCAGACCTTGATAGAGGATGCAAGAAAAGTGTAGTAGTTACTGACATGCAAGATTCGGAAATCAATTTTATCCTTGCTTAAAACATGATATTTTCAATATTTCAGATTATTTGTCTCATGTCTATAAAGAAGCTAAAACCTAAAGGATGACATCCAATGGAGCAAAATCGATTAGAATGTTGTTATTTAGGGAATGTTGGATACATCGGCTTCGAAATTCAAGTGTGCGTATAAATTTTAATTTTTGATGCTCTTGTCTGCATTTCCATGGAATTGGCCGAATGCCGTTCTTTTCCTCCGAACTATCCTCTTTTGGTCATTGTTTGGAGTCATTGCTAATTGTCAAAAATGCAAATTGTTTCATCATTATGTTTTTGTCCAGTGTTCAATGTTTATTTTTTGTCCTTTGCTCCATGTTTAAAATATCAATAAGATTATTTTAACACCGAGAATATTTTTCCAATTTACTGTCGCTTTTTCCTACGTTAACCCAATTGTCTTTTCAAATATGAATGCATGCCTCCTTTCATTTATACAATAACAAACATGCATGCATTGTAAGTACTTCTATATTTGCAACTTTTCTTCTTTATCATACTAAAATATGATTAACCGGTCGCGAGATATCTTCCCTTAACCACCGACATTGGTGCAAATTTGCAACCAATTAAGTATATTTCCTACAACAGGTATAGGGCCTACCCGTCACAAGTAAAATCGAATTTCCACACCGATATATCAACTATGAAGCCTGTTCATGCAAATAACCCCGGTGCACTACTTCGTCTTTACAAACAGAATTGTCCTACGGTCGGAATACGCGATTGAAATTGGATTCTGTTGTGTTCCAATACATACTCTTCGTCAATGTAACCCTGTATGGTGAACTGATTGCGATCCGATCGGCGTCCGTTGGCCTTTCTGCCAACTGCGGGGCATTGCCAACATCCTCTCTAAAGGCATCGCCCGGACAGTCAGGCTTTTGCGGACCATTTTTTGTGGCTTTTGGATATCTCTGTGACTCATTCCGCTGACGAATATCGGTGCAACGATAAAATAAGGATTTCTGGAGAGGTCAGCTAGTGATCAGCATGCGTACAGTGGAGAACGACGGTCTACCCAGAGCTGACATTCCGGAGCAGCAATTTCGCCATTAGAGCCGTGACATCTCCCCATTCACTCTCTCCACAGTACAGGTTGAGAAGAAAGGCGGAGCTCGTGACTAATGCTTGGTCAGCCAGACATCGGAGCTGCGCTTACATCGGACATCCCGTTTATCCATGTTTCGCACATTTTCCTGACTTACAGGCTTGCATCTATCCGCCTTCGGAGTTTGACCTCTAAATCAGGCGACCAATCTCCAGCATGTAGGCTCAAACCGAAAGCCAGGACATTACGGACATTGGAGATGTCCGACACGACTCGCACGGTCATTTTCACTTAAATTATATTTTCTAGAGATTGGCTTATGATCAAAAACTTAATCAATTAACTTAATCAGCCTAATCATAATCATGATCAAGGTGAGTGCTTACCCACGCCAGAAGTACACAGCTAATGCACTCACATGCTATCATGTGAGCTTAGGTCACGCATATTTATATAAAGTAATATCATTTATTATTTTTTCATTGAGTAACTCCTAGCGTAATTCATGGCTCGTAACTCTGCTAAGGATGACAAATCATTTAAAAATGAGTTTGTGAAGATTTGATCAATCGTTGATCATGATCAGAATCACGTTAATTAGTGACCTAGATACGTGTTTGGATTTTTAAATGTTTAGTCTGACATGTTACGTCCAACCCTGGTGGAATCGAGAACAAACGACGAAAAACGAAAAAGTAAAGTAAAGTAAGTAAATCTGACATGAATTGGATTTTTTTTTCGGCTTTAGCGATCACGCTCAACGTAGAACGATTATCGAAATAATTAATTAAAAAGCCAGAAGCTGTAATTTTTGCTATTTAATTGCCGATATTTCGGCTTCACAGCCTGCGTCAGGGATACAAAAGGGATCGAAAAGCTAGGAAGACATGGAAATATAAAATTCAAATGGTAATGTATTCACTCATAGAAATGTCAAAGAAATATAGAATCCCGAAGCTTTTCACTTTCGTCTCTTGAGTTAAATGCAGGACATAGATTTTGTATAAAAATGGCCTCTCGTGGTCTTAAGTTGGCAGTGTCTGAATCAGTGGCAAGGATCTCTGTTCTTATTGCATTTACTCAACGTAGAACGCTATAGTATCGAGGTCAAATTCATGGAGTCGTCAGTTATCATGCAAAATACGTGTACTCGTATATACTTCATAGCTTTCATTTCTAATTGCAAAAAGCTGATGTTGATGCAAGATTTGATCATTCTAAAACTTTTGCCGATACAGGTGGTGACAAGGGATAGAACGATCCCTCTTTCCCCTGACGCGGCCTGCTTTGTGCAAAATATCATCCACGAAAGAATAAGCTTGGGAACTTTGACGACAATTAAGCATTGTGCATTGAAACGTTTTTTGTTTGGATCGTTCATTCATTATTTGGCTTTCAGCAATTTAGGCTCAGTATTTAGGTACTGATTTGTTTTTGAAAAGTAGTATGTAATGATTGCCTGCTCTTCAGAAGAATTTTAATACTGTGAATAAAGATAGGGAGAGCTAAGTTTTTGAGTGTTTCATCGAGGCGAGCCAAAATCTGGATTTGGTTGAACAAAACGTTGACATCACAACAGAAGACAAATGTTCAAAATGGTTCAGACATTCTCTCACATACATGGATCGGTTGCATGTAACATTGAGCCAAGTGATTTGTTAATACGGTTGATGGAGATTTTGATCGTCTAATTCACTAATAAGCAAAAATTTTACGAGCACGTAATCGAGCATCTAATTGACCAAATGACCATAGCATTGCTTTCCATATGTCTAAAAATGTCTTCGACTTTCGTAATTTTCTAATAATCGGCTGATTTTTACTGCAGAGAATTTTATTCATAGACATCTCTGATAGTTTCTATAAGTCCCTTATCGACTAACTTTATAAGGTCAATATAATCATAGATAGCTAATTAGAAAATCCCTAACGCACTTACGAATTGTCCTAGAAATATCTCGGTATAGAGTCAAGTCGGGATTTTGACTGAATTCTATGTAATGGATGGAGGATGGCTATGCGATTCTCTGAGATATAGAGAGGGAAATTATTTGATGAATCCCGAGGGCTCTAGCGGGTGGGATTTGTCGAATGATTTGACGAGCATTTTATTTATATTTGTCGGCACATTTGGATCACTGCGAGCGTTCAGCTGCATTATCCGCGGAGCCTGGCACTGTATGGTATCAACGCATGCAAAATCCCAGACGAGGGACCTACCAGTCCGAAAAGGAAATGCCGTTGAAGCCATCTGATCTGCGGCCATCACTACGGATAAGTCCCATAGACTTAATAATACCTGGGATGCCAGCTGAAACTAGGCTCCGACGGACAACCACCATTGAAGCGACATCCATGAGGATGCAATGCGAGCCTATCTATCTCCGCCCCGCATTTTCATCGATGTGGCTCGCAGACTTGTGCCAATGTCCTATACGAAAGGCCGTGTTATCTGGTTGTGTTTGACGGGGAAGGCGTGTAGCCAAACACCCGATTCAGGCCCGTTCGGCAGCGATCAAGCGAGCATTGTCAAATTGATAAGCATCTGCCTGAAGTCTCACAAATTAATCTTTCTGCAGGATGTCATCATAAGCCCGCTGTCAGGATTCATTCTTCTCAGGAAGTCTCAGATTTGCCGCAGTAGGTTTTTACCAATCTTACAAAGTTTGATTCCCCTCAAGAGACGATGATTGAGAAGGATCCGAAATGTTTGAGGAAATAGATTCAACCAATCTTGTCATAGAGTAGAAAGAAGATAAAAACTGGTGAAGCGAAATTCGCGACTTAGAAATATCTCGGTAAAGAATGCAGTCAACATCCCTGACTGAATTTTATACATCTCTATTTCTGGTTCAAATTTATAAGCCATCCTTTAACCACGCCTCAAAGCTAGAAGTCCTGAACACTATAGCTATGAAATCGCAGAGAAATATATCGGAGAATATATGGCTTTTAATAATCACAGATTCAGAGCATCTGTCTCCTGAAATCAGCAAAACAACATATACTTTTAAAATGTTACATTCAAATGATAAATTCTGTTCAATTTTGCATGCATGTTTTGAAAGTTAACTCAAAAAAATTGACTGAACAATAATTCAATCATTGATCTCATGAAAAGAATTTGTTCAACCATGCTTTCGTCTCATCACAAAGTTATTTGTAAGATACGATCAACATTTCGCTCGGTGGTATGCAAGTTATGAAAAAGGGCATGAATTTTTGAAAAGTGAGAATAGTGACGGAGGGTACTTAAATTTGACAGAGGGGAAACTGTGGTGCCAATATTATGCTTCGTGACTTGAGTTGAAATGACTGAAATGGTGTGTTTTTTAGTGGAGTTTGGCCAGACATTTCAAATACAAATATTTTGGAAAGAGCCAAATTTTTTTGATCGTAAAATATTGAATTATTGATAGCGATATATTTCAGCTGCCACCAGCAGCTATCTTCAGGCAACTATTGAAGAAATATCATTACAAGCAAAATTTGAAATTTACACTGATTCATCTGTTGGAGAGTAAATGGAAAATAGAAGATTGAGATAGATATAGAAATGCAAGAGAGTACTTAACTTGCCATTACTAAAAGAAGCATTGAATACTTACTTACCATCCATTAAAAAAATTGACTTTACACATGTTTATACTGTGTTTACTGTTTTTATATACTTCTTCTCTTCCCTCAGTCAGGTCATAGATTTACTATCGTTAGTATGTAACCCTATACTACCGGGTGCTTCTTCTCCATACTCCTCGTAGTAACGCCTTCTTGCTTGTTCACTGTTTCCATAAGTTACGCAGTAGGCAACGAGTCTGGCGTTTCGCTCGACGTCTTCCATTGTACACATGTATCACAGTAAGTGAAGTAATCAATGGTTAAGATTCATGTCAGATGGTTTGAAAATTTGAAAAAGATTAGGTTGATAGATATCTATGCCAAACAATGAATCATCAACTATCACCTCAAAATTTTGAACAGAAATGCATTCATAGATATCTTATCCACTGATAGGCCAGATAAATGCACTTTATAGACAATAATATGATTGTAAATTTTATTGAAATGTATCGGACAAGGTATGGTATTCACCCTGTATAACCCGATACTACCTACCTCATAGCTCTCTTATCTTCTCTCTCTTGCACTTCTGTATCTATCTCAATTTTCTATTTCCTATCCAACAGTTGAATCAGTGTAATTTTCAAATATTGCTTGTATCTATATTCCGTCAATAGTTGTCTGAAGATAGCTGCTGGTGGCATCTGAAATATATCGCTATCGATAGTGCAATAATTTACGATAAAAAAATTTGTTCTTTCCAAAATATTTATATTTGGAATAGCGTGTCCATTGTCCAGACAATCTTTCAGACTGTGCTCCGGCAGGTAATGCAAACCTAATTCATAGAATATCAATTTAATATTGAAGGTCTTGGACGACATTACTCAAGCATTCATTATGACCGCATGACCCATCTTTGAGAGAAAACAGTCTTAGAATATTGAGAGAAGTATACTTAATATCACATTCGCAGTAAATATCTCTATCTTTTAATGCCAATCAGTATGCGGATTTTCCCATCGACGGTGCAGATGTATCGGATCTGAAATTAGATGCAACAATGCAGATCTTGCCAACAGCTGATCAGTTTGAAAAATTCAACATTCAGTTTAGCATCTTGAACATATAAAATGCTGATTGTGACTGCATTAGAGCGCATATTTCTGGTAATATGAATATCTTCATAATTGTGTGCGAATCCAATATTTCCTAATGCCATTTCGTAATTTGCTTTTATGTTTTTCTTTATTTTGATTCACTCTGTTCATTTCGTATGTAGTTTGTCTGCCGTGGCATTTAATCGTCATTCCAATAAAGAAAAAATCCAATCCTAGCACAAAATCAAAGATAATGCGATTTCTGTACTAGGAGACTGCAAATATCGAGAAAGAGTCGTTATTAGGGCTGTCAGCATATGCTTTTTGAACTATTGAGTCCGTCATATCCCAAGCTCGTGCATTCGCGTTTTCGTCGTAGCACTTTTCCTGGAGCTACATTTCACTTCATAAACACACAGTATCTCTTCCTTAAAGAAAGTAAAAGCAAATTGCTTTACAGATACCGGGAAAAATTGATTAGGCTGAACAGCTCTCGGTTTATAATCCCAATGCACAGTAATCAAAATTCGACATGTCCGCCAAAACTATTACTTTCCGCAAAAATGTGCAAAATATCTGAATGTTAATACCAGAAATTATCATGCTTCTATAACTATGTGAAATCATGTCGCTTCTTCTCAACCACACGACTTTAAAGCGTTGAATTCGTTTTGATCATTATTTATGACTCTCAAACACACATCAGAAAATACACGATTTTTCCATAAACTAATAAATTGAAAGCGACTAGATTGTAAGCGAGTATCGAGTTGATGTCATGTGACTTCTGACAGTCTTTGGGGTGCTTTGTTCTGCGTGTTTAGACAACGTTTATAGATTTGAATTCAGACGAGAGGAAGACATTAAATGGGATCTTGGTTCTTGATTGTTGTGTATACTCACCAGTGTTGCCCCACACAACCCTAGACGCGAAGTCGTACTAATATATTTGAATGCAGTAAATATTACTGACTTAATAAGGAACTCACTTCACATAATCAAGTATATCACTAGCTATTGCAATAATATGCCACTTTTAAGACAAGAAGAAGTAAGACATACGGAAACTATGCATGAAGTAGTTCATGAAATATTGCAAACCGTTCATGTGTTTTCTAATGATATAATGAAGATATATTACCGTTCAATTGACAGCCTATATCGAGGGCGTATATCGCCAGGAAGGTTTTTATGTTATGCATAAAATCCATGACTATGATGGACTCAAATATAGGGTTGCTTTCTACACGGTCAAGGCAGTACAAAGAACTTTGTGGCAAGTTTGAGATATCTACGAGTTCAAATTGTGAACCATAGGAATCACCTCAATGCCATTTTCACTGGGAATGCGAAGATGGACGGTGAAATGCTCCTACCTCAATGGTATTACATAGCAAATTAGACGGCCTTAATTCATTAGAAAATTTTTTGAAGTTGTATGTGAGAACATTATATTTGATAGATCCTGCGAATCAACTCAACTCGCATACAATCAAGTTCTGCATCTACGAGTATCCATACTAGCCTAGGATAAAATTTCACATGAAGGACTTTCATAAAATGAACGGTGACCAAAATGTTTGCATTGGTCAACGTTCGGAATTAATTTTTTTAGAAAAATACGACGAATGACGATTAGGACATAGAAAAATGACAGTTGAAATATTGGCTTATATTTTTTTAATCAGCCAATTTAATTTTTAAATAAAACTATTTTTAATTACTTCCGCTGAAGAGAAGAAAGAAAGGGTGAGTTGTATATTAGATGTACTCTTAGAAGTTAATTAGGCTTTTCTGTATTATTTACGCACACCATCCAGTGTTCATTCAACTCATCCTCACTGCCATTTTCTTTAATCTACATTACTTTGTTGAGAGAAAACAACTGACTTGTTTCTAACAGAGTGGTGGCTGGATCATGGTAGAGTGCTCAGCCTACGACTTCGAGGGTTATCAACTTGCTGCGCTATCGAAATATTCAAATACCCGCTAGACCTTGACATGACAGTTCATCATCCATTCTTCAATTAAAGGACGTTGGTAATAGTGCTTCAAGTTTAATAATTCATGCTTCATTTAATTACAATGTTTCAATTTCAAATAATCATTTAAAAATACTTCAAAGTAGTAATACTTAAGTACTACTACTTTGATATATAGTTCACTGCGATTTATAGTTCACATTGGAAATTAGGATGACAGCTGAGAAATGAATATATTATAGAGCACCTGATAAAACTGAAGTATGCAAATACACACGAAGTAAGACAGCCGCCAATTTGCTTGACCTATTTCGAAAACGAAGTTGCTGAAGCGGTTTAGGTGGAGTACGATAACTTAGCAGCAAAAATCAAAAGTTCATGAATGAGATTTAACTTCTGTGACGATTGTCCTGAGATGCTAGAGCACGCGAAAAATTGAGAGGTGTGTGAATCAGGATTTCGGAGCCGACAGGAAATACCATGGCTCCGGCTTGAAGTTTTGTATGCATTCAGTCACTTTGCTAGATAAAGTGATACTTGACAGTTAAGCTGAAACAAATACAAGTGTGTCATCGCTGCAGGTTATCGTTGTAGACCCCCCAAAACCTACTGGCCTTCATCTCCTCTCAATACATAGCCTACTGCGAATCATTTATCTGGAGTGTTGAAGATGCCTTGGTTAATCATTTTCTTAAAGTTTTTGTTGGGAAACCAAGTCGACAAGATGGTAATAATTTTTTCTGCTTTATTAATTTCGGCCTCCTCTTAGGCCATCATCAGAAGCAGAGAATCTATACATCTACGTTGGAAATTATTCAAAACTTAAGTTACATTATGTCTATGATTCAGCTGTTGGTTGAAGGGTTACATTGCCTACTGCGAATCATTTACTTGGATTTTGAAGGAGATGGCGGACTTTCTCAGGATTGTGTTCCAACCGAAAACGCAGCTGTCGGGCGAAAGGCTCTTGTCGAAAAACATTCACATGCATTCTCGCCTCAAATTTAATGTGTTTATTATTATAGCACATGATTGATTCTTGATTATTATTCCCTTTAAAATGCACTGATATTTTATAGGTGTCTCATTCTCAATAAAATGCCTAGATGAGTATTAAAATACTTCTGAAGAAGTACTTTTGATATAAAAGAATTTGAGTTCAATGAAGAAATATTTTTTACTTAATTTGATGAATATTAGGGGCCTGACAGCTAGGTGGTTGAATCATCTCGTCCGACCGGCAAACCTGTTTCCGCAGGGAGCAAGTCTGAAAATTGGACTTTCAGAGAATTGGGAGTTTTTTAAGAGTGTCGGCCATACCCGGTATGATCAATATGTATTAAAGTTTGCTTAGCGCCTCAAAAAATATATAATTGAGAACAGCCAAGTGTCGGGACGTTTCGATTATCTTTGTCAGGCGATTTCTGACTTAAGAACATTCACAGAAGGAATATATACAGCACACAAACATCAAACAGACACTTCAGATGTCCGATAGCCACAGAGACCAGCTAAGTGCTCTTAAGTGTGATAACAAATTTCAGAGAATTCATTACACTCTATCCATGGCTGCTACTAATCTGCGCGTCCGCCGAGTTTATCAATAAAACGTGCACATGCATGTCCAACAGCGTGCAGATTGAAGCTTTTGAAAATCCTTTAACTGACCAAAATACCTCGATGTCTCTGACTAAAATCCCTCTTTTTAATCAATGATGCCTCACTCTGGAAGATTGAAATATTTGTTCTCGCCTCTGATTAAGCGCTAAGTGCGGTAGTGGTAGGAACTAAATCAGAGACTTCGATCAGTCCCATATAAATAGAGAAACTTTTCATGGCTCCCTCTGCGACTCATGTTTCAAAAAAAGGTTTTAAGCGGGAAGCACTGGCTAAGTCTTGTTAATCATAATTTTTGGTGGTCATTTTTCTATCCTGCATGTGTTTATGCCTGCGGTCAGTGATATGTGCGAAAAGGTATTGAAAGACCTAATAAGTTTCAGCTGAAATTCATTGGAGATGGGGTGTCTTACGTCAAAATAACGATGTGATGAATATAAATGTGTTTAACTTCTTAAACAGTATGAACTGCATGATCTAGCGATGGTTCTACACGCCGTATTACTTCCCACTTAATCACAGGAAACACAGACAAAATGTAGTAATGTTATTTTGCCGAAAACCTCAACCTGCTCCCATTGGATATCTACCGGTATAAATACTTTCTGTGATCTTGTCTGACAAGAAGAGGTACCAGGCACACCTCGAAAGATGTGCAGTTTCGCAGTAGCCATCGGGTGCACATCATTCTGTGAAAGCCTCTTGTTCGGCTGAGTGTTGGGGGCCCGACAATATGTCGAAGGGTTTTGAGTTGGAGCCGTGGTAGAGAGTCGGAGCCGGAGACGTGGCACCTGGACCACGGCTCCCAAACCCTGGTGTGAATAAGTTCGAGTACATCGGCTGATTTTGGGAAGCCAAAGAATAATCGAACACCGGTTGCAAGACCATAGAAATTGCCAAAAATCACTGACATGATGTACCACATTCATTCAATGAAACTGATTGAATCTTCAAATTCCGTAATTTTCTAAATTTGATTGATATCATTAACTTCATCATTGAATTGCTATCTGAAATGGTAGTTTCAAGAATATATTGTTTCAGTTTGAGGTTGCGGCACGTTTATTGGCTGACAGTATTTCGATAATCTATTGCCAAGCAGACGCTCACGTTTCTTGTATGTTAGTAAAGCTGATATTCAATTTCCTTTGTCATTGTTTGAATTTTACAATTCTCTCGGCCTGTCTTGCTTTAAGCCAAAAGCCGGTGAGTTGATCAGATTTCCTTTGGAATTACATTTGTCTTCTTCAGTCTCATTGACTGTCTTTCCGCATTGCTATTGGCAAATGGGAACCCTTCTAGTGCAGCAGCGATCTCCCCTCTCTTAAGGATGCAAATAAGAAGTAGATTATCAGAGACTCAGTTGACTGAGAATGAGTGGGACATCAAATGGTGTTCATTTTGCTCCTGAAGTGAGGAATGGCTGCGACGGTGCCACTCAGTTCAACGACGACACTGACCAGGAGAGTGAGGATCATCATAGTCATCAACATGCGCGGAAGTTGATGAAAAGAAGTTTCTCTCTGGTTCCTGAACGGCTTGGAGGCTCAGCTGCCAATCAATTCGCCCCGAAAGGAAATCTAGCATGGTGTGAAGTGGTCATGAAGATCACGGCCTTCACATTGTTTGTCGTGACGATTCCTTTGTCACTTGTCGTCTGTCTGAAAGTGATAGCTCAGTATGAACGCGCCGTTATCTTTCGTCTCGGTCGACTAGTGACTCATGGCGCCGTTGGACCTGGCCTGATCTTCGTTCTACCTTGTCTTGATACTATCAAACGCATCGATCTACGTACTTACACATTCGACGTGCCGACACAAGAAGTGTTAACCAAAGACTCAGTCACTGTCGCTGTGGATGCTGTTGTGTATTATCGAATCTTTGATCCGGTCATGTCGGTTGTTAATGTTGAAGAATCCAATCGTTCTACTCGTCTGCTTGCAGCAACTACGCTTCGCAATGTTTTAGGGACCGTTGACCTTTATTGTTTGCTAACGGATCGTGAGGAGATTGCAGCAATGATGCAGGAATGCTTGGATGTAGCGACTGATACGTGGGGTGTGAAGGTCGAACGTGTAGAGATCAAAGATGTACGTCTTCCTATTCAGCTTCAACGTGCAATGGCCGCTGAGGCGGAAGCCACACGTGAAGCCAAGGCGAAAGTGATCGCCGCTGAGGGGGAGCAGCGAGCATCGAAGGCTCTGAAGCGTGCGGCCATCGAGTTAAGTGAATGTCCAATAGCTTTACAGTTACGGTACTTACAGACTTTGAACAGCATTTCCGTTGAAAAGAATTCAACGATTATCTTTCCGTTGCCTTTTGACATAATGAAATATTTCTCATCGCATAGTGAAGTGGCTACTGCTCCAGTCATGGAATGTAAATATCCTTCTTCGAAATCACAAACCAATGACGTGCCTCCGTATGAGTGTTGTTCAGGTGGTACATCACAGATGAGTTCTCACGGACTCTCAACTGCTAACAAATTTGAAGATGATTCTTCAGAATGTGTAGACGGCGATCTAGATGCCGACGACGAAGATCCATATTCAGATGAAAATGATATACAGATATGATATTTATAGATTGTAATTTTTTTGAATTTTCACTCATTACGAAGTAGATTCTTTAATAATAAATTTCAATGTGACTGAAAAGCATTGTTTATGGCCAATGAATTTCAGAAGTGAAGATAGCACAAGTCGCATAATAACATTATTACTGTAACTGAAAAGATAAATTCTTCTGCTGCTTCGCTTGACATTGCTGCTCGATCATCTCACATACGCGTATTTTTGTCAATTTAATACAGTTATCAAGAAAGTTTTATAGAAAGACAAATGAATTTCACTAAACCTTCGATGAGAGTAATGTGAAATTCACTGAGTGGGAATTGGAGCTTCCATGTGATGTAGTGTGGGAGTCAGACACCTTTGAAATGCAAGTTATAATGCATCAATAGCACGCTCTATGATTGCCGCTGGAAACAATTATAAGTACTCGGTTGGCTACATCAGAGTAGGACGTTGATGTAATGTATATCATCTTACCTAGACGTTGAAAATATAGGTGGTCTCTCCCACTAATTTAATGTCAAACAATTAAAAAAATAAAACTCCTTATTTGTTTCAGCGGACGGTTCGGGTCCAGACCCTTTATCAACGCAAATGACAGAAATTACAGAATTTATGAAATGCTTATTTAAACAGAATGAAAGAAACTCTATGCGGCGCAGCTTAAAGCTTGTCAGCCAATAAGCGGCAATTCGTGACATCGATTCAGGCTTGGGGACCGAGCTTGAATCAACCTTGCTTACCACAACACACATTCAACACTGTCCTGAGCACGCCTCAAAATATCAACCGTAAAATCATCAACACTCGCACAGCTACAATCGTTGCGGACATGAGCACTCAAAGCACTCTTTGGTTCTTGGTATCTAACATTAAAGCTCCTCGCTGATGTACCAATAGAACTACTGCTACATATTTTGCAATTAAATTCATAAATAATATTCTTAACGTTGCATTTATACTTATCAGGCAAAATATTGCAGTTTCTACACTTATCATGCTTATTCATTTTTTGTTCTCCGACTTGAATCGACGCCACGAATTGCCGCTAATTGGCTGACAAGTTTTAAGTTGCGCCGCATAGTTTCTTTCATTCTGTATAAATAAGCGTTTCAACTCACCTGCAATTTGTTATTGACGTTGGTAAAGGGTCTGGACCCGACACGTCAGCTGATACAAAAAAGAAATTTTTTTTGAATTGTTTGGCATTAAATTCGAGGGAGAGACCACCTCTATTTTCAGCCTCGAAAATAGTTGCACCAAAAATGCACCTTCTGTTAGCTGCCATTACGTTCATGTTACCTTGAGTCTGCTGTGCTGAGACACTGGTAGTGGAACAATGTTACGAATAAAGGAAATAATTAATAGACCTGCTTATACTCGGAAGCAGATTGCTAACACAGTCTTTTTCTGTGCGGAGCTATTTATCTCTTTTATTATTACGAGTATTCCGCTGATGCTGAGTGTTCGGCAAGATTGCAGACTCGTACGGAAATAAATGGGTATCTACTGTACATACACCTACCATGCCTAGCTTGAGCATCTACATGTATATAGATACAGGAAAATCTGATTCTTCTGTTTTTACCCTGCCTTTTCTAGACATGCAAGCTAATCAAGCAATGAAGCAAGAATAAAACCAAGCAAAATCTCAAAATTATCTTTTTGCAGGGTAGGATCCTAGGGGAAGGATCCTAGTAGAAATCCTAGGGGAAGGATGTTCAAACCTTTGAGGTATTGTATCATTGCAGAGTGAGTGGCTTACATGAAAGATGTCAAATTATCTCAAGAATATTATGACGATTAGAGACATGTCAACAAACTTGTGTTTTATGAAGTGGCAATAAGTAGTTTGACTCATGAGTAATTCAAACACAGTTATAATTACTTGTTCATTGTTTCCGGCACTGTGAGAAATTCGTTACTTTGTGATGTTAGAAGTTGTTAATTGGAGCGGACCATCCATGGAAGCGGAAACTGAAACGTAAGGCGTAAATGCATCCATTAAAAACTTACATCGACTCTAAGTTTGAGAAGACGGGCAGAAATTTTCGAAACTTTTCGTCTCTAGTCGAAGGGGAGTTTTGACTGAGAACACAATCCTAAATAGCGGAGGGAGGCCTGTTGTTATCTGTTTCATGTTTTCTTGTTAACCTGCGACAGTGTAGAACTAAAGAAATTGAATATTTCGATATAAAAAGTTTTTTATGATGACTTCCATTGATATCAATTGTATTTCATATTATATACTATATTACATTCTATTATGAATGGCTGCTGGGATGATTTTCATCATCGTACGAGAATGTCTTTTTCATCCCGACACATGTATTTAATGCTCTCTTCTAGCTGATGCAGTTCTTCATTCTCAGCTGTACTCTTTCGTCAAGCACCTGGACGTCATGATTTCAGCTAATCATGATGGATAAAACTTCACTGCTGGTCTGGTCGAATGAAAGTGCGTTTTCTTGAAGCAATTCCGCACCGTTCCTGACTTTATTCGAGTTTAGGCCTTCTCGATGAGGATTGTATCTGTGAGGAACGCTGATGCGAATGCTGCGGTTGAAATTTTATCGATAGCTCAAAGCAGGGAAAAGTATGTCAAGAGGCTGTTTCAATAAAAAGAACTAAAAGTAGGTGCTTCTGTTCTCGGTTGACATTTCCTAATAAGGCTGGGTGTCACGATTATAGCACCTCCAACAGAGGACGAACGCGGAATTCCAGCTTTTCGCAAATATGTAGGCTACATATACATACAGAAGGTATATTGATACTGAACGTATGTGATCAACTGAAGTGAATAAAACTTGTGCATCTTTTAATCATCAACTTCACAACCAAGTACTTAATATTACACGTTCTACAAAATCTGACGCAATGGTTGCATGCGATGCATTTTGCGTACTCAGAGGAAAAGTGAGATATTTAAATACATTCAAGCCAAGTCTGATACATCCACATACATCCGGAATCGGATGGAACTGCAGAAACATTTTCTCAAAAGTTATATCACATTTCTCACAGTGAGCCAAATTTCTCACATTCTCTCACATGCTGACCATCCCTGTGCTTGTCGAAGTTTGTTACATGGAATGTTTGACTTAGAAGTTAACTTATGGCTTTGACTTACAAACTTCAATCAACTTAAATGACTGAAAGATGAATAGAGAGCTACAGACTAATCTAAATTTGAAGCCAATAAGTAGGAATTAAAGCAAAATTTAATCTTTGCATGTAGATAAGATGCTTTTAGCATACTCCAAAGCAAAATTAAAATTTAAGCACCTTTTAGTATGGTAGCGCATATTGATCAATTGAACGATGGACAAAAATCCTCAAAAGTGACCTCTCTTGACTTCCAAAGTAAACGCAGCCCTAAAAAGCCACCAGGAGGGCAGATTAACGTAAACTTAGTTTTTATTGAAAGTTTTTGTAAACCGAATTGTTGTTGCAAACTTACATTGCTTAAGAAAATTCCATGTTTTGAGCTTTAATAGCATCATATTTTGAATAAAACTGTTTATAGGGTTTGTTTGCAAAATAGGATACAGATTGAGAGATTCAGCTCTGGCATGGCTTAAATGAAAATATCGTAAAGGCATCGAAAAACAGAAAAACACAAATTTCATGACAGGCAGTATAATTTCAAGTACCGGTATTTGATAAGTATCGGTAGCTTCAATTTCATCTCAGTAGCATGATGCAATAAGGCATCCATATAAAAGATTTTTAGGAATTATCATTAAAATTAAGAAGCTTTTCTCAGAATGCTTGGCAAATAATCCATTTAGTTTTCAGAGGTAGGAAGCCTGGAATATGTAAGAAGCTGCTGAATTACACAGATGGCGAAATTGTCATCCTCTGTGATGCGTCGTATTAAGCCCAGATTCAAAGCTTAAACTCATAGCGTGACTCACCTTGTTCTGATCGTTAAATGATGATAAATATTCTTCAAAAATGCTTTTTGATGCATATGCATGTTTTCATATGCAAAATTCGCATACACATGCATGTGAGAACTTAGGCCTACTATGCAACATGCCCAAATATTTTCGTATTGGGAGTGAACATATTTTAGTCTTAGGTTTGAACCAAGGGCTCCCGGACGCAGAGTGAATACTGCCACAAGGCCACAGCGCCGGTTATAAGTCTGCTCGCTTAAGGAGGATCTTAAGGATTGAATAGGAAATGCGACTCTGCGCTCGTATTACCGTCATAGGTCTTAGTCCTCAAACTGCATCCGCTATGTAAGTCTGTCTGTTGCATAGTACTCATACTCACACTCTGTTGAGGTATGATTTCAAATTATTTCACTGTGATGGCAACCCTGCAGATGGGATGTGGATTCGTCCCGAAATACATCGGCAAAAATATTAAAATACATTTTCAAATACTTGGCCCCTCCCCATCAACAAATAAAAAGATGAAACCAGTTGATGATCATTTGCTTATTGAAAGACATAGGGAAATATCTGCAAAAACGTAATAATGCAATTGCCCGTGAACGTTTCTCAAAATTGCTCATCTGAGGTATCAACGGTCCACTTGCAATCGTCATTAATATAATCAAAGAATTCGTTCTTCGGAACACCGAAGAAAGAAAAGTGGGGATGATGAAGGAATATAACATTGTGTACAGTGTAGTAAAAAGATATATAACTGACTGTATAACTAAATATGTATGCTAAAAACAGAAGCGCTGAAAATAGCGTGGTAAAAGTGAATAGACAAACATGGGGTTATAAAATACCTAACAGCTAAGTTAGAACTGATAACTGAAAAGCACGTGGGGATAAAAGTGGAAGCAGTGAATAAGACAACCAAGATGAGATAATAGACATACATGAGACAAAGGACCCTTCAAATTATCGACTCTCCATAGAGCTTGGTGGAAATTGGTTTTATGGATAAGGAAATCTAAAAGAGCAGTAAAACTCTGTGATTCGATACATGTAGCATGCTCCTGTATTAATCAAATATTAGAGCATGATGTACATGTACAGTACTGTATTAACAAGTTATAAATGGCTGCCAACATGTTAAAAGAATTTTTAGATGTGGATTTGTCCAGATAGTGGCCTTGCGAGCCGAGAGTTTACCTTACTCTAATCGACTCAACCCGGAAATCCATTTGAAGACAAGTTTAGAGTGTATACTAGCATAATCAGCAAACAAGAGCTACTCTGTTAGGTGTTCGTAGATCAATTCTCAGCTGAAAAAGTACCTTCGTGATTGATGTTTGTTCAAATTTGTGTTGAGTTCGATACATAAGCACATAAAGAAACTCAACCTGAATTTGAACAAGCAGATCAATCACGAAGGTGATCTTTTTCAGCTGTAAGTCAATCGAAGGTGAACAAACACCTAACGGGATAGCTTTTCTCAGCTGATAATGATCTTCCTCTGAACATGGTTGCATGTATTTTGTCCTTTCCAAATTGCATATAGTGTTGATCAGCGATCACACCGAAGCCAAAATTGCTACACTGTAACAACTAGCCATGACGCAACTCATAACTGCAGCTCATCAGGTAGGCCTAGTGAGTGAACAATAGGAAAGTTATACAGCGATGTCGAGCAGAAGAGGTCATGGGTATTTTGAGCAGTGTTGTGGGCTGCAAGTCGAACACTTCCGCAAGTGCCCACAAGAGGAGTCCCAACTGTCCCTAAAATACACTCCGTCTCGAAAACAGTAGTACAAGTCAGCTTAGGAGGATGAATGATAAATAGATGTGCAGCCTTCGATTATTTCAAGATCTAAACTTCACAAAACTTCTTTGTTAGCATTATTGAAAGTATTGATGCTGCTGATTACGAAAGCAAAATATGTATTTACATGCATAATAAATACAAAAATAGATGAGCGATCAAATAGCATCTGCTAAGTATAATGAAAGTGAGATATCAAATCAGATGGTTTGGTATAACTATAGCAGGTTGGCGGCCGATGGTTTCCCTGGAATTCTGTTTTAGCGAAAAAGAGAATTAGCCCGTGAAGAGGGCATTTAGTGATTTTTTTGCCACTTAACTAAGTTTGATGTGGATAATTTCTTGATTCTTGGTTTCTTCATATGACTATTTTAAAGACACTATTCCTATTTACTCTCTTGAAATTCGAAGCAGCGAAGTAAATATTTATATTTGCACATTTGGATGAAGTATTCATAACTTCAGAAATTTATTTCGTCCAGACTCTGTCATCAATATTAATGGGGAGATTGTATCATGTCGCTAAAGCGTCTCTTATGATACGTAATGCAAATAAACAGTGGTGCATCTTATAAGAACCAGTCGAGGCTGCTCATATCGAAGTCGTGTACAGAATTCTGTAATTTGCACTTACAGGACACACGAGTAAAAAGCTCGCAATGAATGCACAAAAATCGGCATAGAGATTCGTTCTTGTTTTTCTGTTTCATAGCGTGCTTGCATACAACTTTGTAACAGACTCGAATGACAAGTTTTGCAACCTCTTATGATTTGTGATTGAAATCGTAAGTCACGTGTACTGGATGATCTAATTGTCGTTATCTTCGCGTTATCAATTTCATAAGTTGTGAGATATTTCACGGATGCACAACTTGGTAAGTATTAAAAAATCTGCTTTATTAAAAAATCTTTAAAATTTTTTTAAAGATATTTAAATATTTTAAAAATCTGAAACTGTGCATCTGAGCAAGAATTGCACAAATTGGCACTGCAGATTAGTTACATCCTTATCCAAGCTGAGGAAAGATATCAGTCTTTAATATAGGCTCCATTGGCTTGGATGGCCTTCTTGACATGATTTGTGAGATTTTCGAATTCATCACTATCTTACTGAGTCATTGATTTTGATTCGAGACACCAACGGAGCTCTGCCAACGCTGCCATTGACAAGAAGGTGCATCAGAGTGTTCATTGGTGTTTTGGTGTTTCGTCGGTATGTCTAAGCTAAGTGATGAGTTCGAAAATCTCACTGTTAATCATGTGAAGAAGACCACTCAAACCAATCAGGCTTGTGTACAGACCAGAGGTTCCAAATATCGAGGTCGCGACCCATGATGTATAAAGAGACATCCGATGCTGTGGTAAAGATTTAGTCCTCTGCACCGGTCACGACTACACCGGAAGCGCGGAAAATAGACCAATAAACACCGCTATGAGTAATTAAACAAGTAAATTTTGTTAGCCTAAGTCGATGCTATATACCTAGAAATAGGGCGTAGCTATGTATATTAAGACCTGGATACATGTATTCGACCGGTTAACCGCGGTACACGCGTATGTATTTCTTAACCATGTGCATTGCATTACTAATCGAGAGTGCGGGATAGGCTTGTAGGTAGGCCCTATTGAAAACTTGATGACACGGGATTATAGACCCTGCTGTTTTTTAAAAATAATCCGCAGAAGTGTGTTGAATAGGCTAAATAAGGCCTACTTATTCAACTGGTTGACTATTTGCTTGTCAAAAAAACACGGATGATCAGGCTTACTTTCAGAGGTTTGTTGCCCATGAGCTGTTTATGATCCTTTTTTCATTTCGAGATCTTGATTCTCCTATATTAGACTTTGCTGGAAATCCAATGGAAATTTGATAGCTGATGGTCCCCATACGCTTGTTGTTTCTACGCAAACTGGTGTAAACTCGAAGGATGATATGTTGAAGTTTGCGGTCTTCGCCCTATGTGGCAGTTTTCCAGACTTCTCTTGTCGACATTTCTTGATAACTTCGTGCCAGCGTGTGTATTTTGATATCATGACATGAATACATTGCTGTTCAAAATTTCGCGTTCCAAAAGGCAATTTGTTACCTCAGCTCAAAATGTTTGAAAACTGAAGTTCCATAAATAGTTCACTGGCTACAGCCCATTGAAGAAATGTATGTGTTAATAAAAATTAGAAACCACCGCTCACGGAATTCCAAAAAATTGAAAACTGAATACAGTTCAGTCAAATATCGGTCATAATTTAGCAAGTAAAAATTATGTGGCAATATTCAGACGAGAAATATTTCCAGTTTTAAGTTAAAACATTTAAAACAGTGTCAGGATGACATTTCGAACGGTGAAATTGGAATTACGTATCTGGTCGATATAAAAGATGGCATGGGAATTCGAAATACCCCGGATCGAAATCTATCCGCCACCCTGTTATGTTTTATCATTGTTATAATGATAATGCTGTGATGTTAATAAGCTATAGAGCAATCTCTAGACAAACGAGCAAAAATGTGCAAATGAATAAAAGAACCTTGGTTCTGCTCAGAAGCACCTTTATTCCATGCTACTTGAGTTTTCTTTATCCCACTCATTCTTTTTGTGCAGAGTGTACTACATATTTTGAAAGACTTACGTTTGACTCGACCAAAGTGCAGAGAGTGGACTCTGTGCCGGGCAGAACATGTAAGTAAAGTAAATGTATACAGTACAAGTATTGACCAAAAGTAGTTTTTTAATAATAAATATGTGATTTTGTTCTACATGGAGGAATCTACATGCATAAGTTAGAGATGCCACGCGAAGGACTTGATTTGTTAATCCTGCGCATAAATTGAAGCTCTAACAAAACATTCGCTGCAATCTTAGATTGAATCAATTAAAACAATACAAAATAATAAATTCAATGATAAAGGCAAACATTCGTTTCATTAGTTGTTTAATTCTATTAGATGTCACCGGAATAGTTTCCTCACCACAACAAAGTAAAGCGGTCATTCTCATTTGACTATCATGCAGTTATGATGCATTTTTGTAAAAGCAATAAATGCCGAAATAATCCGTGATTTATCACAAGATAGTTCAAAGCGGATGGGCAATCATCGATATCTGGTATGAGAGAAATTCCTAGATGGCAGTTTTCTAGCATTGTTAACGATCAATGATAGAACCTGAAGGAAACCAGGCCATCACAAGTAATTGGTTATTTTGATGTATTATGTTTATTTAAATACCCAATTCCAGGTAATTCAAAGTCCTTCGCAACAATGTAATGAAGTAAGAAATAACCATTTCTCTAAGAATACTTACATTTTGATTTATGGTTATCATACAACATAGCCTCAACCATGCATTAAATACTTGCGGTATTTAAATTGTGACATATGTCACAGGTATCAGGTTTTCGTTCGTCTCCTTCGGAGACTCGTACATTAAATCTGTGACTCGGACTTTCTGCAACGTATAAAGCCCGATATCGATTATGACACTAAATTTCCAAGGAAGTTGACTTCATAGTAAATTCCTCTTGCCAACGCCACTGATGACTCACGATTAACTAAACAGGAAAACAAATACATGAAAATACGCATACTTCATTCTAACACACGGATGCAGATATTCGATTGTCGCATTATTTTGACTATGTAATGCGTGCACCAGCGTATGGAGATAATTGAAAATAGTTTTGCAAATGTTGAAACCTGTTTGTTTGTTGCTTATATTACCACTGTGCATAGGAAAGAGTAAACTGGAATATATTTGTAAGGTAAATACATTGAAATGTGATGGACGATCTCATTCGAAGTTATTTGCTTTTAAAGCTCTGGAATCATCTCGCTGGTGATTGATAATCGACATCTGAATTGTTATCATTGCTTGCTCATATCTGATGTTGTCGTAACTCTGTTGCGCATTTGCTTTATTTTTGCGTTTGTAATGCGAACATTTACTAAAATGATGATACTACCTTAAATACTTCAAACGACTGCTGGGTATAATGTTTCATGTTGCTATGTTGATGAATTGATTATCTATCTCACTGCTGAGGATGTAAATTTAGTGATATGTAGAGCGGTTTCCTTTTGTTGTGATCATGATTTCCAGGGAGCGGACATTTTATGAAAAAGTCGACTATTTCGTCGAAATAGTGCTTGTTATAGTAATAGCATTCCTTTGGAAAAACCGAGGCATCCTTTGTAGAAAGTCCTCGCAACTAGTAGTCCGGGAGCTACTGACACTTTCTTCCTAAATTCGCGCACAAAGGGCTTAATAGTATGGAGTTGTAGATGTTGAAACGCTGAATACAAAAATCAAATTCTTGAGTGTCACAGCCAGTCGCTTTCGGTTGTAGGCAAGGTTAAAGGATTCCCATTGGAATCTAATGGTAAAATTCAAGAAATATCTATGGAAAACCCTTGGCAATGTTCTTACATTTTCTTTTGTAGAAAAGGAACTATTTATGAGAATGCCATGAAATTTGAAACATGATTGAGTTGAGAACATCTACTTCGATATAAAAGCTGAAGTGATTCACATGATTCAGTATTTGATGTCTGAGTCTCTACAAAATGAGTAAAATCGCCAAAATTAAGTCAAAGCATGAAATTTGCTCATTTTGAGACTCTCAGGCATCAAATACTGAATCATGTGACTCACTTCAACTTTTGTATCGAAGTTGATATTTTGAACTCAGTCATGCTTCAAATTTCATGGCATTCTGATAAATAGTTTCTTTTCTGCAAAAGAAAATGTACGAAAATTGCAAAGTATTTCACAATCCATAAATATTTCTTGCATTTTGCCATTGGATTCCAATGGGAATACTTTAACTTTACCTATAACCGAAAGCGACTGGCTGTGACACTCAAGAATTTGATTTTTGTATTCAGCGTCTTCAACATCTACATGCTAGTAATCCCTTTGTGCGTGAATTTAGGAAGAAAGTGTCAGTAGCTCCCGGACTACAGAGCAAACTTGAAATTTGAGAACAGTAGACCGTCGCGTTAGAAGTACGCGCACCATAGATAGTGCCGAAGGTGTGATCTGACTTGGATATCCATGCATCCTCTGTGGAGTCTAGATGGCGGAGTCATTTGAAAGTCAAATTTTCCAATCAGTCAAGAATTTGGAATTCTTACCGCGATATGGTGGTCAGATATCTCTCTCAATTCATGTGGTGCATGAAATTTTGTGGTCTTAACCTGTTAGATAGAATTTTGCTATACATCGCTGAATTCCACCGTCCGGTGTAAAACTCGAAATACAACATAAATTCTTATTGGATAAGTGCTCTTTATTCACTTTCAGTGGCGGGGATTTCTACAAAAGTCTCTAACCGAGATCTAGCAAAGCTAAGTAGATAATCACAGAATGGCCATGGATGCATTTTAAGTGAAATTCATTGCAAAACTGTTGTAATTTTGTTACAACATCCATCACTGCCATAAGAGCTCCAATAGGTCGCCATGGCTTCTTTTTTCAACACCGTTTAGGTAGCGTTCTATTTTACTGACTTCAAATTCCGATTTTTCAGATTCGAATTGAATTGAAACAATGTTTGCATTACTTCATCAAATGCATGATTTTCATGTTCTTTTTATCAAGATGAATATAAACCATTGGAGCTTTTGATACACCATGCAATTAATAAACAATGAGTGAAATTAGTAAAGCTGACTTCAGATTCGTATTTTTCGTGGTCGAATTGACCAGAATTAGTGACAATATCTAGATACACAAAATATTTTCAAAAATTGTTTGCTGGTGTAATTAATTGACAACCGGAAATATTATTGTATTCTTGCAATCAATTATTCCCAATCCTCGACTGATTGAAGCACCTTGCTATCTGTTTATTTGTTAATTAAATGGCATTAACTTTCTCAAGTACATTCATGATGCTAACTATCATATCTAGGTTATGAAGCACTGTACTGGCGATGAAAAAGGATAAATAATTACTTTATATACCGGCCGGCCGCATGGGAAAAATAAATGATAGGCTGGTTTTTTTCTCCAGTACATTAGTCAAATGTAGTATGTGCATTGTCGCTCATATACACGTATATGACGAGTTATTATATATTTCATTTTGCGCGAACCGCTCGAAATTTGTGTGTCAGCTTGATTTTCACTCATCTCTTCGTAATGTCCTATTATTGCACAATTATCATTCGACAATAGATCTAATCAGAAGCCAGTTCCAGCTCGGATGTGATGATGTTCAACGCAAACTGCTAATCAAATTAAGTGAGTGATTAATCAAATTGTCACTCAAGCATGTAAAGTATGCAAAGTGTCACCTTTGGCTTGCAAAATTATAAAGGAAAATCCAACGTAAATGTATGACTTGTGTGAAGAAATCGTTCTTCTATTTCCTTTTGTTCAAGTCAAATGACAGCGGAAATTGTCAGCATCTCTTGTCAGGTTTTCGTATCAGTTATGCACTTGCTCTTTTCGATGGCTACCAAGATATCCATCCTTCATAAAAGTGCATTTGATTCTTGAATACTTTCTCCTGCTTAATGAGGGCACTGTATTTCTGCCTTGCATAAACAAAACTGGACAATGCAACCATAGGAATTAGTTGCGTGTCTGCGAAGAATATATTCAGGAGCAAATTACATTGATGGTTATAAAACGAAATTAAATAAAGAAACAAAAACCACAGACAGAATGCACTGCAGTTAACAAATACCGCTTATAATAGGAGGGATCGTGGGGGAGCGCCTTGACCAGAGCGATGCGTTACCCCGTTGGACAGTCACGGCTAGACGCTGAAATATGTGAGGTGCTGCTGGTCCAACACTGTTTGGCAGGTGGTCGGCGATCATTTTACTCGTTGCGATGGCGTCTTTGGTCCATCATCCAAGCGTCTCCACTGCGACCGGGATGGTGATCCCAGTGTCTGAATAGTGGGATCCGTGGGTATGACTTCTAGGGCCGCTGCATGATCTCCGCTCCAAGTGGGGAGGAACACGTCCACAGGGGGAGCCTGGAATGAGGTTGGGGAACTCCTTTGAAGGATCCAGTCTCACTGCCTTTGCTGTGGAACTAGCAACATTTAGAGGTGTTCAAGTGAGGGAAAGATAGCGCTACAAAGTCACAAGAGTCAATCTGGTTTCTTCCATCCGCCTTGTTCACAGTCGCCTTGTCACATCGAATGTTACCAATGTCACGCGTAAGAACGTGTTCAACCATCTAGTCTTCTACGCGAAGTAGCGGTCACTTAGAAGATCTCCGATCTGAAGCAGAAAGACTTTATATCGATCCGGTGCGGAAAATCCATCTCTTCCAGATCGAAGTCAGAGTGTTTTAATGTCGGACTGCTAATAAATCGCTGCAGTTGGCAGTCAGTGTTACTTACGATCTCTCCATTCCTGCATATCAAGGCCTTTGTATTTGTTGTGTTGTCTCAGTAGTTTGTTCATTTTGATCTATCTCTGAAGTTTGTCGGGATTGAAGCCGTCATATTGAATTGTGTTGTCGGTTCATGGTGAGGGGAAGAGAGGATCCAGGCCTGCTTTATGAGCGGAATGTAGGTACTGTTCCTCTCGTCTTAAAACGTCCACCCGTAGGTGTGTACCTATACCTTCATGGTGTTGTGACAGTCTGCATCGCCAACTGATTTTAATTTAAACTGACCATGCTCCTTTAGGTCAATAATTGTGTTCCCATACAATCGTAGATGAAAAATGTTAACAAAAAATCTCATTAAAAAATCTGTAAACGTAGAACTTATCAAGAAATCAAGAACTTAGAGATTCCGACGCTAGCGGAATTTGACAGAATCTTGTTTATTCAGCGGTATATGTGGAATATCAGTATCACGGCGGCATTTTGCATTTTTATTGTTTGATAGACGGAACAGTTGGCAAAAAGCCGAAACATGAACGAATCTCATCAAATAAAATGCATATGTGATTCCCAAAAGGCCAACAATTTCCCGGTTTGCAAGATGTGTGTGTGTGCACGTGTAATTTTCTTTTTTAATGTACAGGGTGCCCATTAAAAAAGGTAACAATTTAAAAAAACACATTAAATTCAAAATTTATCAAATTTCTATTGACTATCAACGAATGATAGTAGCTAGCCTAGGTATTCAAAGTGACCACCGTCGACATCGAAGCATTTTTTAAGTCTTCCAATCCAAGAGTTTGCAGCTCTTTTTACCGTATCCATAAGGATGGCAGCCCAAGAAGCAACAAGACAAGTTTTCAGATCATCAATGTTCTGAATTTCAGTTCGGTTTCTTTGCACTTCTGATAGGAGTAAAGACCAGATGCAGTAGTCCATCACATTCAAATCAGGACTGTTCGGTGGCTAAATATCAGGGGAAATGAATTCAGGGCAATTTTCATCTAACCATTGAATTGTTCTGCGTGCTGTATGAGCCTTCGCCCCATCCTGCTGCCAGCACCATGAATCACAATTCATCACATGATTAATGTCGTCGAACATTTGAGGCAACATCTCTTGATTCACGGTTTTCTTTTTTCTTCGATATGCAGGTAAATGCTCTTGTCCTTCTGCATAACCTTCGACGAAACGCAGTTCTGTCTTCCCGCACCAGGACAACGCACGAGTAACACATATAGAACACAGAATAGTCTCTGTTCAGATTGATGCAGTCGATCGGAAGAACGATGGAAAACTTTAACCAAGAAATTCTGATGAAAGATCTCTTAATGAAAATTCAATTCAGTACCGGTCATGGGCTTGTGGTATTCCATGAATTGTTTGACACCTGCGAGGATTCGCATAGGAACGTTTTTCGGCAACCTCGTGTAAGGACGAAACAATTTGGCGAAAACAGTAGAAGATGGTACGGAAGCAGTTTCTGGAATAAAGTGCCTCTAAACTTACGGTGTGTTAATTGCAAGTCAAATGGAGTAATAAACTTTTTGAGAGCATACCTCCAAAAACAATCTGGTATCTCGTCTTCAATTTATCGCTTTTAAAATTTGACTTATTCGTTCTTTCATGTTACTTGTATACTGTACTTAATTAATGCATTTTTATTTTATATATTGTGGAAATGTGTCACATACATCATTTGTAGTGAGTAAATATAAAACTTGAACATAATCGTTTGTTGCTGCTTGTCTGACTCCACAACGAGATCTTCAGGAGGAATGTTTGTTTTGCAGGTGACAGATCGGTATATTCTTTCATTTTGATTGTTTACAGCAGGATGCACAGAAAAACTGGCTTCATCTGAGAACCAAACACTATGCCATTGGCCTTCGAAGCGATTTATCAACAGCATCGACTTCTGCTTTCTGGCACTTCTGTTCGTCTCGGTTAACCCTTGACACTGAACACGCTTATAGCATTTCAAAGGAGATTCATCGAGTACGTTAAAAACTACTTTTCGAAATGTTCAGTTCATTGGCAATTTGTCGCTAACTGAAATGTCTTCTGCTTTTATCTGGTGGAGTAACTGATAAACTAACAATGGCTTCTCTCGTTGGTGAGGCAATGCATCGTCGTTCTTTCTTTTCGACATTCTGCCACAGGAGGTCCATATCTTTTAAGGCTAGAAACGACGCGGTCCATTTGTCTTTTTGTGATGTTACTGAAGAACTTAGGAAGCACTTCAGAGCATTTTGTTAAGCCCCATGTCGGATTTTCTTCTTGAAACAACAGTATTACTTTGCGCTGGAAGTCTGTTAGCTGTTGCATTATTGCGAATTCGACTATCAATGATTTCTAGAACTTCAGTTCGCTGCTATAAATTTCAATACTTATCAGTTATCTGTTTATTTTGTCGTCATAGGCCTAATGGTTTGATGGATATCTATAGTGACAAATTATTGAAAAATTTGAATGCACGAGAAATGCGTCGTTACTTGGTTGGATATCTATGATAGTAGCAATTCAATCACGCTTTGAATACACGAGAAGTGCGTTGAGACCATAGTTTTGCATTTGGTAAGTCCGAGATTGTACACAATAGTGATTTTGAATGAATCAAGGACACTAGGAAGTCATGTTGATAAGTAAAAGCAAATTGTTACCTTTTTTAATGGGCACCCTGTAGTTTCATGATTCAGAAACATTTTTTGTATTAAGGAGTTGATTCAACATACGACGAGCATAGTGCACTAAGCCTTATTAAAATACATATACATGTGCATTGAACTTACCTTTTCGGCACTTATTAGATATTTCTAAGTAATTAGTCTGCAATCAATTTAACAGAGCATGCATTAAACTTATCCTACCTAGAATAGTCACGAATAAGCTTTGTTGTGAAAAATAGTCAATGGTCCTAGACGCAAAATGTAGCCGAGTGTTTTGAGAAACTGTCCTATTAAGCTATTCACTAAATAATTTCAGGAATTGTATTAAACACAAAAAGCAATGGTTCCAATTGAATTAAGATGTATAGCTAATTAATGCTATTTAACAGGCCTCATTTAGCTTTCTATAGATTATTGAATAATGCGTATTGTAGTTGTATAATGGGTATCCATAAATGTTTCTGAACTTTCTATGATGGCGAAGAGAGGAGCTGACTTCAATGTCCTTCGAACAAGCACACCAACGCTATGCTGTTCTGAACATTACCAAGAAGACTCGAACATTGCGCCATCTTCAATGAGCAATAGTTCAGTCATGATGATGAATAATATATTGATGAAATACATCTTTAAATTACTAGTCTAAATCTACTTTACGTAATGGATAGAGGATGGCTATGCGATTCTCTGGGATATAGAGAGGGAAATTATTTGATGAATCCCGAGGGCTTTAGCCCGAGGGATATATCAAATAATTTCACGAGCTATGTCAGAGAATCGCATACCTATCCTCTATCCGTTATAAAGGATGCCAGATTATTAGGACCATAGATATCCGCGATAAAATCCCTCTCTACCTAGATTTTCCCTGTGAACAAATTTTATCAGATGTAGAAGGGATTCTTAGATACGATTCTACAACTATGCAATAATCTGGTATACTTTATAAGTGTCTTAAATCGTAATTTAATGAATAGCAATCTCGTGAATGTATTTTTTGTGATATAGCGTTTGAGGGAATTTGCGAAATGAACTTCTTTGTCAATTCGCGAAAAATATCTCGGTTTGCAGTATCGTCTGCTATCACTGATTTCTAGAGTTAAAACATGCACACGTATATATCTCTAAACACTTCCCTTAATCACAAAAAAGTTCAACTTTAACAGCTGTATTTGCAGTACTTTTAGGAAATTGGACTTCTCAGTATTGATAGTGAATCTTTCAAGAGCTAATTTGTCAACATTCTCGTAAAAGTATCGCAATAATCTTGACAAACATTGATGAGGAATAATTCAATCAAGTATGTTTGGAGAATGGAGTTATATAACTAGTGGGAGTAGATTAAGAATAATCAAACTTTTCTATCGCCAAATTTATCTCCGTAACTCCGTTGGGAATACGTTCAACTCGTATATCTAAAACTCCATCTGATCTCAGTGTTTCAACTGCCCGTCAATTTCAACAAGACGTCTCGCCACCTTTCAGTATCATTAATATTTTATAAACAGATTGGTTGTGTTTGACGTGCTCGAAAGAGAATTCCCCAGAAGACTCGAACATTGTGTTATCTTCAATAGTTCAGGCATAATGGACATTATTTCTACCAGATACTCAGTGATGAAGCATTATTTCGAGGTTATCGACACGAAAACCGGCGCGGTGGCTTCGAGTTTACAAAACCAGGTTTTCGTAATGCACATTGATCATAGTATTCGGTAGGTACTAGATTCATGTCTCAAAATCAATAGATCGTTTGGACAAGTGAGCAATTGTTAATTTGACGCTTCTCAATGTTTCCGTTTTAGGTAAAGTCGAATTCTGATTTTCAATAACTTGCATTATTATTATTATTTGTCATCTTCAAAGCTGTCATTATCGTTGTGATGTGAGTTTAAAGAAATTTGTCGGTCAGCAGGTGCATGGATTCTTAAGACAAGAAAACAAAGGTCAAAAATTAGCTGTTATGCAATTTAGCAACTATAAAAAATTAGCGCTGTGCACCGATGCAGCAATTCACAGGTCACTGCACCGAAATGTATGAATTTCGATCAAAATGATGTTTTTCTGTTATGTCTCAATTATAGTTAACTCATTTTGTCTGCTATCTTTGTCACAGCGAATGTGGAGGGATCATATAATCGGCAATGGTCTTTGGAAAATTCGATTTTACATTGAACAATCTGCAAGGTTGATGGCTATTTTATCATTCCTCTCATCAAGGAGAACTAACCCTCTATTGAATTCACTCACTTTTACTTATTGAATTAAGCTAATTAGGATTTTAAATAATTTCAGCTGATTGAAAATGTGCGTTAGATCTTGCTTGAATGAGCATGGTTGTGGCTTTCTTGAATGAGCATGGTTGTGGCTTGCTTGAATGAGCATGGTTGGGGCTTGCTTGAATGAGCATGGTTGGACCTTGCTTGAATGAGCATGGTTGTGGCTTACTTGAATGAGCATGGTTGTGGCTTGCTTGAATGAGCATGGTTGTGGCTTGCTTGAATGAGCATGGTTGGGGCTTGCTTGAATGAGCATGGTTGTGGCTTGCTTGAATAAGCATGGTTGGGGCTTACTTGAATGAGCATGGTTGTGATTACTTGAATGAGCATGGTTGTGGCTTGCTTGAATGAGCATGGTTGTGATTACTTGAATGAGCATGGTTGGACCTTGCTTGAATGAGCATGGTTGTGATTACTTGAATGAGCATGGTTGGACCTTGCTTGAATGAGCATGGTTGTGATTACTTGAATGAGCATGGTTGTGGCTTGCTTGAATGAGCATGGTTGGGGCTTGCTTGAATGAGCATGGTTGGACGTTGCTTGAATGAGCATGGTTGTGATTACTTGAATGAGCATGGTTGGACCTTGCTTGAATGAGCATGGTTGGACCTTGCTTGAATGAGTATGTTTCGGGCTTGCTTGAATGAGCATGGTTGGGGCTTGCTTGAATGAGCATGGTTGTGGCTTGCTTGAATGAGCATGGTTGTGGCTTGCTTGAATGAGCATGGTTGTGGCTTTCTTGAATGAGCATGGTTGTGCCTTGCTTGAATGAGTATGCTGCGGGCTTGCTTGAATGAGCATGGTTGTGGCTTGCTTGAATGAGCATGGTTGTGGCTTTCTTGAATGAGCATGGTTGTGGCTTCCTTGAATGAGCATGGTTGGGGCTTCCTTGAATGAGCATGGTTGGGGCTTGCTTGAATGAGCATGGTTGTGCCTTGCTTGAATGAGTATGCTGCGGGCTTGCTTGAATGAGTATGCTGCGGGCTTGCTTGAATGAGTATGCTGCGGGCTTGCTTGAATGAGCATGGTTGTGACTTCCTTGAATGAGCATGATTGTGCCTTGCTTGAATGAGCATGGTTGTGCCTTGCTTGAATGAGTATGCTGCGGGCTTGCTTGAATGAGCATGGTTGTGACTTCCTTGAATGAGCATAGTTGTGATTACTTGAATGAGCATGGTTGTGGCTTGCTTTAATGAGCATGGTTGTGATTACTTGAATGAGCATGGTTGTGCTTGCTTGAATGAGCATGGTTGGACCTTGCTTGAATGAGTATGCTTCGGGCTTGCTTGAATGAGCATGGTTGTGGCTTGCTTGAATGTGCATGGTTGTGGCTTGCTTGAATGAGTATGCTTCGGGCTTGCTTGAATGAGCATGGTTGTGGCTTGCTTGAATGAGCATGGTTGTGGCTTGCTTGAATGAGCATGGTTGTGGCTTACTTGAATGAGCATGGTTGTGGCTTGCTTGAATGAGCATGTTTGGGTCTTGCTTGAATAAGTATGGTTGGACCTTCCTTGAATGAGCATGGTTTGACCTTGCTTGAATGAGTATGGTTGGACCTTCCTTGAATGAGCATGGTTTGACCTTGCTTGAATGAGCATGTTTGATCTTGCTTAAATGGACATGGTTGGGGCTTGCTTGAATGAGCATGGTTGATCTTGCTTAAATGGGCATGGTTGGGGCTTGCTTGAATGAGCAAAGTTTGACCTTGCTTGAATGGGCAAAGTTTGACCTTGCTTGAATGAGCATGGTTGAACCTTGCTTGAATGAGCATGGTTGAACCTTGCTTGAATGAGCATGGTTGTGGCTTGCTTGAATGAGCATGGTTGGACTTTGCTTGGTTTCGGCTTCGTTTCGTGCAGCGCTGTTTACTTAAACTTAACATTTTCGATAGTTTAGTTGTCGTGTTTGTCATCATTCGGGACATTTTGAATTTCTAGATTCAAAAGAGAATAAATCAATGATTATCACAACTGCGCTTTTGGTTAACAATAATTGTCGCTTTTTAGTATTGGCAGAATGATGGATGAAAATACATTAAACTCAGGATACGGAATTCTAAACTGCATTGAAATGATTTATTACTGACGACTTGTTTAGAATTATGGCAATGTGTTTATCACTTCCATCAAGTGGAAGTATAGATCTCAATAATTTGAATACCAGATACGAAGCCTGCCATGCCCTCTATCCGGTGTAAAAACTCGATTTTAGACACATCCTGACAAACCGCGATCGAGTTGCATTCTCTGCCGCCATCTCTGAATATCGACAATGTGATAATTAGGCCTCTAACTATTACAATGACACTAACTTGCTTTCAATACCTCAAATGGTGTGAATATAAGTCGTTGATACAGCGTTCAAATGCAAATCACATAACTCAGACTCCAACCGACAAAAGTTGGAGCTTTGAGAAGGTTCTCAGAGATTTACTACTATGTGATGGAGCCCGAGCAACTCAGTAAGTCGCTTAGTAAAGGTTAATTAATTTCTTAGTCAATACAGGAATGCGAATTTGTTCATGATCTCAGAAGTCAGAATATCAAGATAATTACAGTAATATAAATATTGTGCATGCAAAAAAGAATTCTCCTTCAAAATTGGATGATTTCAAGAAAAAATGGAAAGATCATTTTGTAGACACATAAGGACGCTAGACATTTCAGGTCCAGACTTTTGGCAGAATGTTAAATAATGATTTTGATATTCTGCACTTGTATCAGAACAGTTCCTGTTATCTCGTGACGTCTGTCCATGCTTGACGTATACAATCTAATAGGACACGATTCCTGCACACTGGTTTCAACTACCTCATTTCAGTATCCAGTGTTTTATCCAGCCCTGTTTTGGGGGAACTTTCCCATCCTAAATGTCAGAATTCCCCCCCCCCTCCCTACGATGGAAGGTATAGCTAAAATCATACACTAGATGCAGATGTAGCTGTGGCGATCAAATAAATCGTTTTCAGACAATAAAGTAATCATTAATCATTGCCTGGTGAGATACATAAACATTCAGAACCCCCTGAAAAATTCCCCCCCCCCTGAACCACTAGGAGTGGATAAAAGACTGTCAATATCTCAGATATTTAAAGATTGAACACGTGGCTTCTTTTTACCAACTGAGTCTGCGTGAACAGGACCAAAGTAACTGTCGAAACGTGCAGCCCGTGATCAAATAGACAATATTGTCGACTATCTCCGTCAACTTATACTCAGATGTTTAATTATTAATTTTTCTTAATTAATACAGTCAATCTGAAGATTGTTATCTATAAACAATGCAAACGCGTGTAATAATCGCCCATTCGATTAGAAGAGTCGTGAGTAAATAGCATTATTAATAATTGAGATACATCATCAGCTGAAAAATGGGACCAGACCTAAATAGGCGCCATTTTTCACTCCATTGGAGGAATCATCACCAGGTCAAGCTCACATACCTCAGCAACACACCTTAAGACGTTATGTCTTGATTACAAAACGGTAATTCATTATTCATGCATATTGTGCAAATGTGAATGAAAGAATAAGAAAATAATGCAATTTCACATTCAACGTATTAAACTTCAGCAGCTTACTGTGTGTAAGCTTTTGTAGAAGAACCTGACAGTAAACCCACTAGTAAACGCGTGAAAGGAGACCTTTTTTGCTTCACTACTCCCCAACCAAGGCGCGAAATCATGCTAGCACGTGAATCAGAGTGAGACAGTGTTCATACTGGAGCCTCACCAGACTAGGGTCAGTTCTAACGTACAGACTCGAACCCTCGACTTCTGTGCTTCCCCGTCGAAGTGCGGTCTTACCTTACGAAGACAGTTGGTCATCTTGCTGATGAAACCCCTGTACATGTTCTTGTATATTTGTTTGTCCAGTTTTATTTTTATACTCTCGTTCTTGTCTTTGTGAACTTTTAAGAATCCGTGTGTCCAGCCCAGTGAAGGCTTAATGAGTCCTCTTCAGGACTATCTGACATTTACTATTTCTAAATCATTTTTATATTTTAATGTATGTTGTATCCGCACGCTAGCGGACTTCAGTTACAACTTCACCAACTGAGATATCCTACCTCTCAGATACTTCAACAGTTGACTTTTCACTGATTACAACAAGCAGTACAACATTAAGTAACATTTTGATCACTTCTCATTGCTACCTGTCGACAGCATTAGTGAGGAAATTCCCGTATAATGTATTTTGTGAAATGCTGTCGTCACCGATATGTGTGGAGTAATGATGAGCTATCCTACCCGAAACCCGAACCCGAATGGTCGAGTTCGGGTCGGGTTCGGGTAGAGCAATTAAGACCTCGGAACGGGTAGGATTATATATTTTATCTAAAACCCGAAATAACCCGAACTCGGGTTTTTTCGGGTTGGAGCATACAAATTTGAAAAATGTTTAGAACTTTAAAAATGATTTTCTGTGAAGTTGGTACTGTTTCATGTATACCTGAAGTTTAATGAAGTTTTTCAAGAAATTGTGGCTTATTACATTATTCTCATTGTGAATTATTGATCTAATAAAATAGTTTGCGCTGCATCTTTTGCTTCTAAAACAACGAAAGATCATTATCAAATTAATTGAATCTGTTCTTGTGGTCTCTAAAGGCTTCATTCTCATAATGACATGTAGATCGTGGCTCGCAGGATGGACGGAAAGAAATGAAATTTAATTTAAGACAAGCTTTACAAAGGAACGGAAGCTTAGCTATACATCAAATATTATATAATTGAACTTTTAGCATCTATGTACAGAATTATGTTGCTAGATGTAGTGATGCAGCTCAGCTGCTCGGACCTTGACATCTTCATTAACATTGATAGTCAAAGTGTCTAAATCAGAGTTTGAAGGAGTATGCTGCAACACCTATAATATATCGCGAAGCAGTCGATCTTTTTCGTAAAGATTCCGAATTTTGTCATGTAGTGTAGGTTATATTAATTTCGTGGGTAATTATGCTACTTATTTAGTATTTGTTTGAATACTTAATTAGCCTAGAGAAAATAATTACTAACCACTGCGTATTTTAATGAAATACTAAAAATAATACGCCCGGTATCACATTAGGATTAAGCATTAGCTTTATATATAGAAATGTTTCTGATTTCTCGAATATAATCGGGTCGGGTTCTGGCACTCTTTGTCGGGTTCGGGTTGGGTTCTGGAACTTTTTGTCGGGTTCGGGTTAGACATTTGCACCCGACATCGGGTTCGGGTTGAAATTTTGTTCGACTGACTCGGGTATCCGAATTTTTGGAACCCGACCCGACGCTCATGTTAAGTGTGGAGTGTGAGCATGAATGCAATGGTACGATACGTAAAAATAGAACATCGAGGGGGAGATTCCAAGGCACGTGTGATATTGCACATTTTCAATTGATAAGTATTCATTATGATATGAATGCATTCATAATATGCAAAATGCATATGCACGATAATTTAAGCAATCCGACAAACAACTTTCTTTGTTGTGAGTTATTCCCCTGCCTACATGCACTTAAGACCGTAACCGAAGCAACGAGGAGAAATAATTAAGAGTCGCTGCAAGTTATATAGCAATTCAGTCACTTTATTTCTTCACTTAGTTTTGGTATTTTGTAGATTGCTGTGAAAGATCAAAAATCAATATTCTTTACATTTTTAGTATAAACGCAAGGCCCGCGGCCCGTGGGCAACCACGCCCCTCAGGATGGCCGCCATACATCCAGCTCTGCCCAGTATTCAGCTCACATCGATTAGCAGCCACTTTGCATGAGGCTTTTTTAGTCTTATCTTTTGTTCTTGAACATCGCAATTATACGGAATCAATTTTGTTGCAATTTGGCGATCCTGCAAAGAACTGAAACTGATTGCGCAATAAGGATAATCTCTCTGAAGTCTTCTGCGCATTTCTCAGTCATGACGTCATGTTCTCATCCATTAAATTGAAATGATAATGCTTAAGGGATTACTGAAAACGAGCGCTCATTATTGAAGTCTGCTGTTTATTTTCGATAATAGCAGCTGATACTCTAACGCTTAGCGTTTCATTAGCTAAAGCTGTCTTACGTGAATACTGAATTCTGTGCGCAATAAAGATTTGGAAACTTTCGTGATATCTTTTGGTTAATATCGTGAACGATTGGCAGGACCACTCCCTATTTGTTTCATTGAATCGTCTAAGTAGTTTTTGCATGTTACGAACGGTGGTGGTTCATTTCATCGACAGGTGGATGATATTCGATCAAGAACATTCATGGATAGTTAAAGACACAAATTGACTGAAAAATTCATAAACATCAAGCTATGATGTCTTATAGCCATAGAAATTAACAATACCATAGAAAGTCCTAGAATGGAAATTGCATGAAAATTATGGCACACGCCGGGGGAACTTAGTTGGGGCAGAAAGCAAATTTTGCGATCTGGCTTCCATGTTTTTTGATTGGCATTTATATTTATCAGGCCAATTCTTGATCTGGATGGTTGGCCGTTGTCCTAAGACCATGTACTCAAAAGCAATAGTGAATTTACAAAATGCTGCGCCGACAGGATGACAAAGAAGGAAATCCTTTTAAACGTTCTGTACGTTCATCATTTTGAAATATCGCTCCGATAATCTATCAATAGTATAATCAGACTCCTATGCAACTTGTAATGTCGATTTACAGAACATGCATAACTCCAGCTTGAAATCAGAGGCCAAGAAACCCTAGAGACCCCTGTTCACTAAATTAAATTTGAATAATTTTCAAAATCTCTACATGCATTCGAATATCAGCTTCCAAAATATCTCATGTGTCATTCAATGATTAATAGAAAAGTTCCAGCGACATTTCATTTATTTGAGAAATGATTGTCGGTAAAGAAACTTACAATGTGTTTATTCCTGAAAAGTGCCAGGTTTCTTAGCCACTTGAAGAAGAAATTATCCAATAATTAGACTTTCTATCTGTAAATTCTTCAGATGTTCTTAAAAACAGCACACCGACCACTTTCAATTATGACTTTGTGAACCAAATTTTAATTCGCATTCCAATATTGAAAAATTGGAAACTAGTTGTCAGTGATTGCTACAAATAGACACACTATATTAATCCATGGAATAGTAGGCTATTTCACATGAAACACTGCCGCCATCTCACTTAAAATTCTCTTCATGAAAATCCTGTAATTAGGTGTCAACAACTTCCACAACCAACTTGGCAAATAGTTTCACTATGATGCAATGTTTTAGATCGAATCTGATCCACAAACCATAGATTTTTCCATGTGCCATCATTGTACATAGACAAGATATCAAACTTCTATTCTGTTGTACTATTACCTACTCATAGACTTCTAAATTTCTCTGGACAGATAGGTGAGCAAAATTTGAAATCATTTTCTACATGTTCAGGCCAACCAACAGCTGTGTTACAGAAGATCGAATCTTGTAGATAATCGAAGGGATAAATGACTATTTGATGTGTCTCTTGTGCGATTCAATCTAATGCAAAATACCAAATAAATATGCCGCTGCTGGTTGTCAACCTAAATGCAATGATAGTGTAACACCAATGCATTCCGCTACATAACAAGGAATTTTGAATCTGTATAGTTGCATCGAGTTAGTAGAAAGTATTATATCCCAACTAAACATTCCGTCTTGTGTGAACTCCACTTCCACGAACCTGACGACAATACCATCACGAAGTACATAGATCATTATCGCTTGAAGAAAGTGAAAAAAATGAAAGTGCAATGAAGAAGAAATAAAAAAGCGTAATCTAAAGGACAGTGCCATCAAAATTCCTTTATGTCTAAATTCTTCTCCAAACAACTACAAAGTTGCGATTCGGCAGGGACACGTTTTTAAATACATGTTCTGGAAGTGGAAGCACATTCGGAAGATTCTTTGGAAAGAAGATTTTGTCTAAAATCTGCAAGGAAATCATTCGATCTGGGTTTGTGATATCTCAAAGCGATCATGGACTACAAAATGCCGAACATAAGTTGAAATCTTCCCTTCAGCGTCATCTGCGAATGTTCGCATCTATCACGTAGAGAGAAATCCATTCCAACAAGCACATATCATATATCACAAGTTTTCCAAAGTTATCAATCTGATGACTTTTGTATAATATCTGGATGACCAGTCAGTAAAAGAAATTCGAAATCGGATTCAGTTGTGTAATACTTGGGAAAGGCTGATAAAGTTGCTGGTGCAGTTGAAGTCTACGGACGGAAGATTAACGCTAGATCCTACCAATATCATTGAACATGCTAAAGGACAATTTCGAGAGGAAAAGAGAGGCCGCCGATTCCCACACTTTAAATGTCCTGAAATCAAGAGGAACAGAAAGCTCCTTCTTATATTTCAATGATTACAATGATGATGGACTAAATAAGCATTCCCAACCTGAGCAGCCACTTCTGAGGAGGTTGGAACAGATATGGAGCCATCCGACCTGTGATGGAGACCCTTCTGAGAAAAATCACAAGTACTCGAAAAAGTGCAATCGGATTATTTTTATAAGTGTTTTGACTGGACACGTCAAATGACTGGAGCAAATTATTTTATCTGCTTGCGTCATTGCACAGAGAGTGAAAATAAAATGAAAACAATTTCTTTATTGAAGTTTCTTGGACTCTGAGAAATGTTAATGATAGAATATCATGCAGTCAACCACAGAAGATGAAATGTATCCAGGATGTAAATGCTTGCATGCAAGGACTGATTTCAATATGAATCCTATTAATTGAGATGATGCCAGTGGTGCTAGTTGAAGTGCAAAAAATGTGATTCCTGTAGTGAATGTATTGTCAGAAATATTAAGTTGGCAATGCTCGACATCCCTGAAGCTGCAAAACTTTTGAATAAAATTTATCATGGTTGTCCAAACGCATCTGTGCTTCAGCCATGCATTCTTTGCTGGAGGCTATTCTATGAGATCCACCTGAATAGTTGTCTAAGAGAAAATAGCTTCTTGCTTTAAAATGAAAGGATGGTGCTCAGAATAGGCTATCGATATATCATCTCTCTTGGTGACTTTTCCGATTACTTCTTCGCAAAATCTTGCTGCACATACGTACATGAATCAGATTTCCGAAATTTCAATGAAATAATTCAACAGCATGTGCAAGAAATTTGTTCATGACATCTCAGACGCCTCATTTCTGAGACTTATTAGAAGAAAAATCGCAAAAATTGGCTAATAACGCGGAGGTCTAGCACATGTATTCAACGCATAACCATTCATTCTCATGCATCCTTACTCCCAATGTACATAAATATAGACACATACTGTGCTTTACCTGCATTGTTGTGGCAATACGTTCTCTAAAGTTTGATAACGCTTGATGACAGTCTATTTGCAGTAGTCTAATTTAGGACTGCTTGCCTGAACATGTATGAGGCAAATTTCAACCTATCTGTCCAGAGAAATTTAGAAGTCTATGACCTACTTCTATGCTTATAGCTTTATCAGTGCATGGACTTCTATAATATAGCATCTGGACAGATATCTAAAATAGCACGTGTACGAGGTGAGGCTGATATTGTATTTCATATTGATGCATTTAAGCATGTATCGGTTGATTAATTTTCGTGATAATGTATAACTGTATCTGGAAGATCATGCTGATTTGCATCAATTTTGAAGTATAATTCCTATAGTCTCTTTTTCAGTCTGACTTTGCCCATTGGTGAGACTCCTGATCAGAATTTTCAGTCGCCTTTTGCACATTGGCAAATGAGTTATCTGAGGAAACTTATTCATGTATCAATCAATGTCATTCACATAGATCTGCTGGCTACTATTTTTTGAATTAAATAAAACATTGGAATGCTGCTATTTACAGAAATTATTTACGAACACGCAAGATTTTAAAAGAGAGTTAATCAGTGATCAAAGTCAAATAATTAATCCTTTGGAAACAAACTGGCATTTCAGGTTTACACTTTTTTTACAAATATTAGGTCATATCTTCCCTTATCCAAGTGAAGCAGCACATCAAATACTCGTAGCACAAAGTGCTACGTTGATTCGTGGATTGGTTATTGGTTATTGGTTTTGGTTTTACTTCCTGAAATGACTTTATTCATTCGGGAACTTTCGAAGAACCAACACCAAAGAAAACACTACATCTGTTTGTTGCTTTGCCTTTATTATTAATGCCATAGTGGCGCATAGAAGCTCAGAATATTGATGCAACATGCACCAGGATAGAATCGAGCTAAATATCGAGCTGAATATTATTCAGAAAGAGGCCTAGCCATATCCATACAGGGTGCTCATTTCGATTGTGTGATAGAAGATAATGCAATAGCACTGCAAACTTGTATTATTTTTGCATCACTTAATGAAATTTCATGATCCATCCTATGAGATATGCATTTCCATATAGGGTCTAAAATCACTGTGAAAAATAAGATAAAAAAGTTCATGATCTTTATTGTGCTGAATTTTTCGATCGTTGTAAGGATGAGTTCAGGAGAATATACTCGTCTGCAACCTTGCAATCAGATTTCTGTCGCTCTGAAATTCGTAAAGTGCGAGTATAGTCTTAATCGTATTCACACATTTTTTAGTTTAATTTGAGGCGACGAACGAAGTCAGTTTTCATTTCGCATTTGAGGGCTATGCTTCCATATCGATTGAAATTTCTTCTTCTTCTTCTTCTTGAGGAAGACAATTGTGAGAATGTACTAACTTTGCCACCAAAGAAGAGTGATTTTGGTTTGGTCGTCGGCGTATATCACATTGTTCTTTATCGATAGATTCTGTGGCTTATTTTTCAAAGATAAGCAATGAAATGTAGGTGGAGAGTCTTTAAATTTACCGTCATTCTTATACCGGTACACAAACACAGAGCATGTGCTCAGCATTTTCCTTTCTCCACAAACATCGCTGATGATTTGAAAAACACTAATTAACAACGCCCGCAGAGCAAGAATAACAAGAATACAATGCACATAACTTCTGTATGAATGACATCGATTCAAATAGTCAGCCTCATTTCGTATAGAAGGGTTAATGATATCTGTTCAGATTTCTGTCCAGATGCTATATTATAGAAGTCCATGATCAGGGACTCCAATGTCTTCTGACTATGGCCATAGACATTGATGAAACGACCGGTTGATAAAGTAAACCACAATCGTTGCGAACATAGACATTCAATTGGAATAACCTAATTATAGGCATATCATAATGCCATTCTCTGAAGAAGATTGTCAGTTATAATGTTGAAACAGGAATCGATGAAGTCAACAATGCTGCATTATAACGCGTCGCTAATATACATTTGTAATGAAATGTCATCATTTAGTAGTTTAATGACTGCTTGATCACGATGTGCAAACTGCATAATGATAATTATTAGACAGCGTGACCGAATACCTCTGAAAGCGTTTCTGAACTACCCTTTTTGCACAATTTGATTTTTTAAGAAAAGCTGACGAAGCATGTGCTGATAAATAGACCTCCAAAATGAAAGCAGCCCTAATTTTTATTTCAGACCATTTGATTTGTTACATTTCTCATTAGCGACCCAAAATTGATACGTTTAGGAAATCTTTATTGTCAACTTGCTCGAATGTCGCCTGCATCAGTTGTGCAATCGCTTGACCATTGTGGGTCTGAATATCTGCTGAGGACATTCGCACAGCGGCAAGATGCTTCTGGGGAGAAGGAATCCATCAATAGCTGCCGAGGCTGCTAAAACTGTAGCTGAAATTGTGGATTCATCATGAGAATAAGACAAGTCGCCTTTCATGCTAGCACAGGTTGATAATGTTTCTTCTTGCGCAATCGACGAGTAATCAGAAAAGTAATCACATGGGGTATTTTTCGGGTCTACGATCGCTCACGTAGGGCATCGTTTGGGTTCACAATTGATCATATCGGGTGTCGTTTGGGTCCACAATTGTTCACATCGGGTATCGTTTAGGTTCACAATTGTTCATATCGGGCATCGTTTGGGTCCACAATTGATCATATCGGGCATCGTTTGGGTCCACAATTGTTCATATCGGGCATCGTTTGGGTCCACAATTGTTCATATCGGGCATCGTTTGGGTCCACAATCGCTCACGTCGGACATCATTTAGGTTCACAATTGTTTACATTGGGTATTTCTCGGGTCCACAATTATTTATGTCGGGTATTGGGTCGAGGAGCCAACCAGGATCCCTTGCCTCGATGCTCGATGCTCAATCATAGCGGATATGATCGTGGAACATTTAAACAGATCTTAAGACATTGGTGATATACAAAGTTTCAGTAAGTACGTAGGAAATCGGCTTAGTGTGATGACAAATCGCAAGCATCTCATTTGCAAAGAATTTGCACTTATCATACTTGTCAGTCGCAATAACTGTGGCAGTAAGCGAACTAGCATACTCTCGGCTGTTGCACTGTCCCTATCACCTGGTCACTATACGATAATGATGACTATTCTGTCTATCATGTGCATATCATTTGCTTAAAGTAAAGCTCATATATGTTTCACAAAATGTTAAGACCTTTAACTTCAAGGGAGTGTATTTAAGGCTCCAAATTGCCGATGGAGTCCTACATTGCCAAATGATGACGGAATCGTCCTGTATTTAAGTCTCGAATACAAAATTAGTGATATTTATGTTATTATCTATCAGATATCAATCAGATAAATTGTCTTGCAGACAATTCGAATATCGCCTACGAGAGTACGATGGAGATGACTTGCTGGAGGTTTATGATGGGTAAGTTCCGTTTGTTTCTTATTATGAATGTCTGTTGTCCAATAAAGGAGTTATTTATTGATTATCACCCTTTTTGTACGGCAGGGACATGACGTGTCACTATCATTGTTGCATTGCATCATTCATATTCGGATTATGAGCAAAATTGATGTGTTGAATATGGATTTTTTAATTGTCTTAACACATTGCTTAAGATGAATAATTATCCGGCAACGTTTCCGTTAGCAGTTGGTTAGATATTTCTTCATTGCGCAACGCGCCTTTCAATTTTCTGAAAATTTTATTGTACATACATATGAAAATGGAAAGCTGCATGACAGTCTTCCAACATTTCCATCCTTCCAATCGGTCAATTCTCGACAAAATCGATGCTTGATTACTTCCAATTTTTATCAATATTCAATCTAAAAGATGCTATCTTTCCAGCTTGAAAGATGTAAAGCTTTCCATCATAAACCGTTATTGGAAAAATGAATCAAGAAGAATACATGTAGATATAAGACTCACTCTCATACACCATCCATTTAGCGTCTTGTCCCGGCTCGCAGGGTTGGACACATGTAAATAAAAGACATCAATAGTAAAATGAGAACTATACAGCCATCCAGTAGACTGTGAATTATACATTCATCGATTTATTATTACTTCGGGGCCTAACCGAATTTTCTTACATTCGAATGTGTTTTTTAATGCAGGCACGTAGCTTTACAGCACGGCTTAGCCCACAGAGCGTTAGCCAGCACGACTGTACTCTACATCCAGATGTAACACGTCGTACTGTAATTTTTGTAAATCATTGTACAGAAACTGACAAATCGTTTCTATTGGTTAAATTTCTCAGTTCTACTCGTCAATTAAGGAATTTAGCCAATAAATACGGTTTACCAGTTTCTGTTGTTAATACACCGGGTAGAAGTACCATTAGCAATTTGAACAGTTACGGTATATGCCTAATAGTAATCTATGTCAGATGCAAGATTTATCTCAGACTACTGAATAAATATTTTATGCGTTACATGGTATCTTAAGTGATGAATGCCATAAAGGCTGCACAATCGCCTGTTTGCTGACCGTTATGCAGAACATCGAAGAAGAAACAAAGTCGCTGAAGCGATAGATAAATTTAATACTATAATTTTCTAAATTAAGAGTCAGATTGTTATAAAAGGAGACAGCATGAGTGCCATCTCCGATCAACTTGTTCATTTTCATGATAATTTGGCATGTATCGCTTCAACGACCTTGTTCTTACCAGGAAGGTTGAGGGGTGTATGAGAGCATATTGTCTGTCGCAGATAAATCAGTTCTGCGCTTGTATTACGCTTTGTGTTTCATTCAGAGACTTAATTGACCTTTGGGAGGAGACCTTTCCTGCATCGGCGACTTTTGCTGGAAAGGGTCCCGTATTGAGCACGTTGGTGTTTCCTTCCACAGACACACAGACTCGAACTCAGGACCTCATGAACTTCTGCACCGAAGTGTAGCCCTCGACCGAATGAGCTATCTTGAATTCTGTGTACGTTTGCAAGGTCAATATCGACGACAACAGCTCAGTTTTAGTTATGTTTGAGCCATCGGGCAGCATTAGGGGTCATTGAATAAATGATGAATAGTAGCTCTGGTGAAGAGATCAGCTAGATTGCTAGATAGTTCCATAGAAGGATGATAGCATTTAACATAGAAAGTTGACATCATCTGAAAAACAATGACTGTACACATAGAGATCAGCTAGGATTTGGAGTTTCTTAATCCGCATTCTATTCATAATGATGTTTTCCATAGAAGGATGATAGCATTTAACATAGAAAGTTGACATCATCTGAAAAACAATGACTGTACACATAGAGATCAGCTAGGATTTGGAGTTTCTTAATCCGCATTCTATTCATAATGATGTTTTCCATAGAAGGATGATAGCATTTAACATAGAAAGTTGACATCATCTGAAAAACAATGACTGTACACATAGACATCAGCTAGGATTTGGAGTTTCTTAATCCGCATTCTATTCATAATGATGTTTTCCATAGAAGGATGATAGCATTTAACATAGAAAGTTTACATCATCTGAAAAACAATGACTGTACACATAGAGATCAGCTAGGATTTGGAGTTTCTTAATCCGCATTCTATTCATAATGATGTTTTCCATAGAAGGATGATAGCATTTAACATAGAAAGTTGACATCATCTGAAAAACAATGACTGTACACATAGACATCAGCTAGGATTTGACGTAGTAAGGAATTGGGTAAATCAGCTGTTATGGAATTTCACGTTGCGTTGGTGCGTGCTGTTTTGGCTGCCTCAAGTCCTAGTCTCTGTCTTCAATTTCATTCCTACAGTATGGAAGGTACTATTAGAAAAAGTGCTGCAATGTGGAGTGACAGAATGGTCGTGGTGGAATCTGAAATTACAACGTTTCAAATTTTGAATAACTGGAATATTTTTTGAGGAAAAATGGATGAAATTGTAGAAACCACCGTGTAGAAGGTGGGGAAATTCCACAGTAACAGGCATCGAAGGACACTTTTTGTCATTGGCAGCGGAAAGGCTCACGCAGATAACGTTTTCACTTGCAATGGGATGTTTGTATAGACAGTTTCACATTCCTCTTATCTTCAACTTCACCGTGAACAGTATGACTAGCGTCCTCATTCAACCCATGCTGAGATAATTCTCTGTTCACTTCACATCAGTACATTCAATTACCCCTGGCAATGTTTACATGTTTCAAATTCAGATTTTAGATTCTGATACACAACTTGAACAATTTTCATGTTCAGAATGAGACACTTGTTATCGGATGCTGCATATCGTGGGGGTGTAATTGTGTAACGAGGCTGTTTGTGGGGGTAGGGGGTTCCTTGAAACGGCAAGCCGCCGAACAAATACATCAATAAAGCTAATCGTTCATCCGGTCATATTCACCGTGATAAAACAGCCATAAATCTGTATCTAGCCTTAAACTGTCATTTTTATCTCTGTTGGTTTTATTCTTATTCCTTTAAGATTGATGTTCATGTCAAATTGTTATTGGTTTCAAACTATTCAATTTTCGGAAAGCAACTGCAACTAATGGTGCAACAACAGCAACATTATTTGGGGTCCCGACTTGACATTGTATCCAGGAGGTCTGATGCTATGTTTATGTATCGTTAGGCCGCATCGTTCATGTACATCCGAAATTGAAGTACATTCATGTTCATCATTTAAGAATGTTATCGTCTACCATCGACCAGTCAGTCAGAATATTTATGAGGATCACTGCAAGTGAATGTTCCTAAACGCCGTAAAATGTCAATTCTGCATGATCAAATAGATTTGTCTTCAGACGTTTGCAGGAAGAGAGAGGGGGAGAGTTCGGGCTCACAATTGGGGAACGACAAAGCCACGATCATCTAGTCTAGCTCACGGAAGTGCATCGGAACGAATACAACTGTCGACGAGACTAAAACATGAAAAACACGCGAAAGGCGTTCCGGGGACTTGCTGTGCAGGATTACAGCAAGCTTGAAGTCTATGTGGTAACCAGTATGAAGCACATGAGACACAGTTGTCCAGGCAATATGTATTTCAACCCGCCACAAATTGTATTGGTTCCAAGAGTGGGTTCATCTTGTAGAAAAAAATCCCTTATCAATATATCAAAAATCCAGGAAAGTCTAGTCAGTGGAACACCCTGAACTCACCAGCTTAAGTCACGAATCTTTTCGAAACATAATGACCGGCATTGGGGCTCAGCAAACACGTTTACTCCAATGAAATCGCAGATGGAGATCGCAACAGCCAATCAATATGAAGCGCTGCAGCTTTATCTCACTTATCATTTACCTTCCACATGGCTCTCACCAATCGCAATTTACCTCTAATTCGCAGGCATGTTTTCCGAATCATGTCCATTTCTCAGTCATCGCTCAAAAACACTTGCAGCTATCTGCAAATGTAAATTGATACAGATTTCTGCAAGTTAAGTCACAATCTAAGTTTTTTAATCAATAAGCGATTACTTTTCGATAATCTACTATCCATAAACGTGTAACTGTTCAAGCCGGTAGATCGGAAACGCGTTTACACAGCCTCACCTTGTAGATGACTGTCTTAGGAGCCTGTATGGTGTAAATGATAAATATGTGTATAAGTTACGACACAAATGTTTATGTTTTTCATTAATACGCGAAGCCTTGTTGCAAGTATTCTCTTGTGAATATGCATAGAAATTCAAGCATCTATATCAAAAACCCGTATACGCACACTTATACACATTCCAAGATACATGCAGAGGTAAATTGATGCAGGTTGATGCAAAGACAATGCTGCGCTAACACCCGAGGCTGATTGTTATTGCTGTCTAAATTCAACCATGCTCACAGTTGCATTGCAATATGACAATGTCACCATGGCAATGTCATTGCGGTCAGGATAGCATGATACATGGAGAGTATACAGCACATAGATATCATGTTGCGATGAATCTCGTCATGATGACAGCTGTATCGACCATAGAAATAAATTGTTTATCTGAAGTTCGCTAGAATGGAAATTGACTCAAGGTCGCGGCACATTCGGGGGAACTAAGTTGGGGCATGAAGAGCCAATCAAAAGCTTAAATTTACGTATGTGACTGATTCTAGCCCAATGATGCAGCCGTTGACAAGTGTATCTAAGTGAAAATGCGTGCGATTTATGTGCCGTTATTGTGCATTGCATGAAACGTAACTTCCGTTCTAGAGGCTTTATTGTTGCCAATTTCTATGGTATCGACTATCTATGCATGTGAGAGATATTTTAGAAGTCTTAGTCAGCGCATTTCTACATGGGTATTCATAGCATTGCTACCCAGTCCATTTCAGTTACGCACGATATTAGTAACATAGATTTTTTCGGGCAACAAAGTCGGAACAAGTCGGGGTTTTTTTGGGGGGGAGCTTGCGCGCTCTCAAATCGCCTACATTATTGCCCTCGAAAATCCATGTTGATGTTATATTGTCCCGACTGATTCAGCGTTTTAGGTCCAGTCCGGTTTGAAGTCCTAACAACCGAATCCGGGAAATGATTTGTCATTCAATCTCATCACTTGACTGCTTGTAAACAGATGTCACGTAGATTTTATTTACCTCTTGACGGAATATTAATGTTCTTTGATAGAAGCGGATTTGATGTGATGTTTTGTCGTAAATGCATTTTGGAGTTTTGCGTGAAAATATTGAACTTTTATACTTTATTCGTCTCCTCTTTGATCCCTCCCGACCAACGAAGCAGAAATTCATGCGTCCCTATCTCAGTGTCGTCAACATTCTTACACCTTACCTCTCAACTCGAAGCATTTGCCTTGTCAGTTCACTGCCAAGACTCACACTGTGACTGCTCATTTTCCCATCTCTTATTGCACGCAACATCTTGTAACCGCCACTTCACTTCCTGGCCCTTTCTCCATCCCATTTACATCTCGGCACGCGTAATACTTTAAAAGTTTCTCTTAATAAATTTTTCCATTTCCGCAATTTCATTCTTGAACTCTTCATCGCCATCTATCCCCTGTGGTTTCTTTACCAGTCATTTGCCTCGGATTGACAAACCTCATTCTTCCTATTGCCGTAATCTCCGTCAGCAAACACGGGATTGAATTTAGAGATTGCTATGAGCTTGTCGAATAACATAGCCATAGTCTTACAAGAAAACATAGACATCAGACCACAATTATGCTTTGTCATACAGATTCATAGACGTCACAGCTGATTCTTAAGATGACTGTCTACGGCAACTTTATTGCTGACATTTTATTGCTGTCTCCCACAAGTCAGTTTGCAGGCGGCATTTCCACTTGCAGCATTTTCAGTGACACGTGCAAGTTGCGTGGAAGCAATAAAGTGTCACATGGAAAGTCGCCTCTAGAGTCTGTCCAGCAGCGATCTGAAGCGGTAGATTTTTGTCCAGTCCACTCAGCTCTCTTCCATTTTAACTTTTCTCCTGATGAGTTGTTGCAGATTTCAGTCTATTTAGGTTTCCTTTCAGAATTTGAAACCTTGATTTCGCGATGCTAGGAATCTGACCCAAAGTTACATTCCTTTTATTCATAGGCTCTATAATATTTTCATTGGACAGCTTTCGTCAGGCTGTGGCCATCCATGAGCTCTTAAACATCCTTCGAAATTTGACGCTTCTGACGACATACAGAACTTCCTCTGCCGTTGATGAGCTTCTGAGGTCCTATGAAACTATACAAAGAAGTGGACAAACCACATGCTGTAGCACTTGATCTATGTAACATGTAAATCGGGTGTATTAGAAACAAGCCATCGAACATGTTCAGATTGAGATTGGCTAGTCAATGCTCCGATTAATGCGTCCTCTAAGCAAATCGAATGCGTTCAGCTAAAGCGACTAGTGGATTGAGGGTTGAATCTGATTCATTAGCTCCTGGCTGCTGACCCAGCTTCAAGAACTCTACCATCTGTTTTCGAGTAGCTGCGACGAGACCTGATTCCTGAGACGCCAACAAATTAGCTATAAATTATTATTAGGAGTTATAATACAAATTATACAAGTCCATGTAGCTTATGGAACTGAATTTATTGAAAAAGTTAACACAATTACCGGTTTTTCATCATAAAAATTCGAACCATTTAAGGAAGTAAGCGTCAACAAAAGGAACTTAATAAGTGTAAACAAAGGAAACTGTGGTAAACGTCACCAAAGGAAGCTGTAGTAGACATCATCAAAGGAAGCTGTAGTAGACATCATCAAAGGAAGCTGTAGTGAACGTCAACAGAGGAAGCTGTAGTAAACATCAACAAAGGACGCTGTTTTAAACGTCAACAAAGGAAGCTGTAGTGAACGTCAGGGAAGGAATCTGTACTAAACGTCAACAAAGGAAGTTGTAGTAGACGGCAACAAAGGAAGCTGCAGTGAACGTCAGCAAAGGAATCTGTAGTGAACGTCAACAAAGGAAGCTGTACTAAACGTCAACAAAGGAGCATGCAGTGAACGTCGTCAAAGGAAGCCGTAGTAGACGTCAACAAAGGAAGCTGTTGTGAATGTCACCAAAGGAACCCGTAGATTACGTCAACAAAGGAAGCTGTACTAAACGTCAACAAAGGAAGTTGTAGTAGACGGCAACAAAGGAAGCTGCAGTGAACGTCAGCAAAGGAATCTGTAGTGAACGTCAACAAAGGAAGCTGTACTAAACGTCAACAAAGGAGCATGCAGTGAACGTCGTCAAAGGAAGCCGTAGTAGACGTCAACAAAGGAAGCTGTTGTGAATGTCACCAAAGGAACCCGTAGATTACGTCAACAAAGGAAGCTGTACTAAACGTCAACAAAGGAAGTTGTAGTAGACGGCAACAAAGGAGCATGCAGTGAACGTCGTCAAAGGAAGCCGTAGTAGACGTCATCAAAGGAAGCTGTAGTAGACGTCATCAAAGGAAGCTGTAGTAAACGTCAACAAAGGAATCTGTAGTAGACGTCAACAAAGGAATCTGTAGTAGACGTCAACAAAGGAATCTGTAGTAGACGTCAACAAAGGAAGCTGTAGTGAACGTCAACAGAGGAAGCTGTAGTAAACATCAACAAAGGACGCTGTTGTGAACGTCACCAAAGGAATCTGTGGTGAACTTCATCAAAGGAGCCTGTAGTAGACGTCAACAAAGGAGCCTGTAGTAGACGTCAACAAAGGAGCCTGTACTAAACGTCAACAAAGGAAGTTGTAGTAGACGGCAACAAAGGAACATGCAGTGAACGTCAGCAAAGGAATCTGTAGTAGACGTCAACAAAGGAACATGCAGTGAACGTCAGCAAAGGAATCTGTAGTAGACGTCATCAAAGGAAGCTGTAGTAAACGTCAACAAAGGAAGTTGTAGTAGACGGCAACAAAGGAGCCTGTAGTAGACGTCAACAAAGGAGCCTGTAGTAAACGTCAACAAAGGAGCCTGTACTAAACGTCAACAAAGGAAGTTGTAGTAGACGGCAACAAAGGAACATGCAGTGAACGTCAGCAAAGGAATCTGTAGTAGACGTCAACAAAGGACGCTGTTGTGAACGTCAGCAAAGGAAACTGTAGTAAACGTCAACAAAGGAAGCTGTAGTAAACGTCAACAAAGGAAGCTGTTTTAAACGTCATCAAAGGAAGCTGTGGAAGCGCAACACACTGTCAAAAGTCATCTACGCAGTCTCCCCAGCAGTACACAACCTCACAGACAGTAAAAACCCACAATTTTCATCTCATGCAGCAACTACTCAAGCAAACACACACCACGTCGGCACATACATTGCGCACAAAGAAAGCAACAAAATCATTAACTCAATCCCCCAAGCAGTTCGCAAATCAGAGCAAAAACTTGACAGACATACACGCAGAACACTGGCAAATCACCGCCTCCTTCCGGTGCACAATATAAACCCGTCCGTCCATTCTTCTCCTCTTTGCACGTCGCTGTAGACCACAACCGCACAATACAAAGCCTCTCTCCTCTTGCACACAATGTCGATGGAACAACACGTGGCGTCCCCCTGCACTCCTCCCCAGGGGTTATCAATAAATTAATTGCAATTAATTGGGACTGAGCAATCAATTAATTTTAATTGCATCTTTGAGCAATCAGTTAATTGCAATTATTAGTCGGTACCAATCAGTTAATTGCAATTATTAGTCGGTACCAATCAGTTAATTGCAATTATTAGTCGGTACCAATCAGTTAATTGCAATTATTAGTCGGTACCAATCAGTTAATTGCAATTATTAGTCGGTACCAATCAATTAATTGCAATTATTTTCATGCCGCAATCAATTAATTGCTACCAATTAATTGCAATTACTACAATTCAGATAATCTCAACTAACCCCTTGACCACCGTGCTGCTGTGAGTTTCTCGTTATAGCTTGCGTCGAATACTTCTAAACATTCATGTAGGTCTGCATTCATATAGATAATGCCACCACACTCCTATAGAGTACTTTGTTCGAGTGCATCGAAGTTATCCTCCGGCTGACTCACTATGACAACGCGACAATCCCTAACCAGCATCTGTATGTGAATCGCTAAGCGCTCGCCAAAATAGCCATCATGAAATGAGGGACTTGTTCATTGAGTGTGACTAGTCTGAGACAGTGCAATACAGAGCAGAAAAACATCCATATCGTCAGTCTGATAACAGTATATCAAAAATCAATTGCAATTAACTGGGACTGAGCAATCAATTAATTGCAAATAGCGGCCACTACCAATCAATTAATTGCAATTATCTTCCTGCAGCAATCAATTAATTGCAATTAATTGCAATGCAATTAATTTTTGATAACCCCTGCTCCTCCCAATAGTAGGGAGGGATGGTCGACACCAACACCAGAAGAGCAACTCACACGCAAAGGTATTGTGTAAACCCGGACTGCGACATAGTTGTTTGAATTTCACGCTAATTTTATAAAAGATTGTAAACGTCAGCATGCTTCATGCATTTTCGGAAAGCCTGGGGCTGAATATCCACATAATATGCAATGAATATTGTGACAAAAGTACTCGCAAGAATTAACGTTGACTTGATTGACGATGTAAAGTGCATGCTTCATAACGAGACGCACCAATGGGAAACTGTGTTTTCTCAGACATGATAAACAAAGAGGCATGAGAATGGCATCCTTACAGAAGTTGGATGCACTTGACATTTCATGAATATTTCAAATGATTCAGAAAAACTTCGTATTTGTGTATGCCTGAAAGACAAAAAGGCAGATTTTTGTGTAGGGATCGCATGTGAATGGCTTGGCGTTGGATGTTTGATCGTGTCACTTGAAGATCGTTAAACAAAGAAAATAATTTTCCAAAAATTCTTCATAATAATCCTGAGAAACTTCAGACAGGCGTGTAATTTTTCCGGAGTTTTAACCTTGAAAATATTCTAACACATCATAAACTTGATTGAAGGAAGCGTGGCTAGACTTGTAGGATCATCACTTTTCAACACCATCGAACATGAGCATCATCTTAGAGTATCTTGTCATCAACTTTGATGACAAATTATCAAATTGTATGTAGAAAATGAGATGGGCATGATAAGCTGCTTGATTTACCTCACCTACAAACCCGAATGTTTGGCTTATATGGAATTGACATCCAAGGGATTGTATCCAAGTCCTTTTGGGGCTACGAAAATTCAAGCAGTCGTATAATTAGAAGCGAACTTTGGAAGCGTGGTGTAAAATGCCAAAATGTCAATAGGGGAAAGCAAGGGACGTGAAAAAGGGCGGTGCTGCCAACTGGAGATGTAAAAATACAAAATGGGTTTTCTTTGACATTCTGCAGCAATAAAGTATCATCTTGTGGGAGCACACAATCCCTGACTACGTATATGATAAATGCCTCGATAGAGGATTTAAATGGTCAGAATGTCCGAGTGGCGAAGCCACGAGGATATTTGGCCATTTGGATCCGATATCGAGGCATTTATAACATATTTATAGCACTGTATGTAATGATATCAACATTGACAAACATAATTGATATATTCAACCATAGATTTGGGATTCTGTATTCTTGGAGATCTAGAATATCTAGGTTTCCATAGATTTATTTTCATTTTTAGATTTGAAACCTTGGAATTCTATGGATTCAGTCTTATCTATCTATGCATTCGTTGTAGGAGTCCATGGATAGCAAAGGCATGAAAGATCGAATTCTACGGTTCATCCACAGACTACAATAGCACTATGATTTAGAAGTCCATGGATTACCTGGTATATTCCATGATATTCTCAATGGTGTTTGAAATTTGAATCATGCATAATCTAACTGGAATAATCTGGTCATTTTATCCAAGCTCATCTGAAAGGTTTACAGATAATGGCTTCACGTATTACTGAAAATCAAATTCCCACTTCCAGTAGATTTGCATCAACTACTGACACTGAAATTCAAAGCCATCTAAATGAAGTGACCCCAAAAAATACTATTCAAAAAGCGAAGTGGGCATTTAAGCTATTTAAGAGTTGGCACGATGAATGGAAAATTAGAATTCACGGTCCATTAAAGGTAATCAAGGGAATTGATGAATTTACCGAATCCGATTTGAATTACTGCCTCAAGTACTTCTTTTCTGATGTCAGAAAAACTGATGGTAGCAGGTATCCACCGTCAACTTTAAAAGAGCTTGGAGCGATGATTCAATACAATTTCATACACAACTACAATTTTAATTTCTCCTTATTCAAAGATCCTCAGTTTCAAGAGTCGCGCATGGTCCTAAATGCTGAAATGAAACTGTCAGCTAAGGCTGGTCTTGCTAAACCCAAAAAGCGAGCAAACAATATACCGATTGAAGCCGAAGATGAATTGTGGCGAAAAGGAATTTTTGGATATTCAAATCCAAAACAACTTCAGCAAACGTTGATTTATCATCTTGGATTGCATTTTAGCATAAGAGCAGCTCAAGAGCAATATGATTTGGACTACGGTGAGGATTCACAAATACGCCTTGGAAAGGATGAAAATGGTGACTTTCTTGAATACACATAGCAAATGTCTAAAAACAAACGCTTTGGTATTACTAACACAAGAATGGATCCGAAGGTCACGCGAGTGTATGCCAGTGATAATGCCGAACGCTGTCCTTTGAAGTTATTCAAAGAGTACGTGTCGCATCGCCCTGAAGCTCATAACCAAGAAGGCAACAAGGCATTTTATCTTGCATGCATACCTTATCCTCGAGGCCCCGTCTGGTATAAAAACACCCGCTTGGGTATACATAGCATTCAGCAAACTGTGAGGAACTTGTTTCTACATTCTACATCAAGTGACATGTTCCTTACAAATACAAGCCTGAGAAGGACCGCGAAGAATAGGCTGGTGCAAGCCGGGATTCCAAGCGAGATCGTCAGGAAGAAGACTGGCCGCATATCTGATGCTGCAGATTCTGCATACATCGATGGGAGCTTATTTGAGAAGCAAATGAGCAGTGCTATATACTGTAATCAGTCAAATAACGAAGTGAGATCCATTGAGTGTCAAAGTGGAGCAAGGTTCTCATTCCAAAATTGCACTGTTAAAATTACAGTGAATGAATGCAAGGAACTAAATGACTCAAATGAAAAATGACTTCTGTGTTTTTGCAAAGTGTTCTAGTTGTTTGCCTTAACTGAATGTAAGTACTTTTATGACCAGTACTTACACTGATGTAAGTACTGAGATTTTAAATACAGATATCGACAAACTATAGTACTTTCCTGAAAAATAAAATATGGCTTTTAACAATACTAAATACCATTTACAGTGCTTTAAATAACAGGTAATTCGTGTAAATGCATAGTTATTTTCTTGAGAGAGGAAATATCAACTTTTCCTCCCACAGCTATGTTGTACAGCCCGAGCGCAGCAAAGAGGAGATAGACAGATAGCCAAGGGAGAGCTTTTCATTTTGTGATTTATAGATGTCTATTGTTCATTATGAAATTGACAGCTATACCGCGAAATCTATGAATGAGTAAGTCAAGGGACTGTATCGATATCTTGGTAGTCTCTTGCTAATCATAACAAGTTTACAGACTTCTATGGTTTTCTTACACACGAGCTTGCACAAGAAACGTTGACTGCAGGAGAAGAAGTTAGCTTTGTGATCCCGTGGGACTGAAAAGTTGATTTTTCCTCCCTGCAGTTTACATAGAAGAGATATCTTTTCACTCCCACACAAAAATGAGAAACATGTTTAGCGCTACATAAAATGATGCGTTCCTGTGATGTGTGATTTCCCATAGAGATTTTCTGGAATGCGTGACAGCGGACTTGAGCGATATACTCCTGTTATTAATTATATTTGGCTTCCGCATTGCCATATATTCAGGTAAATATTGAATATTTACGATATTTTGGAGAATGAATAATATAAAGGTGGAGAAGTTGGGGAATAGTTATTTACGCAACCAGTGCATGATTGCTTCTTTATAGCATTCCACGAGTTAGATATCTTAAATGCCCGAGCCCGTAGTCGTGTGAGGGCTATTTAAATCTAACGAGTTCGAATGCTATGATGAAGCAATCTCACGCACGAGTTGCGTAGAGGAATTTTATTTGACGACGTGCTATGATGATCAAGGACAGATTGTGACTGACATGTCTATGATTATCAAGATATATTTCACTCACAAACGACATCTAGAAAGTTATAAAAGGGTATGTCTGAAGTTCAGGGAAGGTAGCGTCTGAAGTCGAATCAGAGGTCAAAAACAGTGTTCAAAGATTGCAACCTTTTGGGATGCAACCCAATACACTGTTTGCATTGCCAATTTGAACGGCAACGCTCAAGGATTGCTGGAGGTAAGTAGCTGCCTTTTTCTCGCCAGTTGATTTTACCAGGCGCTTGCTAACCGTTTTGAAAAACTTTGCAGCACTATCACCATACGCCCCCATAGTTTCGATGCAAATTGGAGCAAAAATGCATCGGTCTCCAATTTCGTCGTATTTGTTAAATTTGCGAGTTTCAGCGGCATTACCAACTGCACGTGGGGTCTTTGAAGCAGTTCACACATACGTGGAGGCATGTGTGTGGCTACATGTAAAGTCCCACACAAGGGCCCGGCCTCTTTCCCACTTCAAAAAGGTTATTCCGTCACGTGTCTTGTTGTGACTGCGGAATGTGCCCATTGGTTCAGTGGAATTCGGCACACCTGCTGAAACTAAGGCTCTTGATATCAGGTTATTCACTGCTGCATGTCAAAATAGCCATCTGAAGACCTCTTGCATACAAGTGCGTGTTGAACCAACTAACTCATTTGATAAGAAGAGTTAGTTGGATAATATACCAATTATCAAGTAATATTATCAAGATTATTTGAATAGAAATTAGTCTGATGAAAATCGTGAAAACATCTATTCACAGACGACCATTCATGGAGACTATTCATTCATCCGACCTCCAGACATCTACAATTAATGAAATAATTCAAATCTTGTTCTCAGACGTCGGGTTCAAAAATTTGAACTTCCAAACACGAATGCAAATAGCTATTGCGTTCTATGCACAAACCATTGGTAGGTGGATGTACATAGAAAGCCGGCAGCTGACGGATTAATATAATGCTATTGTATTATTGAGAATTGCTATTGTACTATTGTATTGCTCTTGAGAAGTCTATGAATATTGCAATTATTGATCACTGTTGGTAGCAGATATTGTATGTAGAGATGAAGAAATCTTTTACTGACTTTTACGGAATTCCATGATAGTTTGCTCTCTCAATAGATGGTAATTCATGAAAAGTTTGAAAGTCTCTGAATGTTTGCAGATGTGAATAGATTTGAAATTCATATTATTATTTCTATCTAAAGATGATTTGAAAGATCAGTTTACTAATTCATTCATTAATGGATTCTCAAGCTGGAGTGACGGACGACGGTTCATGGCTATCTACGGTGAGAATTCCATGTGAAATTGGCGGGCATCCAATGCCGGGCAATAATGCATTTCAAACTCATTTCAATTATTTCCATGACCTCCAAAGCCATCGAAAGTGGAATGTAATCTGCTTTACAGGTCAAATAAAGACGGTATAAAACGGTTTGTTGTACTCCTTGGGAAGTATAATAGTTATTTACGCAACTAGTGCCAAATATCCATCTTTATTGCTTTCTTCGAGGTCAACATATCTATGCACGAGCCCGAAGGGCGAGGAGAAAGCAAAAGATGGATATCTTTGCACGAGTTGTGTAGGTAATTTTATTTTTCACCGATATCATGACCATTATGACTAATCTAATTCTATGGTATTTGATGAGTTAAATAATAAGCGGGTTTTATATAATTCAATCGCATATATCTATATAGAAATCTATAATTCAACCAGTGCAATAATGAAAATATTACTGCACGCCCGTGCAGTCATCTTCTTTACAGGTAAAATAAAGTGACAGGATATCTACATGATACGCACGGTGAAAAATAAACTTTATTATGGAAGCAATGATCATAGAGATTAATGGACTGTACAATATAAAGGAGTATTTAGGTAATTCACTCTGTACTTCAGACGAGTTTATTCTCAGTCTGAGTAACAAAAAGAACGTCAATGACAGTGATTAGATGATGCGATAGATTAGTCATAATGAGTCTGGCAATCTGACCAAACCTTTGATCGAAATCTAAGTTTCAGCAGGATGCTCGAAATCAGTCTTAATGACCTGAGGGAAACTTGCTGATGAGATAAAACAGGTGATCAAATGAAGTTTAGCCTCAATGAGTTTGTAGGCGGGGTTATCAGGTTAACCCTCTTCGACTTCAAAGAAATCCTGAGCAAGGAAAAGAGCTTTGACGGAAGGAAGTGCAACCCCAACAACTAAGTTCACTTATCGCACGCATCTCTTAAAGAACTAAAGAGGTTCAATTCTGTTCCGGAAGAATGGCGGGGATGTCATTTTGAAGCAATAGTACATTATGATGATTCGCGGACTGCATCAGCAGAGGATACGGAATGAAATGAGATTGGTTAGGTTATTTTCTCTTTTCGGAACAAGCTCTTATGAAGATGAAGAAGATATTAATCATAGATATGGAACAATGCTTTGATAGATAAATATACGACAAAACGAAGTTATGAACGATAACTCTTGTGATAACAATGAAGAACTGATGGAGAACAAGATTTTGACAATGCAATGAGTTGATGAATGGTTTTCGACAAATGCATTATTGATAACATCTGAACGTCAATAGAGCATTCGATAGAACAATTGATTAAGGCATTATGAGAGAGACACGACGAGTTGTAGAGGTGAAATACATCGGTGAGGATATCACTGTATCAAGCAAGCGATCGAAGAACGGAGATAATTTACTCATAGACAGAGTTGTACGTCAATCAACCAATGCGAAAAAATCGTTTGTTAATTGAAATGTTGTGAATTCCAGGCAAATATGATCAGTAAACAACAACGGTGAAAAGCTGCATGCCAATAATTTGCTATGCAAGCTACGATTAAAACTGCGGTCAACTAGCCGCATCCCCCAGAGTGAAAGAGCAGTTCGTTCTCCGAAACGTTGTGGATTTTCTTGTACTTGCCATGTTTCATTCAGCTGTGATCTTTATACAAAAACAACTGTTGTCTTGGATTGCATTCCTGTTTGAAACGTCGATTATAAGCAGACAAATCAAGAATCAGTGTATATTTCAATTGGATTCATTGCAGATAAACCATATCTGAGACGATAATAAAAAACTTTTTCAGTGAAATTGCAATAATGGGCATTCGAGATTGACCAGAGAGATGGTAATCTTGGCTAACATACAGTTTACTTATGATAATAACGAAGACAGAGGGTTGCCGGTCAGCGGATATGATCGATCTGAGGGTTGCCGGCCGGCGAACCTGACCGGTCTGAGGGTTGCCGGCCGGCGGACATGACCGATCTGAGGGTTGCCGGCCGGCGAACCTGACCGATCTGAGGGTTGCCGGTCGGCGGACATGACCGGTCTGAGGGTTGCCGGCCGGCGGACATGACCGGTCTGAGGGTTGCCGGCCGGCGGACATGACCGGTCTGAGGGTTGCCGGCCGGCGAACCTGACCGGTCTGAGGGTTGCCGGCCGGCGGACATGACCGGTCTGAGGGTTGCCGGCCGGCGGACATGACCGGTCTGAGGGTTGCCATCCGGCGGACATGACCGGTCTGAGGGTTGCCGGCCGGCGAACCTGACCGGTCTGAGGGTTGCCGGCCGGCGGACATGACCGGTCTGAGGGTTGCCATCCGGCGGACCTGACCGATCTCAGGGCTGCCGGCCGACGGACATGACCGGTCTGAGGGTTGCCGGTCGGCAAGCCTGGCCGGTCTGAGGGTTGCCATCCGGCGGGCATGACCGGTCTGAGGGTTGCCGGCCGGCGGACCTGACCGATCTGAGGGTTGCCATCCGGCGGGCATGACCGGTCTGAGGGTTGCCGGCCGGCGGACATGACCGGTCTGAGGGTTGCCGGCCGGCGAACCTGACCGGTCTGAGGGTTGCCGGCCGGCGGGCATGACCGGTCTGAGGGTTGCCGACCGACGGACATGACCGGTCTGAGGGTTGCCGGCCGGCGGGCATGACCGGTCTGAGGGTTGCCATCCGGCGGACCCGACCGATCTGAGGGCTGCCGGTCGGCGGACATGACCGGTCTGAGGGTTGCCATCCGGCGGACATGACCGGTCTGAGGGTTGCCGGCCGGCGAACCTGACCGTTCTGAGGGTTGCCATCCGGCGAACATGACCGGTCTGAGGGTTGCCGGCCGGCGGACCTGACCGGTCTGAGGGTTGCCGGCCGGCGGACATGACCGGTCTGAGGGTTGCCGGCCGGCGGACCTGACCGGTCTGAGGGTTGCCATCCGGCGGGCATGACCGGTCTGAGGGTTGCCGGCCGGCGGACATGACCGGTCTGAGGGTTGCCGGCCGGCGGACCTGACCGGTCTGAGGGTTGCCGGCCGGCGAACCTGACCGGTCTGAGGGCTGCCGGTCGGCGGACATGACCGGTCTGAGGGTTGCCGTCCGGCGGGCATGACCGGTTTGAAAGCTGCCGGGCAGACGGGCCTGAAAATCTCGGCCGGTTGCCGCCGGCGGGTAGGACCGTCCCGAACATCTCTGGTTTGACTTATTGTGTTGCTGGAAATTCGCTACAACGTTTTTGACTATTTTCATTGTCATGTTTTCATCAGAAAGCCGTAATAGTAAGTTGCGGTTTGGTAAGTGTTGGGAATGAACACACAATCCGGACGTGAAAATGATGCACAAAAGCAAGGTGTTAAACATTGCAGATCCTTCAACCGAAACCTATTATACTTGAATATAATGACTCGTCAATCGTCATCACTGATTTTCCAATTTTGTGTCAGTTGTAGGACCATTCACCGGACAAATTATGTAATGATACATGAAAAATTAAGAGCGCTCACACTGGAAGATTATTTTCTGTATAGAGTGGATACTGTACAGAGAAATCATTGTACGAATTTCATTGTAAACACTGCCTGAGCATACAAGGGAATTTGAAGTAGAATGTCGCATGACTGCATTAAGATTGATAATTGATATTTATAATAATGGACTTTATTGCTTCACATGGGAAAAATCAGTGAACGGATTCCACCACAATCGAAATTTATAGAAAAGAGAAGGGAATACATTTTCATTATTACAATTCGTGAAAACTGCTGCACCGTTGAGCTACTTATAGGAATTCGTTTCACACCAATGGCTTGAAAATGGATCTCAACTAAAATTGCTCGGATTTAGTGGAGAAACTTGAGTTAGGAAAATGCAAACCTTTGACCTATCCATAAGGAATGTCCGCAGGTAGGGGAGGGGGTTCAAATGCATACATTTGCGGACGTGTATTGGGGGAGGGGTAAGGAAAATGCGGATGTGTCCACAAACTAACGTGCATGCAGATAGATAAGCGCAGCAAATACTACTGAATCAGCTACGATTCGACGGCAAAAAACACGTTAGAATGAAGCAGAAGCCTTAATGAGATGAACACGAAGTCTTGAGCTATCTAACATTTGATCTATGTATTTGTAGCTGTTCTTCATTCTCCTTTCAGGCAGATTGATTGATGATTAATCAACGCAAAATTTATTATTTCATTCGAAATACAACTTAGATGTACGCTTTGTCAGTTTCGTCAACAAAAGTTGAAACGCGCTCTGAAATAAGAGACTCGGTAAATAAACATGAAAATTTCGTTGTTTGCCATAAACTTCTAGAAAAATATAACTGTGATATCTCGTGTGTCGTATATCAGTTTGCCTGCAAGAAATGTAATTCCAAATACACAGGAAAAACAAAACGTTCTTTTTATAACAGATATAATGAACATCAGAACAGCATCAAGAACAAAAATATGATCAGCGCGCTGTCAGAGGACAGTAAAATTTGCGGTATGAATGATACAATAGATGATTTTGCCATTGATTGCGTGATCCAGTAGAAACAATCATTGAACAGACGTCACGAGACAACTGGAGGCTCAACAATTCACATATCCCAGCATCTCATTTTATAGTTTACTGCCTTGAGAATTGGTCAGGACTCGAAACGTTGGCAACTTTCTATCTTCTTTATCTAATTTGTAATTACTGTGGCACAAATACTTCGGGAGAGAATACTTTGGTTTTGAAAATGTCTTGGATGATTGATCAGTAGTTGGGCATACATGCACATTCATTAAAATATTTAATATCAAAAATGTAACAAAAGTTTCTCCGCATTCATTTTCTCACCGCTTGAGTAACAAAGTAACCACAGACAAGTATAATTAATGTGTAGTAGCAACTATTTATTGAACATCAAAACCACGAAGAATAATCACCATATGCACAATAGTTTTGTGTTTGCCTTCAATTTTCATGAACTGCTAAATACTCGAACGGAACGAGTCACAAAAGCGCACATCTGAGTTGCGGTGGTTGCGTGCACCATTGATTCAGACATTTATTCAATCCTCATCAATCTGACTGCAGTTGCCAGCACACTGGTTGCATCAGCGCAGAGCAAATTGAACACAGAAAGGCTCAGGGATCGCAATTTTCCGGTTTTTTGCGAAATTAATCTAATGTAAATATTTCAAATTTATGCATTCAACCCCTGGTTTTCCCGATTTTCCGGGGTTTTTTTCTTGGTGAATTGCAATCCCTGGAAAGGCTCGTCTATCATTAATGATAGTATTATGGAGGGGCCATATTATTGACCCGATGATGTTGTCTGCTGTGACGATTTCATTATAGGGTGCGACGCAAAGGTCCGTCTTAACTCACCTGCAGATCCCACCAAAGACCCTCTTTTCATTGCTAGCTCTAGGCATCATCTCTGGCTTGATTGTCGTTCGATCTTTCGTTCGGATTCTCCAGTACTGTACAGTGCGCGACAGCAAGTTGGAAACTTGGCATAAATCTACGGACACGTACATTTTTCAACACCTTCTAAATTTTTTGCTATTAAGAAATATCGACAAATTTATAATCATCTGAAAGAGAATTTTCGGATCTATCATTTGAATGTTGTTGAATTAATTGTTTTTGAAATTGGTGGTTCCTAGAGACCTATAAACCCGAAAGCCCCAAATTTTCGTTGACTTGTTTTGACAAGCGCATAAATCAATTTGAAACATTCTCCTTGTGATATTCAAAACCGTCAGAATATTTCTTCGAAGAGCCTTAAATTTACCCAACAAAAGCGGAAAACACTAGTTTTGAGGTAAATAAATGCCACCAGTTAGTTAACAGCGTTATTTCTGCTATCATCGCAACACATTCTGAAAGTGAAAAAATCGCCACATTTTCTATCTATACTACTTTCAAAATATTGCCTATAAACTTCGAGAAAACACTTTCAAACTATATATATTCTGAAAGCCAATCTTATGACGGTTTTGAATATCACAAGGAGAATGTTTCAAATTGATTTATGTGCTTGTCAAAACAAGTCAAAGAAAATTTAGTGCTTTCGGGTTTATGGGCCTCTAGGAACCACCAATTTCAAAAACAGTTAATTCAACAACATTCAAATGATAGATCCGAAAATTCTCTTTCAGATGATTATAAATTTGTCGATATTTCCTAATAATAAAAAAATTTAGGTGTTGAAAAATGTACGTGTCCGTAGATTTATGCCAAGTTTAAAACTTGCTGTCGCGCACTGTAGGTTCACCATCTGCTGAAGGTTTATCCGGCTTTCATTCATGGAATGAGAATGTGCGATCACAGTAATTTGGCCCCTAACAGAGTCATTTGAGTAAGGTCTACGACTCATCGATCATCTTTCTACTGAACTGAACTGTTCCGAACATTTCTGCTGTGAGGGGCATAATCGCTGTTTATTCGGATTTCGTGAGGTGCTGGATCGTTACCGTCGGAAGGCCGTCATTAAAATGTCTTCTATTAGCATAGAAAAGAAAATGCCAGTGAGTGTAACAAAAGTTTCTCCCCATGGGGAGGAACTTCTGTTACAAACGAAAAGGCAAGCATACACGAAACTTGTTTCCTAGTCGAATAATGGCTCAAATGGTACGTTCCTGTGCTCAATCCGAAAAGAAAGACGAATGCTGTTTTGTTGGTAGGTGCGCACCACAAGCCCATTTTGTTGTTGTTGATCAAACACAGATTTATTCCAATCAGACTGAGACTGTGCATGCTGGTGGCGGATATAACGTGAGAAACACCCACGATGCTATGCTGGTAGCTACTTCTACGACACACAACTTAGGTAAATAGCTTGATCCATTCCATATGTGACTGGGGAGAGACCTTTGTGGCACCCTGTATATACGCTATGCATCAAATAGTTCCTGATTAGAATGCTGAAAGTGATTAGTGACGGGATCGCAGGTAAATCAGTCAAAATGCCTTCTCAATGCTACAGAAACCAATCAATCAATGAATTGAGGTGAATTTTTAGTAACCCAGACCTGTATGATTGAACCACACAATGCTAAATCGGCACATTGCAATGCAGAACCTTAGCACAATGTAAAATTACAGGTCAGATACCTGAACTGCAAAATACTGTAAGGCTGGGATCGTCAGGCACGTAGCGATCACAAAGAATGGATAGACCGGATGAATAACTCCAATGAATTATGAACTCTCACACCTATATAAGAAAATCAATAAATCATGCAAGAGAGATCTCCTTCCAGCATTGACATGATGCGACCTCTCCCATACAAAGAAAGCTTACATTATTCTGACACAATTCGTTCATATAAACGTCTTCCCTCATCCTTTTATACTAAAGAGAATTTTTATACAAACGATTGTCATTATTCACGAGACCGAACAAGCGGAATTCTGAAGCGTATTCCGGGGCAGTTCGGAAATAGCCTCCGTTTGAGTTTGACCCAAACATACAATAAAAATTTCAAATTGAAGCCAGAAAGTCGTAAATACATCGTCTTACATCAACAATATCATCAGTTTGAATCAAGCCATCATGTCCACGCATCTGTGCTCTTATTTTGTGAGAGAAAATATCATACAGATGAACAACGATCTGTTCTAACTGATCAGAAATGCTCTTTCTCAGCGCACGTCAATTCTAATGTATGTCAACATTCAGATGGCCTCCAACAGAATTTGTGACGAATTTTGCTTTTATACTAAAGAGAATTTTTATACAAACGATTGTCATTATTCACGAGACCGAACAAACGGAATTCTGAAGCATATTCCGGGGCACTTCGGAAATAGCCTCCGTTTGTGAGTTTGACCCAAACGTAATTTGAATGATAAGGAAGCCAACGACAAAGATGTTTTCTTCCTCCGATAAACATAAATCCTTCTTGAATACAATTGACGTCTCTTTTGTATCTTATAATAAATCGGCTTCTATTTAGCTCATATCCCTTCATCGAAAAAAATTCTACTTCTTTGCTTTTTAAGCGTTTGGTGTTCCATGGATGAGCGTTAATCAGCCGAGGAGCAGTAAACCAAGCATTTTCATGTATCATTCGAGCATTCTTTGACATGTTGAAGGTCATGACGACTACTTCACGTCCATTATTATCCAGTAGTACCAATTTGATGACATCGAACGGAGAAAGGAATATATCGACGAGTGGACTCCTGTATGGGTAAGTGTTCCGGTCAACATCTCCCACGTCTTCTTGTGTGATGTTCGACTTGGTGACTGCAAGCAGAAGATCATAAGGATGTTGACTTTGATCTGCACGTGTTCTCAAAAGCAGAAAGCCCTCATCACCTATTCTTCTGTACATTGGACATGAAGTGCTGCTGACCGAGCTGAGTCTGTCACATGAGTGGTACAAGGCGCACGAATTGTTTTTGAATACACGAAGAGAAAGTGAATCGAGCAGTGAGGCCTGACGAATGCAGAAATTGAGATCAGAGCGATCATTGTGTGATGGATGAAGTAAACGTTGAGGAATGCGATGACATGCCTCCATTGATAATTCTATCTTGAGCATAAGAATGAAGGATAGAGAGATGGCGGAGTTCATCCTTCCTGAGGCAAGGCAACTACAAGAATACTCATCTTGCTGATGCAGCACACACAAAGAATGCAAGCAGATTTTAGTTAATTAACATTGATTTCAGCATTTGTGGTGCTTCAATACCATTGTGAGTAGTCATTAACTTTTGTCGAGAGTTAATCTCAGTAATGAGAGTGACAAGTCCTTGACAACATACTTGAGAATTGTTGGGGCTGAAAAGTAAAGTTAATGATGAAAGATAACTAGAGATGATAAATATCATGGCTCATCTGGCAATGCAAAGGATGTTCATGCCATAAATGTTACACATTGTTGATAAGTTTAATTTTGTTAATCGAAGAAGGTTCTCCTAGTTACCGATGAAGAAAATCGAAAATGCCATTGATCGACCACTCCAGATCAAGCCACTAACATCATCGTCAGCGTGCACGGAAGATCGTTTAAGCAGACCGTTTGGAAGAGGTATGCTTCTAGTAAAAACTATATATAGCAAAGGGGATAAAGGTGAACCTTGGGGGAATACCAAACCGTGTGCAAAAAGCTTCCGATGCGTAATCATTCTCTAAAATGGTTGCACGACGATTATTGAGGAAAAAGGCTATTCCATCTTGTAGTTGAGGGCGGCAAAATGTCACTGCGAATGCGCAAAAATCCTGTATGCCACACACTATCATGCGCTTTCGAAATGTCCAGCGAAATGACCATCGACGTAAGACCTGCGTTCAATCCTTGCATAATGCTCTGTGTCAAAAGTACCACTTGTTGGATGCAGTCTCGACGACGTCGAAAACCAGTTGTTCAATTGGAAGAATTCTCAACAAATTCGCACAATTGAAAACGTTTAATTGGCAGAAGTTCCCATTATCACACCAGCACAACATTCTTCGAGCCAAGATCATCTCTAGAATTTTTGAAATACAAGATGTAAGGGATATAGGACGATAATCTTCAGGCTTATTCAAAATTGTCCCTTGCTTTGGAAGCATGCGTATTAGAGAGAAACGCAAGCGTCGAGGAACATAGCCAGTCAATACAGAGCTTTTGAAAAGCGAAGTCAAAATGACGGATAATTCAAACGGCGAACCAAGGAGAATATCAGTTGTTACTTCATCAAAACCGGGTGCTTTGCATTTGCGGAGCTTACGAATAGCACGATAAACTTCTCCTGGAGTCAAGGATCGCGTAGGAACTTCATCATCATTTGAGTCTATTAGAGAAGGAATGGATGATAAAGGCTATTAATTGAATCGTCAGTGATCTCACTTTCAGTTTGTTGATAGAATTCATCATCAAAATGGGAATCACAGAAACCATTAGAAAAATATATCAGAGTGACAGCGTCAGGTTCACTTAGTCGAGTTAGAGGAATTAAAGCTGATGGTTCTCCAAACCAAGATTTCACAGCGGTCAAAAGTCTGGATCACGCAAACCCGCACCAAAAGATTTTGATGTCCAATCTCTCTTTCGTGCTAAATCAGCCGATGAAGAAAAATAGAAAATCTAGTGATCCGGATCAGTTGTTAGAGGAGAGTCAGATCCATAGAGCATTGTTTCCCTTCAGAGACAGGACGAAGAGATGTCGAGTGACAACAGATGAATCAGTTCCAGTTGGAAGAGCAGACTGAGAACCAGATGTAGACGGAACTCAGTAGCCTTCACGTCCCATTCTCCGACGGCTTGGACGGCCAGGGGAATGACGGCAATGTTGAATTCTTCTCGTGTGTGAGAAATTACCTACTCGAGTGACATTCAGAGCGTCCACAGAAGTGTGGGCTGCAACAGGGAACTGTAACTCTAGCGGGGATCTCTGTTGGGACTCCACTCCTGCAGAAGAGGAGATGTACAGCTCCCGATCGTGAGAGTATCAGGAATGGGTTGGAACTTCAACAAGAGGAGTTAGAACATTGGGTGATGAAGGTGACAAGGTCCGTCCCGACAAGGGTCATGTTGGCCAAGGATACTTTTTATATATCTTGTGTTGTATTATTTGACTGGATATTCATACTTGATTGCAATGGCTCAGTGCACTTTTGTGATCAATTGGTGGATTATTCTGTCATATTTTTTGATAGCTACCGTATTTCTTCGAATAAACGCCGCCCTCGAATAAACGCCGCAGCAAAATCAGGGTTGTTTCGAATAAACGCCGCCCTCGAATAGACGCCGCACCTAATTAATGCTTTTGTCTTTTGCTTGAAGCCTCATCATCGTACTCAATGCTAGACACGCGTAAGTATAAATTTAGGGTCTATCGTTCTGCAAGAACATTGAGGTCTAGATTAACCCAGCTTGTATTTTTTTTCAATATTCACATTATTAACAAAAATTTCCTTTATTCATAACAAACTTCAATTACACCTTGAATTACTTACGTGTCTTAAAAAACGAAAGTTATTTATGAAAGCCAATGTCGATGGACGAATCGGATTCACTAGAGGAGCCAGATTCACGTAATGAATCGTCGTCGCTGATAAATTGACAAGTCAAATCCAAGTCCACATCGTTGGCATCCAAATTCTGGATATATTCGCGGGATGCCTCCGCAACACCTCCTGACTTCGTACAGTGAATTACGTCCGGGTCATTGCTCGTTATGCCACAAGCATTGAAGGACGTCGTAATTACATCCAGTGGAATCTGGGCCCATGCCTCCTTGATCCATTCAACCATCTTAATGCGACTCGGGGCCCGTGGGTTTCCGGCGGCTGTAACGTCTGAACCACGTGTTGGGCCCGCTAACCAAGCTTCATACAATTCGGTGTATAAGGCCTTGAATGGCTTATTCCAGCTGACATCGGCAGGTTGAACAAGCATCGTGCAACCTCCTGGGATGACGCAGTTCACAGTGTTCGTTGTCTTCAGCGTTTTCTTGACATCATCAGTCAAGTGTCCTCGGAAGGAATCCCACACCAGCATCCTTCGGGAGAAAGCGAACGTCCCCCAACACTTTCTGATCCATTCTATTGTCGATTCCGAATCCATCCAACCATTTTCGCTCATTGATACAACAACGCCACTGACGTGTTTCAGCTCCTGGGGAAGTCGCTTTCCTGAAAAAATGAATGGGAGAGGAGATACAAACTTGATTTAAATTTATAAGTTGGTCTTAGTGGCCTTACCTTTAAATAGTACCGTCGGTGGTAATTTTCTTCCGTCTGCCATTGCAGCCAAACACACCGTTACTCGGGTCTTCTCATGACCTGTTGTTAACACGGGTACTGTTTTGACGCCTTTGGAATCAACAGTACGATTGCCTGTCATGTCAGCCCAAACTACTGTTTCATCCATATTTCCGATGTTAGAAAGCTCGAAATTGTATCTCGTTCGCATTTTCAAACAAAATTCAACGAAGTTAGAAACTTTGGTACACAGTTCTTTAGGAAGCCTTTGTCCTGAAGTAGTTTTGACGCGCACGGTAAAATCATTTCGTTTGAGAAACTTGTCTACCCATCCTCTCGAGGCCTTGAATTCAGGATTGTTAGCCAACTCTGACGCCTTTCTAGCAATTTTCTTTCGGGTCACACGATGATAACTTTCTCGTTCGGTAATAATCCAAGTAGACAGCAGTTGTTCAATTTCTGGTAGGAGCGGTTTCCTGCCACCACCATGTACTCGCCGGCGATTAGAACTTGTCGTTGCAGAAATCTCATCAAATTTTACGTTTTGTGTCTTCCATTCTCTTATACGCCGTTCATCCACACGGAACTCCCGAGCTGCAGGCCGCGTACCAATTTGCAGACTTCTTTCAACCGCTTTTTTCTTGAAAGCAATCGAATATGACCTTTTTGGCATGACTAAGAATCTCACGTAGAACGTAATACTAACTTTTTCTCTAAATCACCTGTGTGTACTATCCTGAAACGCAGTTCGCTAGAAATTTAACCAATCAGAACTTTGTGCTATGTCATCCTACGCAGTTAGATGGTTTCCAAGAAAAGCCACTCCTTTCGAAAATATCGAGAACAAATTCTTTAATTGTATACCGCATCTGTCTCTAGTTGAATGTACGAAATACCAATAGGAAACTACAAATGAATAGTCTCAAGATCTCGAGTAATCTAGGCATAGAGATGGATTGTTAGCATCGCGCGCGTAGGTTGTGCGACCTGAGATCCATTTCTATGAATCCAGGCACATGGATAATATACCGTATTATCAGAATTCTACGCGCAATAAATTTTCGTGCATATTTAGACAATTTTGTGCTTTCGAAGACGACGCACATCTTCCTGGATTATGTATCATTGCATAATCACAATATACTCCGGTTATTAAATGTTCTTAAATATAAAAAAATAAAAAGGTTTGGTAGATTTTTAGCATGTTTCGAATAGACGCCGCCCTCGAATAAACGCCGCAGCAAAATCAGGGTTGTTTCGAATAAACGCCGCGGCGTTTATTCGAAGAAATACGGATTTGTTCAAAATGAAATAAAAGCAGTTGAATATCCTGCGTTCTTCGCAGTAAATTCACTTTTCAAAGTATGGTTGAACTGTTGGAATGACGGCAATTCACTGGGATTTTGTCAAACGTCGGAAACGTGACTCTCAATAGAATAATCAAATAAAAATTCAATGATTCCGCCTCACGACTAATCGAGCGGAATCGGCAAATTGTGCCTGCCTCTGGATGTTCATGATCATTTTTGATCACCAAACTGCATCATCTTTGTTCAACGTTGCTGTCCTGAGGATGACATGTGGACACTAGTAATCCATCGTTCAGTTTTCTACAAACTGAAATACTTGCAGAAACTGAAAACCTTAAAATTGTGACTCCCAAAAGATGAAAAGCAATGGCGCTTTTTTTCGTTTCCGTCACAATAAAAACAAAATCTACCATGGTATGAACAAATAATTATATTTTGTTAGAGAATGTATCTTTATCTATAAGAAGCAAGGCAAACTGATCATAATAATCAATTTTCGCATACACAATCGGGATCACAGCCTCGGAGACTCAAATCCGCAACCGGCGAGAGGCATCATTCTAGTCGCGGGGGCGGGTTAAGTCCCGGTGCTTTTCACACTCCCGGGCTTGCAACCCTGTTGATCACTCTGTCTGCGAGAGTGACACATCCATCTCATCACCTTCATTGATGGAATCGGGCTGGAGTGAGGCACAATAGTAAATGATCAATCATACAATAAAAATTGCAAATTGAAGCCAGAAAGTCGTAAATAGGTTGTCTTACATCAACAATATCATTAGTTTGAATCAAGCCATCATGTCCACGCATTTGTGCTCTTATTTTGTGAGAGAAAATATCATTTAGATGAACAACGATCTGTTCTAACTGATCAGAAATGCGCTTTCTCAGCGCACGTCAAATATAATGTATGTCAACATTCAGATGTCCTCCAACAGAATTTGTGACGAATTTTGATTTTATACTAAAGAGAATTTTTATACAAACGATTGTCATTATTCACGAGACCGAACAAACGGAATTCTGAAGCGTATTCTGCTGCTGAATTGAATAAATCACCATCAGGGAGTTTGACCCAAACATAATTTGAATGATAAGGAAGCCAATCACAAAGATGTTTTCTTCCTCCGATAAAGATAAATCCTTTTTGAACACAATTGACGTCTCTTTTGTATCTTATAATAAATCGGCTTCTATGTGGCTCATATCCCTTCATCGAAAAAAATTCTACTTCTTTGCTTTTTAAGCGTTTGGTGTTCCATGGATGAGCGTTAATCAGCCGAGGAGCAGTAAACCAAGCATTTTCATGTATCATTCGAGCATTCTTTGACATGTTGAAGGTCATGACGACTACTTCACGTCCATTATTATCCAGTAGTACCAATTTGATGACATCGAACGGAGAAGGGAATATATCGACGAGTGGACTCCTGTACGGGTAGGTATTCCGGTCAATATCTTCCACGTCTTCTTGTGTGATGTTCGACTTGGTGACTGCAAGCAGAAGATCATAAGGATGTTGACTTTGATCCGCACGTGTTCTCAAAAGCAGCAATCCCTCATCACCTATTCTTCTGTACATTGGACATGAAGTGCTGCTGACCGAGCTGAGTCTGTCACATGAGTGGTACAAGGCGCACGAATTGTTTTTGAATACACGAAGAGAAAGTGAATCGAGCAGTGAGGCCTGACGAATGCAGAAATTGAGATCAGAGCGGTCATTGTGTGGTGGGCGAAGTAAATGTTGAGGAATGCGATGACATGCCTCCATTGATAATTCTATCTTGAGCATAAGAATGAAGGATAGAGAGATGGCGGAGTTCATCCTTCCTGAGGCAAGGCAACTACAAGAATACTCATTTTGCTCATCCCATGCATAATAAAATGAATTTTGTTAAAGGGTAGATGTTGCCTTAGCTACAGATGAATATTTTCAAATGAATGGTTCATGTGTAGTTCATAACTACTTTATTATTGTAATTTTAATGAAGATTTTTATGTTAATTTTAATGTAAGATTTACAATGTCTTGAACGGCACTGTTGTAAGATATTGAGCAGAAAATGCTTTGTCACCTTCTCTTGCCTGACAGACTGGAGTGCGGATGTATGTTGCACGCCTCCTGCCGGCGCCATGCTTCTTGTTTTGTCGCTTGACTTGCTTTGCTGTGTTACTGCTAAATTGCCTCCAATATCCTTCTGCTTCCAATATCGTAGCTTGCATAAGAAACTTTCTTCAGCGCCACAGCATTCATTCTATGTGATTATTCCACGCTCTTCAACGCTACAGGATTCATTATGATGCGTTCATAGAGTAGGTATATTAGGTAGAGTGGCAACTCTGCATTTATGAAATCCCCAATGTGTATACACTTTCGATTTTATTAAATGAACTCGAGGGGGATATAATTGCTAATTGTTACCAAATGTGAGATATGCACATTTTTGCAGTTTTGAAGAAATTGCCACGGAATTGAGTGATCATGATTGTAATGCAGAAGGAGTGATGGTATTTTGCAGATTCTCAGTGTCATGTCGGCCTTGGAGATTTGATGTTTGTTAAATTAGCAATTCGATGGGTTCCTATTACTTTCATGCTCAACCTCAAGAGTATTTTCTTATGCGTAATCATATCACAGGCAAACTGAAACTGGCAGAGCTTTGAAAGATGTAAATGGGTCCACATCACTATTCATATTCAAGAAATGAAACATGAATTTAGTGAATCATAAAATCATGCCGGTGAAAATTGAATTAAAAACTTGAAATTTCAGCCATGAAAGCACGAATAATATCGCGACTTTTTCATGAAGACTTCCGTTGTAATACGGATCATGAAATTCCCTTGATAATCAGCGTAATTTCCGCTTAGTTAGGATGCTTATTAGCAAATATTCCTTCCTTTTGATATCCACCTTGTTTCATACTACTTGTATAGGGGCGTCATCTCGGTAGTATGTAAAGTGGCAAAATTTTGACTTTTTTAAAAAATGTTCAAATAATTTTTTGGACCACGGAAACGTAGTCTCCGAAAAAACTGAATCTTTTCATATAAAATTTTTCACTGTATACAGATACTTTTTTGAGTCGACACTCTACCTATATACCCCTACTCTATGAGTGCGTTATCTGATGCAGCTTTCTTTTTTCCTTCTCTTTTGCGACCGAGCTATGAAAATCACCTGCATCCCGTGACCGGTTAATGAAATCGCTTTTAACAATACATGGACGATAGATAGCAAGCCCTATCAATGTGCTGTTCCGTATCAACGTCGCAAATCTTGTGCCTCTTGTGTCATGTAATTGCGTTCACCGAATGTATGTGAATACTTGTGAACCAAAGAATAAAGGTTATGATTATTATTAATTTGCAGTTCCCGCATTTGTATTGTCCCAGTTGTGTTGTATTTTCTCAATCATATCCTGTCAAGGCATCACATTCCATACGTGTTATCTCAATCAAGGTACCTCGCATTGACTGTCTTCGTTTAAGAAGTTCAATGACTTGTGAACAGCTTTCCTTGTGTTCGCTTTGATCATATAAAAGTATTCGATGAATCATTCGGTGGTGAAGCAATAAATTATTTAGGAAATCAGTGATGTAAAAATAATATTCAATACTTGTAAAACAGGACAGTACTTAAGTCTGAAAGATGAAGCAAATAAGCTGATGCGATCACATGCGTTGTGTATAATTTTGAATGTCGGGTTGATCCTGATACCCAATACTTGTGACAAACGAAACGCAGATTGCATCAAAGAATAAAAGAACATATAAAAGGTAACTCAACTCTAAGTGACCATCTGAACATATGTTCAAACTGTGGTAATGACATTATTCATTGTTTTTCTGTTAAATACACAGGACGCAATGAACAATTCCTATAGTAGAAGGTTTGTTAATAAATGATAAAACTAGATTAAATCAAACCCTAGGTCTTAATTGCAAACCTCTTTTCTTAAAACTCTTCGAATACCGCAATTGTTATTGCTTTCCTGTCATCTCTAGCTGTTGTTGTCATTGTCAGCTTTTGGACGCATTATTCATTCTATTAGTTATGCTTGAGTAGTGTTGAGATTGACATGCTAAAATTTGGTTGGATGTTGGTGGTTACTAATGCCATTGTCAACCTTAACAATTCGAAAATGAAAGACTCAAGAATTTGAGTTATTTCTTAATGCTGATGTAGAATGCATTACAACAGGAGCAGTAAACTAACCACGGTATTTCCTTAATGACGGGAAGAAGGTTAAACTATTATACCATACACTGTGATAAGCGATGCCTTCTAATAAACGCCGCACATAATATCCATAACGCATGATCTCCACTTTATTACGCAAGATATGTAGATGATTGCATTTGCGTTTTTGATGATATTAAGAAAGTAGAACGGTTTCACCAATTTTTAAATAGACAACACAAAAATTTAAAATTTACTGTAGATATTGGAGGCTATAGTATAGCATTCTTGGATGTTAAAATAAATATTACGAATAATTTGGAAACTAGCATCTTTAGAAAAGAAAAGTTCACAAATGTGCTATTAAATTTTGAAGCAAACTGTCCAAGAGCGTGGCACCGGGGTCTGGTTATTGGAATGCTGAGTAGAGCATATGCGGTAACCAGCAATTGGAATATATTTTATGATGAAATTGAGAAAATTCTGAAAATTTTTGAATGCAAGGAAAGTGTCCATAATGCATCTAGTTTCATATCGCCGTCGATATCATGTTCTGAATTAGAATGAAGATATATTACCTTTCAACTCTCGGCGCGTGGCGCCAGACGATTTAGGCTGATCATTTGAAAGGTAATATATGCATTGTTACTGAATCAAAAATCCAAGATTCTATGATCATTTTTTACATAGTCCATGCAGCTCAAAACACTAAAGTATGCAGGGTGTATACCGACCGGGAAAACCGGGAAAAGACAGGGAAAATGGAGATGAAGATAATAGTTTGGAATTCGAAACATAATGGTTAAAAACAGGCTCTGCCGCTTGAACATAACTTACCATTTTTAGTAGTATTGGGTGGTATATGTTATTAAGTGTAGTCTGTTGTGTTTATTTTCTCTAAAGAGCTAGGATTTCTAAAGAGCTAATAAGCTATTGCCGAAATTCATCGCGACGGTACAAAGACAGACTGGCCCAACAGAAAGCAGCCAAAGACGACGATGACGCGGCAGTAAGAGAGCGTAAGAGGGCGGCCCAAGAATTGGCGTTGAAAGAGGCAGAAATCAAGAAGCGGAGAATGGAACTCATGGTATTGGAAGAGGAGGTGATCGTATTGCGAAAAAAGTGAACTGTGTACCGAACTTCTGCACACCGAACCTTTCATTCTTCACATCATTTCATAAAGCTTCTTGTTCGTTCTCCTGTTTTTTTTGTTTTTATATGTATCTTATTCGAAAGAGATGAATAAAAGTTGTTTTGCTATACCATAGAATTATTGTAATTTTGTTTTTTTTCTTGTATCAGGTGCGTAGTTAATGAAACATTAAATTGTCGAATATTTACTCTCAGGTGCAAGAAGGTTTGGGCTCCCAAAAACGACAGTATCTTGCAAGATAAAATATCCCTGAAAAAACCGGGAAAATCCAGGGAAATTGAGGTGCGAGTTTTGGTATACACCCTGGTATGTCACGAGCAATGAGTGTGTGAGTGCAAATTTCAGGTCATAGGAAACACCTGAATGCCATTTTCACCGGGAATACGGATATGGATGGTGAAATGCTCCTACCTCAATGTTATTACATAGCAAATTAGACGGCCTTAATCATGCAATAAATGCCGTGTAATTTGGAATTGGAGAAATATAAACGACTTTCATAGAAAAATGACAGTTGAAATACCGGCTGATAAACCTACTTACTCAGTAACAATGATATTCTCGGTACCCTGTACAGCTTCCTGTACTGTCGAGCAATGAATAAACCGGTAATGCAGTAGGAAAAATCTTAGATGAACTTTCAGCTCTTATTGGCACTCCTTGGAAGAGATGCCTACAATTATTGTTGTAATCGTGCATTTTGCTCGCCGACCTCTAATAATGCTGCAGGAATAGAAATGATAATATTGTGATGTATTTCAGGGCCTCAACCAAGATTTCCGAAAAGGGGTTGACATCTTTGATCACTATTAATGAAACTGAATAGACCTATCGCATCGTTATCTGCGACCAAGATTTACATTTTGGAGGTTCTTCTGTAAACAAAAATCAAACTAAAGTTCATCAAGTTGGCTGATTCTGATATCAGTATTATTCAGATGCTAGATCAGTGTTTCTCAACCTTTACTTCTCGCTACGTGGACTAAGACTTAGGGTCTATCATGCGCAACGGCGTCCATCTGATCAATTCAATTTTGTAATTTCGTCTCAAATTCAATTACTACAGATGCTGTCCTGTAAATCATGTATAAAGAATGACTGCGAGTCAGATGTTACTAGTAATTACGAAACATCTAGAAAAGCAAAATTATCATTTATGCAGCATATGCATTAGCGGTATGCAGTGCAGTAGCACGTCAACTGAGCGAGCCAATTTGAATAATCACAGAATTAGACAGATCGTCATTTCTTCTGTTTGACAAGAAAGGAAACATTGGAACATTTAACGTTGATGAAATGGCACAATCCGCTGACATAATACCATAGAAATCGAACAATGAGCAGCCAGTTCAACATTAAGCACGCCAAATCGTGCAAAGTTTCAGTGACTGTTATCAACCGGATCTCACAGCAAAGAGACACATTCGATGTCAAGTTCTACAGAGACGTTTGTGAACGTTTTTTATCGTGCACCTGCTAACTTTTTTTATAATGACCGGAAGGACCAACATTGTCGAGAAAACGTTTGCGCAATGATCTGATTCCTTCGAATCTGAAAGAATCGCGGCGATCGGCGCACTTTGAGATGTTGCTCCTAATCACAAAATTTCTAGGAAAGCAAAAAACATTGTCTATGTATCCTGTACAATAACAGTATACAGTGCAGCAGCACGTCAACTGAGCGAACCAATTGGAATAACGCATTCTTTAGACAACTGTGAAAAGTCGAAAAACACAATGCGTCATCCTAGTGGTGGATAACTGATGCTGACTGAATCGTGCGTTCGTAATTTGCAGTAAAGTTAATCATTAACTGTGTAATGTATATAACTGTGTCAGCGGAACCGGGAATCCTCATTTAATCGGTTTTAACCGGTTACAAACACATCAACGGTCCCAGCCCTGTGTGCTAGATATTCATGCAAAACGAACAGAACTGGGATGCAATGTCTTCATTATACACAATGAAGTATGGGCATAATGGATGATTGGCACCAATGTCTGGAAAACCCCGTTACCCCCGTACAAGTATGTGTATATACTTCATTCCTATTCAACTGATTTAATTGTTATTTTCTAGATATCTTCAATGGATGCAGGCCAAATTTCCAACTGGTGTGAAAGAGTTGGCCACGTTACTTCAGAAATTATTGACTCAATTCCAAAATGAAAGGAAGTATGCCAATGATCCACGATACATATCTGCTTTGTTGACTTACGTAAGTAAATTATGTTTCACTCGTTAGTTTTGCATTGAATACTTCGACTTTCCATTCACCTACCGCTCTCGTGAGTTACGTCAGGGAATGGAAGAAATTCTTTGATCAAAAATTAATTGAAATTTGGTTGGTTGAAAATATATTTCAAATTATAGATTAATTTTGAAAAAATTATTAATTTCATGGATCTTGAGATCATTTGCAGATGACTTTTTACATAGCACTCGAAAGTTTGTTGTCTGAATGCACCTTAATGCGATGGTCGCCTATAGCGGACTTTTTCCGCTGAAATACATGACGAGTTATACATCTTATAAAATTAATTGTCAATGAATTGGTGTGAGCGATGATTTTTACTAATCTCTATTTTATAATTTCTTCTTCTTTTAATGATCCAAGTTATATTAACGAGCAATCCTTGTCGTCAAACAGCACTGGAAACTTTATGCAGTGACACCTGCATTCAACGTGCAAGTCAAAAGTTTCAGGGATGTGGCCTAAAGTTATAACTCTTTTACATGGTTTGTGTTGACATATTATTTTAATGGATTTATTGTGCACAGCCGGTGAATGATCACGGTTATATTGGTGTTCATAGCTTCTCTAGGCATACAATATAGAATGGAATCATTGTAAACATGCCTACATGCAGGCCTAATGCAGTCAACAAAAACATTGCAAACCTGAATTAAGAAATTTCCAATTTAATGAGCAGTTAACCCCAGTTACTCTTTCACCCCGAAAAGGCGCTCTGAGCGGCTCGCAATATTTTATGAAATAGACGGAAAGCCGTTCCCGGGGTTTCAGGGGCTTGAAATATTTAGCTCGCGATCTTTACGAAATGGACAGCTGCTTCAAAAATTGATTATGTATGTCTATTGTTAAGTGGAAGACTAGCAGACGCTTCACTCCTGGTCACACGCGCGCGCAAGTTTGAAACCGATGCCACTTGGCCGACCAAGAAAGTCACACCCAATTGAGCGCTACACAATAAAACAACATCTGGTGCAGCTTGCGAAGTGTGATTGGAATTGTGTCTTTCGCGGCCAACCGAAAGTTTCTGCTAACCGAAAGCGCACTAACTTTTATCTCTAGGATTTGTGTGGATCGTCCTCATTTACATCCCAAGCACCATTTCAGAACATATCATACAAATTAAATTGTATAAATGCGTAATTATTGCCACATACCTTATATGTATGTGAATATATCATCAAACATCCTGGAATATTTCGTATTTTAATATGCAGTTCAATTTTGATCCCACTAAGTAAATGCGCGAGATTTTTTCGTATTTGTGCCTAACCTAAAATTTAACTGCAGGGTGATAGTTAATCAGAGTTACTGCTAGGCATTTTGAACATGTTGAGGCATTTTACATTGGCGACCATTACAATTAAAATTAATTAATCAGTAACGTTGAATTCAATTTCTATTATTCAATCAATTATATCCAATCCGTGTGTACAAGTATGTGGTTCGAAACTTCAATTTATGAACTGAGTTGCTGTATTTATTATTCTCTTTTATCTCTATTGTCTTTCTTCTTGTATGTAGATATTCGATAAAGATATGTGCATATAAACCTGAACTGTTCAGTTGCACCAGGAATCAATTCTGTTTTCACTCGAGATAAGTTTGAATCGATGTAAATGGGAGATGCCGACTGATGATGTATTCCATACTAGCCAATCATTCCGATATAGTTTTAGCCGTTTTTAGTCCATTCAGAACAACATTTTAGTTAATCTGATCTACTGTGGTGGTGTGCTTCAGAGGTCCCTACGCCTTCTTGAAGTAGTCACTACTCATACATTGTTAAATTTATACACGCAGCGCCTGAAACTCTATGTAGGGTCAGCCGGGGTATTGTGCGCATGCTTTGTGTCACGACCCAATTAGGCCACCAAAATCATTTATTACCACTGTGTTCATATTACAGATAAATTACTCAATGAACGATATGTTATAGTTTCCATAGCTATATAGTGTTATAACTAGTGTGTGTCCATAGTGTTATAGTTGTAGTGACACTTTTTCCATCGAAACAATACATGGGGTATAAGGGCATCTAAAATAAAATACAAAATTACATAATGCCTACATGTAAAATTTCAGTTAATTGCATGAATTGGTGTTCTCTATTTATTAAAGTGTCCTTTAAAGTTCATTCATTGACCGTAATTGAGAAGTCAGAAACAACGTCTTTTAATGCTCTGGTTATCTGTAACAGCAATTACAAGGACATTATTACATTAGATAGAAAGTTGCACAAATAAAATCCGATGGCTTTCAGTTCAATTTTATGTTTTATTCCCGTCGACCGTACCACAAAATTAGAATGTCAGTCAGTATTAGACGCATCACAAAAATATCAGAATTCAGAAGATTTTCAGACATGTCCACTTGAGCATCTATCGATCCGCTTAGTTCCTAATCGATACATTTAAGTGCTCTAGGACCGTATGTAGTCTTGAAAGATGGGAACCACACATATTGAGAGAATAATCGATATTTGCTGGATGGATTCGTCTTGAGTCCTACATGCCTATTATACCCCGCCTTCCCCTACTGTACTTCGAAATGCTTGCTTGATAGTATTCACTTCCCACTCGTTTTTATTCATGACAAGGCAAGCGCTCACTTCAGAATCCGAAGTAGAGAGTGGAGAAACACCAGACAGACTTGAAGTTAGCCGAACACCAACCGTCGGGGCCAATACCGAGCGAGAATTGACCACATGCTGGCGAGTGGTTGTTTCACTGTATGCATTGATTTATCTGCCATGGCATGCTCTTCGGGCGGTCATTCAATGATGTAAACAATAAACATTTGAATAGATAATTATTATATTTCACAGTGTAATAATCTCTATGATGTAGTATTTATGTCATGGATTTTGAGGGCAGAAATACAGACACGGACGCCCGCGAAATCCATGTTATATTGGTATTGTATTTTAATCTTAAGAAGTCTATGAATATTACAAATTAAAAATCCAAAACACCGTTTGCTGGTTCATGGCCACGCTTCACGAAAGCAAGCAGTGTTTTGGATGTTTAAATTCATGATGAATACAGCGCCTACAAATATTACAAATCTTGATTACCATCAATCACAGATATCGGAGAGATGTAAAAATCTTTGTTAGACATTCATCTAGTCTACGAAAACTAGCAGTCTCAATGGATGGTAACTCATGAATAGCTCAAAAGTCCTTCTGTGGACTCAGACATCAACATTGGATGAGCCAGACATATGCATTGGATGAGTCAGCGCATTTCTGTGTACTCAGACACAGACATTGGATGAGTCAGCACATTTCTGTGTACTCAGACATAGACATTGGATGAGTCAGCGCATTTCTGTGTACCCGGTACACAGACATTGGATAAGTCACCGCATTTCTTTGCACTCGGACATAGACATTGGATGAGTCAGCGCATTTCTGTGTACTCAGACACAGACATTGGATGAGTCAGCGCATTTCTGTGTACTCAGACACAGACATTGGATGAGTCAGCACATTTATGTGTACTCAGACATAGACATTGGATGAGTCAGCGCATTTCTGTGTACTCAGACATAGACATTGGATGAGTCAGCGTATTTCTGTGTACTCGGACACAGACATTGGATGAGTCAGCGCATTTCTGTGTACTCAGACATAGACATTGGATGAGTCAGCGCATTTCTGTGTACTCAGACATAGACATTGGATGAGTCAGCGCATTTCTGTGTACCCGGGACACAGACATTGGATGAGTCAGCGCATTTCTGTGTACTCAGACATAGACATTGGATGAGTCAGCACATTTCTGTGTACTCAGACATTGGATGAGTCAGCACATTTCTGTGTACCCGGGACACAGACATTGGATGAGTCACCGCATTTCTGTGTACCCGGGACACAGACATTGGATGAGTCAGCACATTTCTGTGTGCTCAGACATATACATTGGATGAGTCACCGCATTTCTGTGGACTCGGACACAGACATTGGATGAGTCAGCACATTTCTGTGTACTCAGACACAGACATTGGATGAGTCAGCACATTTCTGTGCACTCAGACACAGACATTGGATGAGTCACCGCATTTCTGTGTACTCAGACACAGACATTGGATGGGTCAGCACATTTCTGTGTACTCAGACATAGACATTGGATGAGTCACCGCATTTCTGTGTACCCGGGACACAGACATTGGATGAGTCAGCACATTTCTGTGGACTCGGACATAGACATTGGATGAGTCAGCGCATTTCTGTGCACTCGGACATAGACATTGGATGAGTCAGCGCATTTCTGTGTACCCGGGACACAGACATTGGATGAGTCAGCGCATTTCTGTGTACCCGGGACACAGACATTGGATGAGTCAGCGCATTTCTGTGTACCCGGGACACAGACATTGGATGAGTCAGCGCATTTCTGTGGACTCGGACATAGACATTGGATGAGTCATCGCATTTCTGTGTACTCGGACATAGACATTGGATGAGTCAGCGCATTTCTGTGGACTCGGACATAGACATTGGATGAGTCAGCGCATTTCTGTGGACTCGGACATAGACATTGGATGAGTCAGCGCATTTCTGTGCACTCAGACACAGACATTGGATGAGTCAGCACATTTCTGTGTACTCAGACACAGACATTGGATGAGTCAGCACATTTCTGTGTACTCAGACACAGACATTGGATGAGTCAGCACATTTCTGTGTACCCGGGACACAGACATTGGATGAGTCAGCACATTTCTGTGTACCCGGGACACAGACATTGGATGAGTCAGCGCATTTCTGTGTACCCGGGACACAGACATTGGATGAGTCAGCGCATTTCTGTGCACTCAGACACAGACATTGGATGAGTCAGCACATTTCTGTGTACTCAGACACAGACATTGGATGAGTCAGCACATTTCTGTGTACTCAGACATAGACATTGGATGAGTCAGCGCATTTCTGTGTACCCGGGACACAGACATTGGATGAGTCAGCACATTTCTGTGTACCCGGGACACAGACATTGGATGAGTCAGCGCATTTCTGTGGACTCACAAAGTGTCTGCGAATTTGCTTTCAGCATCTTATTCGCTCATCCATCCGCTGTCTGTTGATCATTGCAGAAATGTGGTGGATGAGACAGTGTTTATTCAGAGCTGAAGGATCCACTTCCCTCCGTCTCAGACATTTCCTTTTGAATGTGTTTAGGATCAGTCACATCTGCATTGAGAGAATTCGAACGACTTGGTATTCACCGTCAAAGAAAGTAGGCAGGACTTAGTAAATACTGATTAATATTTTATTCTTCCACACAGACAGATATCTCCTCAAATTTCCGTTAGTTCATTCCTACGTCTTGTGGTGAACTTGAAAACAGTCTGTGAATTGCCAACAACAGGTCTGATTAAATCGTGAAGAATGTGAGCGCATAGTTTCGAAGTGATCCCATGAAACGTCCGTACTTGTCATAGATCGCAACGCTTATCAAATGGAATGAGATGAGCAAATACCGTGAATGACTGCTAGCTTGTCATGATGATATTTAACGACTCCGTCAACAGCTCAAGTTATAAAACAAAGTTATTTTAAATTTATGATGTTGAAATCTATATCTCACTTATTTGAGCATTCTATTGCTTCTCCAGTCAATTTTCCTCTCTCTTCCTCCAACCTGGCGCAAAGCCGATCTAGCGTTCTTTGAATGGCGATGTGCAGCGACGTTTAGTTGATTCTCTACCGTTGTTGAAGGTAACTAACTATCGAGGGAATTCTTGCAACATACCCAAGATATGCGATTCTCATGCAGCGCTTTGGAATTCTGGATAATAAATAAAGTTTGCTTTCATTTCCTTTCTGCAGAGATAAATAATTCTAACGTGTAATGATCATTGGAAGCGCGTTCAGGGCACCAAAGTTTTCTACCTCTATGCGCGCTTTGTGTGAATCAAGGTTTGTGTTACGACATTCATTTATAAAGAAGTACAACTTGTTTTATTCTTAGTTTGTGATAAGAATTGTGAGTGAGTTGTTTTACTATCTGAAAGTGCTCATGAATCTCTGCTCAGACGGCTGTATTCTGCGGTGATGCATGATTTGTGAATGATTTCTACGGCCGTTGGTTAAACACACAGATTTCTCATCCGATGATGAGGAACAACTGAACACTCATTCATATTGTAGGAATTATACTCCATGAACAAAGGCAATAATTGAGATTTCCGAGGGCATCTGTCCGATGAAATCTCAATGCCCTCACCTCATAGAGTTTTAATTGACATTTAAAGCACAGTGTGAGGGATCCCCTGTTAAATATCATATTCATAGAAATAGTGTTAATCTGTTAACAGTGATATATTCAACATAGACATTATACAAAAATCATTAACAGCCGTAGGGTAATTAAATTTGAAGCAATGGAAGGTGTCTGCGGATCTCTACATCACCTTGCATAGAGATCATGTCGAGTCGCATGCCTGAGTGATAACTATGCTTCAAACTATGCCATTTTATCTTCTAATGTATTTTTGCTATTTAGAAATCTCATTATTTTCTGTGATATCTCCATCCCTGTTAATTTGCCCTGTGAGCATAGAAATAAAACTAATTAGCTTAGAGAATGAAAGTGGAGTTGTCAATTTCGCATTTTGAAATATGTATTTCTATGAACATTTGTTAACAACCCTTTCAGTCATGCGGTAACCTACAGTGCGCGACAGCAAGTTTTAAACTTGGCATAAATCTACGGACACGTACATTTTTCAACACCTTCTAAATTTTTTGCTATTAGGAAATATCGACAAATTTATAATCACATGAAAGAGAATTTTCGGATCTATCATTTGATTGTTGTTGAATTAATTGTTTTTGAAAATTAAAAAAACTATTCAGTATGATCTCATTTCAAACAACTCCTCCAAGGGGGAATGTGTAGTTGAAGCAAAAATACGTTTGGTGGAAAAGACTTCCTAGATTTTGCTCATAAACTTTGCAGCATCAGGATGTCGAACATGCAACTCACCTATTTGTGACATTACACTCAACGCAAAAAATCCCACATTTTTCACATTTCGGAGTGAAGGGCAGCAATGCACCACTCATCTCGATTATTAGGATTCATAATTGAAATCAGTTTTTTTGTATGCAAACATTCTCCTGATTCACATCAACCTCTGTGTGATGACAGCCTTGATTTTTTATCATCACCACTTCTCAGACTAATCCGAAAACTTCAATAAAGTTATTGTTTTCTTTGACTTGTCACTCTCTGACAAGGTGACGCATGGAAATAAATGATATGCACCAGTCATTTGATATCCAGCTAAAACCGTCTCAATGTGATAGGCTGTGCTTTTCTGAAAATTGGTCATATAGTTTGACAGTGTTTTCTCGAAGTTTATAGGCAATATTTTGAAAGTAGTATAGATAGAAAATGTGGCGATTTTTTCATTTTCAGAATGTGTTGCGATAATAACAGAAATTCGCTGTTAACTAACTGGTGACTTCTATTTACCTCAAAACTAGTGTTTTCTGCTTTTGTTTGGTAAATTGAAGGCCCTTCGAAGAAATATTCTGAAAATGAAATAATCGCCACATTATCTATCTATACTACTTTCAAAATATTGCTATAAACTTCGATTGAAAACACTGTCAAACTATGATATTTTCTGAAAGCCAATCTTTGAGGGTTTTGAGATGTCACAAACGCAGAATGGTTTCTTTCTAAATTTTTAGACAGCTTGTCAAAACAAGTCAAATGCTTGCCATGCATTTCCATGTCCTTCGTGGTAACATTTGTCAGAAAATTTGGGACTTTCGGGTTTATGGGTCTTAGGAACCACCAATTTCAAAAATCAATTAATTCACAACATTCAAATGATAGATCCGTTAAAATTCTCTTTCAGATGATTATAAATTTGTCGATATTTCCTAATAGCAAAAAAATTTAGAAGGTGCAGTATGACTGAAAGGGTTACACCCTCCGTCAGTAGATATTTATTGGTCTCTGTTAATTTGTTAACAACCCTTTCAGTCATGCGGTAACCTATACTCAAACGAGTAAGTCATTTATTAAAAATCCCATGTTATCCCACAGACATGTTATATAGAAATCTATGGACTATCAAGGTGTCAATAACTTCATAGACTTCATAGACCCTTGAATTGAAATCGATATCCAATTGTTATGACACTGTTGTACAATTTGGATATATCTGCTAGATCCAGAGAATATCATTGTTCCTTAGTAAGTAGGGTTGTCAGCCGATATTTCAACTGTCATTTTTCTATGAAGCATCTTGTCATATTTCTTTATTGCATGATTAAGGCCGTCTAATTTGCTATGTAATGCCATTGAGATAGGAGCATTTCACCGTCCATCTCCGTCTTTCCAGTGAAAATGGCATTGAGGTGATAACTATGACCTACAATTTGCACTCACACGCGCATTGCTCTCATTGCTCTTGACATACTTCAATGTTCTGAGCTGCATGGGCTATGTAGAAAATGATCGCTTAGGTGACGCTTCTTAATACGTGAAGGAGCCTATCGAGAGCGAGAACAGCCATCTTTGGTAGAAGCTACTGCTATTAAGGATGTCCGGTTACCCCGATACATTACATTCAATATTTAAATGACAATAACTGAAATCTTACACAGATATCGTCTGGTCATAACTATGACCTAAAGAGTTGCATTTACATAGACATGCACAGTACGTGCGAAGTCCATAGCTCGCCACAGATTTGAGTGTTTTACAGATCAAAATCTCGGATTTTTGATGTCACAGATTTTAGGGTCAGTAACAATGCATGTATTACCTTCCAAATGATCAGCCTAAATCGTCTTGCGCTACGCGCCGAGAGTTGTAAGGTAATATATCTTCATTCATGAAATGTTACCTGAAACCTTTCAAGAATAGGTCATTCTCTCATGCCTCATTGCAAATCTAAAAGTACAGCTTCTTATTTTTTCCAGCCGCTGTAATTGCGGGAACTACAAACGTTTCTGGCTTGCTTGCCGTCATCAGTGCACTATAGCCTATTGGAAAGAATCAGTAAATCAAACGCAGATGTAAATCGTCACCCGGCCTACAGACATCTACGAGGCATCTCGTACCATTGATGAAATAATTGAAATCTTGTTCTCAGAGCTTGGGTTCAAAAATTTGAACTGTCAAGCACGAATGCAAATTGCTAGATCTTGTTTGCAATCAATGCACAAACCATTGTTAGCAGCAGCAGACACATTTGTCCAGTGAAAGAATAAATCTAAACCTGCCCACGAAAGGAAAGATACTAAATCTGCATCTGATTTACTAATTCTTCACAATGAGGTATACTGCAGTGATCACGCCAAAGAAGTCAGAAACGTCTGTAGTTCCCGCAGTGATTTAAGTCAGATTTTGTCCTCACCTCTTGAATACTAGAAGTGAAAAGAAAAGTCATCAATAATATTTCTGGAAATTGAAAGAAATGTGTAGCACAAAACATTGAAAACCTGTAATTGTTATTTAAGCAAGTAATTATAAAATAAAATTTATAATACAATATAAACCGATGAATGAGATGGATAACATGCAAGGAAAATGGAAGTAAAAGAGAATTCACAATGAACTACAGAGAAACTGTTTGTAGGAACGCTTCAGCATGTTTTTCATGAGAATTGTTGAAATGGCCCGAGGCGTCGATGTCTTATCTGCACTGTCTGAGTTTTCCGTCAATGATGTGAAAAACTTCGATGCAGAGGAATTCACAACCTCATATTGACGGAGTTCTGTCAGTCATGCACAGGTCAGTTATTTTGTGCTTGTTATCAGATGCAGGAAAAACATGCTAAAACCAGCATCTGTAGTTTGTCGCCTTTTTCCCAATTTTTCAACTTTATCGTCGCAGAATGCTGTCTGAAATCGAGATATTCTGCTTAGAGATCATAGACTGACGAGAGGGCATTTTATAGTATATTCATCTCTGACAGAGAATGAAGCGCATTCCAATATCTGAGTACAATATGTCGGCAGTCCGGATAGTTAAAGCAGGAGTGTTTGGAATTCAAGTTACAGAGTTCCAGTTAGTGTGTGCGTGATTGATCAATTTTAGCTTCGGAGATCAGACGACCAACCGGCTCCAACACTGGCGCTCATTTCCAAGAGGCTCAAAGTCCAGCTGCCGATGATGAAAATGCATGCAGGTTAGGTGGCTCAGTTGGTTAACGGTCGCGCCTCTGTACGGAGGGACAGAAGGTTTAAGGTTCGAATCTGACCGCTCACACTTGAAGATCACACAGTGCCCTCACTAAAAAAACAAAGTGGAAATCCGGTTTTATCATCGCCTCCATCGATCAGTGCTTCTCAGACCCCTCTGACATCGTTAATTTTGTTGTTTTCTTAATCATAGTTGTGGCATGGAAGACACTAACTATCAAGTTTGGGGTGGGGGCAACCTTCATGCAATTTTCGCCAGGTTTTGGTGAATATTTTTTCTGCGCAATGATATTTTTGCTGTACTGATTCACCTACGTCCATGTTAAGAACTAGATGTTGATATGCTTGTATACTCACTCCAGTTTTCAATTGATCTGAAGTAGCCGTGCAGTTACTTGACGGCATTAATGCACTGTATCTCTATGAGTAAAGTGAACTTTTGATAGATTGTTTTGTGTTTTCTTTAACTTATTGTCCATTGTAGATGAAATTTGTAAAGGACAAACCTCTCTTCTTTCAAAAACTATTTGACAAAGGAATCGGGACAATGAATGCTGAATTTTACATCGCCTGGGCCAGCTTTTACGAGAATGCTTCTAATTTTAAACGTGCTCACGTCATATACGATCATGGGATTACATGTGGAGCAGAACCTCGGAACATTTTGCAGCGGAAATTCGAGTAAGTGTTTTCCCATTGGCCCTTCTCAAATGTTTGTTGTGGCGTTACCGCTCCTTGTGTGTTTCGCTGCTGTGTCGCTGTCGACGCCGATGGTTTGACGTCACTACCCCCACCTTACTGGGGGTTTGGACGCTGCTAACATAGTCAGATTTTTCTGCAGCGTTGTGGTACTTTTAGTCCGGATGCTCTTCCTGCCGACTTCCAATGACACTCTCGGGGCCTCTGGACTGAAAGATCTCCAGGCGAAGCACTTAACCACTGTGCCACGAGACCTCGGAGCTGTAATACACAGCTAAAATTAGGAGTTATCGCAACTAGTCAGACCGTTAGTGATAGACATCTAACGCCTTATGATGAATTAGACTACACCAACCTTCTCAGATGGGCACCTATTCGTATTCGTTATGAAATTCGAAATTTGATGTTATTTGTTTGCATAATCCCCCGTCTATTTTCTGACGCAGCCTGTGCATACGAGAATTTGGGAGTCAATTAGAAATCCCAGCAGCATTGGTTTATTGAACGTTGGAAATGGGTATAGTTCCTCACCTACTTGTTAGCATGGTAATCGGATTTTCTGTTCCGTTTCTAAATCATGGCGAAATTTTCAATTCCAACGGAAATTGATCTCTACCGGTTCTGTTATCATGCAAATATATTTCAAGTGTTCTTACTAGGCTCATATGTCGTACATTCTGGAGCTTCTGCAGCTGCATTTGAAGGTTGCACCACGAGTGTCGATCGAGGGCGAAGCCTGAGTTGTTGTACTCTGTTTCTTGGCAATGGTGATGCAAGCAATTTATCACCACAGTTAGCCGATTTCTATGTAATTGCCTAAACTATGTTAGGAATCTGCACTTTATTGTTCCGCAATGAATGGCATAGAAATCGTCTTTCAAACATAGATATCTATAACCAACGATTTCGACTGACCAACTGTCTGTCGATGTGGTCTAGATTGGGTTCGTTCACAGAGCGTCGTCTGACAAACGCTATCATAGCATTCTCAAGCGAAGGTGCTTCAACTTAATAAACTTCAGATACTATTAGCGAAAATACTCGCTGGTTTCATATCAATCGCTTCGATTTCTTGATTTTAACAATAGCACTGTCGGGTGATCATGACGTCACAACACGAAAATAATGTAAAAAGCCGAAATTCACTTTAAAACTGCATATGATTTTATTTGATTGTGATGTGCTCACCGATTTTTCATGTGAGGCAATATAGATGGTTCATTCATTCATTCATTCATTCATTCATTCATTCATTCATTCATTCATTCATTCAAATTCGTAAAGATTCTAGATGAATATTTCGCAGCCATGTTTTATCAGATGTCGCATTGTTATGGCGTCTGAAAACGCTATCTTAGCGTTCTCATTGCCATAGTAGTCAAACTCGGGTCGGACATGGCGTCGAAAGTGAATATTTCATACAAGTGATAGAAGATGTTTGCGTGTGGCACAAGCAAAAATATGAAAAAGTCTTTGGTTTCACAGTGAGACATCTGTTATTCATACAACTCATGCATTCGTCAAAGAACCTGACGCTATCTGATGATCTGATATCTATGATTTTATCTTCAACAGTTGAAAAGGGAGACATGCAGCAACTGCACTTCACGAGAACGCAATGCAAGTAGAACATCATGTCGATGTAACCGAAGCTGCCACAGTTAATGCATATTCATGGTCAGAGCTTAACAATTGAAGGATCCCGTTTCCTCTCAAGAGCCATGAACAGTGCATATCACTACTCTTCGGTAAAAAACGGATGTTATGAATACTGGCATGGAGTTATATTCGTAGTCATCCTTACTATGTATAATCACGACTAAGTGAAGCTCATTAGCAGTGGCGGATCCGCCCACCCCCGTTGGGAGGGGATGTTCATATTTATAGGCCTATAGTTATATATTAATATATCAGTTTTCTTGCAGGAGAACTTCCGTATGACCAAAACCAACGCAACATAATAGTTTGTGAAATGCTGTATAGAATCCTTCTTTTCAACTTTCACTGAACAAATGTATTTATTAGAGTCCAAATTTATATACATATTAGTCCAAAACGTGTCATCTAAATGAGCGTGTGCTGACATGTTATTTATGATGACTTCAGTACATGCATACAGTGTTTTATCCAGCCATGTTTTGGGGGGAAGTTCCCCCCCCCCTACGAAGGAAAACAACGAAAATCATACACTTGATAAAGGATGTATAGCTTTAAATTTTCAAGATCGTAAATCGCCTTTGGCTTTTAAATCGCTGAATGAAGTGACGCTCCGCTGACTGCAGACCACGCCTTTAGGAACAGCGTCCGTGGAAAGGAGTTTTTCCACTATGAATCGAGTTACAACTCGCTTAAGGCAAAGATTGTTGCCGCATCACGTCTGCGATGCAATGCTGGTCAGCATTGAGGGATCCAAGATTGATGATTTCACGTCAATTGTGAAACTCTGGCATTCCAGCAAGGCCAGACGACTGCAAATTCCAGACAGTAAACAATAACACTCATAATTCTCAGCCTTCTTCCTGTTTTTTGGAAAGTGAATTTTTATAGTACAATGGCTATTTTCTACATTATGTGAAAGTACTAATGAATTCTGGGGCAGTGTACATGTGAAAGTAATTATTGATGTAATGTAATGATAATGATGAATAATTGATGTGAAATGTAGTGGCGATCAAGTAAAAAGCTTTCAGTCATTAAATAATCATTTAATCTGGAACAAGTGATTAGCTAAAAGTTACAATTTGAAACATTTCACCATCTCGAAATTATAGTCCTAAAATATACATGTATAATAGGCATGTTTTTCAGTATTCATGAACAGTGAAATGTCATGTGTAGAGGGCCAATTATATTTCGGAGAAAATCTCATGCACATGACCATTAAATTCTAATTCTCCGATGGGGTGGATGCATCCCTACATCTCCTCTGGATCCGCCATTGCTCATTAGAGACTTACAACTGTCATAGTAGACATTTTCTCTCCTTCGAGAGAACCTACATGAAATATTCTCTTGCTGACCGTTCAATTCTGGTTCGATGAAAAGGGCATCACGTCTCTCTCCCTAATGCATCAGCAGAAACTACATTGTGATTGAAGGACATATGGGATGAGGAAACTCCTCTGGTTCACGTTTAAGATGACAGTTACCCTCCACGACGGCGGGTCAGCAGCAGCCGATGACTCATAGCCGGCTCCATGAGCGGTAACATCTGGGACTTCTCATCACCGCAGAGTGCATCGTCTGCCGCTGCTGTTATTGACCAGACGTTTAGGAGAAATATTTTCTATCAACATCCGATCTGAGCTAAATGAACAATAAATATTGATGAAGAGCTATCTTGAAGTCATTCATTGATTTGTTATACATAACGACTGTCTTTTCTCTGCTGATGATAGAAAACAATGGCAGCATCTGACTAAGTATTTCATCAACACTTCTAATTCAATGTATTTTAGGAATATTGTATAAAAGGTAATATCAGCCGGCGACGCCATTCTCCGTGAGACTTGAGGTTGTCAGAAAATGATTGCAATGAAAGTGAACATATCAGTCAGTGAATGTTCTACGCATAGAATTAGATTTTTTAACGTGTTACTAGAAGTGCAAACTGATTCAAGACGATGGAACATGCAAGATCTTACTAAGTGAGCAAAAGGAAATTCCTAATGTTTCACTGAGATAGGACAAGAGTCGCTCATCGCTTGCGGATTGCTGTGAGTTTCCTCAAAATGCTCTAATGGCCATGATTCCTTCAGATTCGAAGAATTCATCTCGATAATGTTAGTCCTTCCGATCATTATTGAAAAAGATAGCAGGATCACAAAGAAAAGTTGGCAAACTTCTCTTGAGAGCTTGTTATCGTCTGTGTCTCTGCTGTCAACAGTCACTGAAACTTCGCACAGTTTGGCGTGTTTTATGTCTAACTGGTTGCTTATTGTTTGATAGCTATGGCATTATGTCAGTAGATTGTGCCATTTCATTAGCATAACATATTGCGATTCCTCCTTTCTATACAAACAGGAACAGACGACTTGTCTAATTCTGTGGTTCTACGCCAATTATTTGTGCATTAAATTCATGATAATTGCGTCAATTAATGTTGATTTTTGACTGTCACATGAAATATTTCAATATGTGAAGCTGCACATGTTTTTCATGTGTATACGCAAACAGTGAGCGGCGTAAATACATGCAATTATGACTACAATTGGTCTGAAGCATCAATGCATTATTGCAGACTTACATTCATGCTTAAAGATCTACATTTAGTAAGATTATGAAGCTTGATGACAGCAAGATATGATCGCCACTACTTCCGATTCTGGTGCTGAGATGGTCAGAATTTCTCTTGAGCGGTGTGACGTCCTTCCTGCCGACGCCCGGTTATACAAATGGTCTAAGGCAGGGTTTTCAAGGTTTTTGCTGCGGGTCATCTGATCATTCCGACGGGTCACACTCAAATCATCTCAAGATCGACTTTCATTAGTGTGCGCCTAACGCACTCAAGATTTAACATCAACAATCAACTTTACTCGCGATTCTGCATGTACGTGTGTAAGGTGACTTTTCAAGTCTTGACATGTGCTATTTAGACAAGAGACCCAGTATCAAACATAGAAATATATTTTATCATCATACAGTTAGTGCCCGCATCATACCCGCATGAACAAATCGACATCAGGTCCAGAAAGCATTCATGTCAAATTCGTCATCAGACTCCTAATTGATTTCAATACCAAAACATTCGCTATCATCACCTATCACGTTGCTATCGGTATCTGTGACTAACAGTCTCTGGCGGGGAAGAAGAGAATGAGATGAATTCTGGGCATTGATACTATTGGCTATGGCTGTGAGGGGTTACAGGTTAGGGGTCGAAACACAACTAGACGAGTACTCGCTGATGACTGACGGACTGCAGTATTATGTTTTATATCCCTTAATCGGTAGCTGAAGTAGTGGTCGATGTATTGTAATTCAAATGAAGAAATGTGGAATTACATGAAGTACTATAGACGGATTAAGAAACTGGCGATAACAAATTCAAGTGAAGAAATAGTATTTTCCATGTGTAGTCTTAGGTATAGTGTGTATAGTTTCATTGCTTTCGGTGTAGTAGAATGTCATTGTAGTTCTATTGTTTACCTCCATTATCCACTTTCCACTTATCCACTCTTACCATTATCCACTTTGTGTAGTGTCAGATATAGTTCACTTGTAATCGGTGTAGTAGCATCGTTGTATTTCCATATTTTACCTCCACTTTTCCAATTTCTATTCATCGGTTTCCTGTTGTTTTATAATATCCATTTTCCTTAACCTATGGTGACCATTGTCTTATTCTATTTCCACTATCAGCATCTGTAGTCGGTACAGTATATTAGACGTCTGTTTTGAACGTGTATACGGCAGTGTTTGGAATCTATGGTATTAGTATATTAACAGCAAGAATGAGTAGTGTTACAAGTCTTAAGATTTCCATTTTTACCAGATATTGGGCCAAAGCTGATCAATTTTAATTCGTTGCCACGAGAAAGCTCCATTGAGTTCTTTTAAGAACTGATTAATCCAATGGTTACAGTAGCATTGCCTTTGTACACTTGCGGATTGGAGAACGCTATCAGTCCTCCTTAGGACTACTTTAACTAATAATTTAAATTAGGAAGCATTACATTCTATTATAAATGGCTACTGGGATGACTTTCATCATCGTATGAGAATCACTACATGAAACGGATGAACGTTCAAAATCCACGGTGCAGAATGTGACCGGTGGAGCACCTTAAAAACCACTGGTCTAAGGCCTTATCTGGTAGACGATCTGGTAGTCTACTCGAGTGGTCCGAAGCCGATATGAAAATGCAGTTTGTTTAAAATAATGTCTGTTGCTGATAAGTCAGATATTAACTGGCATGATGAGCATCATGGAATAAGAGAACCAAACAGATTCCGTAGAATAGCGCAGAACTTGAAAGGATTCCTGGTTTTAGGACAGTGCACTCCGACAGCAAATGTCTTCGAACAGCTGAGCGGCATGCAGCTCTCAGGCATCATTTTCAGAATGATTTCAGCTCTACCACGAAGTGAAAGTATTGATAGTGAGAAATGAACATCTTCAATTATGTCTCTCAAATCACTTCGATGCATTATCAGGAAAGGAAATGATTATTTTATTACAGATAACAAAGTAATGATCGTTAATCAATCTTGTTTGTTGAGATAATTAATAATTTTATATGAAAAGTGGTTTACTTATTCAAATCTGTTCGCAAAATTGTACACAGGAAATGTATTCGACAAAGGCAAGTGGAAGATAATTCAGCGAACGGAATTGTAACTTTGATATTCAACCATGATAACAGCGAGTGAGAAGAAATAGTCATTATTTATTAATTTCCGTTGCTTGCTTCTGAAACTTTTCTTTCGTAGAAGTTGAAGATTAAATTGATCAACGATCTCAAAATGATTCGATAGGGGTCATGGTTTCCTTGTCTTTGTCTATTCAATTGTCCAATGTGTTTATCATTTTGTTCAATTGTGATCTATAAGCGGCTAGCGTACGGTGGGAGGCAGTTCTGATCGATTTTGAAAGCAGATAGATCTCAAGACAATCCGGACCAAATTGTGGATTAAAAGTGACAAGAGAATGAATGAAATCTTCAGACATTTCGTGACCAGATGGACAGAGGTATTGCCACTTACTCAAGACGGCATTATCATCTGAATTCCAGAAGTCTGCATGTTCAAATAATGACAGAAATTTAAACGTTGTCATCCCATGAATGAATGAAGTGATTGCGGTCGATGAGGAGGATGGCAGGAGTTCCCAAACATTTCTTGTTATTTTCTGTCCTGATTTAAATTTTTGATGAACACGGGTCCGTCCAATTTTACATTTAATAAGCATGTCAATTGCAAGAAACAATTTAATAAGGAATATAATAAAGATGTTACAACAAATCGTTCAATTTACTCGCAGAAATTTGAGGCTCTCTTTAAGCATTATCTTAAATCTTCTAGTTTATATAAGCTTTCCTTACAGATAATAACCTTTGCTTTGCTCGCAACACATGTACCTGATTTCAAAATAATTAATGATATACTTCTCTTATGCACTGATCTTTGATTGGGATAATAGTTCAAAAGTTATGTTAGAGCAACAACTAAGGAATTGCTCTGTCAAGCAAAATAGAGTTGCAACTTTCAATATTTCAACTAGGAAAAACCCTCAAATGAGAGGAGCTATAAAATGTTCTCATAGAAAGATCCAAAGGATTCTTGACAAAGGACGAAGTCTAAACCGTCGGCACTGAATAAATTCTATTATTCGCATTTTCGTGCCTTATTTTTCTGGAGGTATCTTTCACTACGGTCAAAAAATATGAAATGTTCTCATAGAAAGATCCATCAAGAAAGAATTGATGGGAGACACGAAGCTGGCTTTGCTGCGCAGGAATAGAACTTAGATCTGCTTCAAGTGTGGTCTGTGACTCACATCCTAATGGAGAGATATAGCCTCATTGATAGCGAAATAAAGTGCAAGGAAATCACATGTAGCGTGTTAATCACGACATCATTGCGGTCCGGAGTTTGTGAACCCTTGATGGGGTGGTCTAGCCCTCGGAGCTACTATAATGTAATTGATGGCTTGACACGGGAGGGTCATTATCATTTGAGACAAAAAATCAAAAAGGCATCTCCTTCTAGTAGATCGAATGCTTTTATAAAACAGTGACGGTAAAATCTATGCACAGGCCTATCTCAGTACTATAATACTTTATTGCTTTCATTTCATGTTAAATTCAGACAAGCGTTCGATAATGTGACACCGAAGATCCATGAACGCTTGCAAGTTTTGATTTGAATTTTGCCGGAAATTGAAGTGTCCATGTATTTTGGCCTTCTAACTAGGTAATATTAAGAAGCAATAATGTCTTCAGGTGCAACCAAATAATAATGTCTCAGGTCAATGCTCTAATGCTAGCGAGTAAAAAGCGCTAATTGTATCAGCATTTGACTTCAATGATCGGTATTCTGTATCACACAGATAATTCTCTCTAAACATTTCTTGCTGATGATCAAATTATCATGGTAATGCTGATTGCATCCGCTTTTTCCAGTGATAACATTAATAAGTTGATAAGGATTTGCATATCGGCGTGTTTGAACCGATTCGTTTTTCTAAACGCTCTCGAGATATCAGTGGTTTCTTACATTGGTTAATATTTCTCGGAATGTATCAGTCCATGTCTAAACAATCGTAAACAAAACATGTGCAGTGGTGGTTAAATGGTGCACATGTTCTAATGATTCACAAAAAACTGCTCAGTCCACGGGAGATTAAATTAACTGTATATTCCGAAATCCAGCACTGTACCATGTTATATGTTGACTCTGTTTCAGCGAAATCATTTGGAACTGCAGGCACTATAACTGTGGTAGTGTCCACTCATCGCATGCGAATGTGTGATCAATGCTTGTCTAGACTTAAGACTTTCAGAAGTCGGTTGCAATGAGAGAGGAAATATTGATAATGACATATATTTAGAAAAATAGATTGTCGTGAAATGTTCGTCCTAATTTTCCGCTAATTCCTTGAATTGACCAAAGATGTCATTTAAAAATGCAATAAAAGGAAGTGTTTGGGCATCAGAATTCAAAGTTCATTTCGAATTTCATTGAAATAATGATTTGTCGTATGTTTACTAAATTTCCACCTTTGCTTAAAGGACGAACCACAGCGGTTTAGAAATCAGATCAGCTTTAAATTCTCACAGCAGCTTGTATTGAGGTTTTCGATGTTCGACATAATTTGAATGACTTTACTCTTGTGCGTGGAAATTACAGTTGATATGAAGCGCACAGTCAGGGATGTGATTTTTCCTACGTTTAAAGGAATTCTTTCGGCACCGCTATTAGCCTTTCTTGAAGCTCAAACTTGCCCTCATCAGTCTGTTTTGTTGCATAAATAATGAAGAATTCAAAAGAATTCTGTCTTTACTTGAATGTTGACGCGAAATTATGCCTTCCTTTTGCAGCGCATTTAAACTAAGATCTTACGCAAATGAAATCGTAACTCAAAAGGAAGGTCATCGAAGCAATGAGGAAGTGGAAGTACGACAAGCGATGAGTTCATTAAAGATCGCTTCCGATGAGAACGATGTCGATCCAGTTCGAACAGGGCCGGATGCAGTATCGGGTAAGAAAAATGCAATGTACATTGTGCATGTCCAATGGTATGATGGCGAAATGGATAGCCCACAGAATTAGACTGTGTGATAGCCAAACTTCTTTGAGTTCGTGAAGATGTACAGTAGAATCCCTCTTAGCGGACCACCAACTGACTGACTTTTAGTGGTCCTGTCATCGAGCTGGCCCTCTTGAGGGAGTCTACTTTATTTTTCAAATTTACATGATAACTATGACAACCCAAACATCACTTCTGAATTGTAAATTTATGGTTTAATGTTACAAAATTTTATGAATGAAGTGTTGTCTCGGAGACAGTGCCTGGCCTCTGAAACGTCTGAGACCTGACGTTCCAGAAAAGTCTGACCGTCAGCACCGTTCAAGCCCTTAAAGGGGGGAACGGGGCAACTATCTCTGGTTGTAGAATTTTTGGTTGTCTCCGTTTCAAAGTTTTTGGAATTTCTTATTTATATATAGCTTCAAATATTTGCTTGCTAGATTTTTCAAGGAAATCTTTCGAGCTTCATTGCTCTTATGTTAGCAGTAAATTTCTCATAAAGAAGTTCGGAGCTTTGTTCTGGAGATTTGCATCACACAATTCGATCATTGAAGGGAATTCTTAACTCATGTGACTTGAGATTCGACAACTGTGATATTGTCGAGTGATGACATCCTTGTTTTTATTGCATCCACCAGGAGGCGGTGTTTGTGATGAGATTGTGGGTGTGAAATGTCATCCTTGTTGGTTAGAGCAACGGGTGCAGATAACCGAGGGAGTTGTCGCTCCTACCAGACATAGCTCCTTCGTATGACAATTTCATCAAACCTCGTTGTAATTCAAGTTTGACCACAATTACCTGTTGTTTTCCAGGAGCCCCTCTCCTGAATAAAATAGTTAAAATTGAATTAAGAAAACAAAAATTAATCTCTTTCTATCACCTCAGTATATTTCTAAGTTACTGCACATTCATCACGCTATCTGCGTTCATCTGAAGACAACTGCTTGTTTGAAGTGCCCTCCATTTGAAGTCAACATCTCGAGGTGGTTGGGCGTTCAGCTTCAATGGCCCCACGGTATGGAATTGCATACCTCAAGATATTCGAAATGCAGACAGTTTCTTGACTTTCAAGCGTTGTTGGAGGAAGACTCTGATAAGCAAAGTTTTCTTTTAATTTATTTTACTTCATTTCTCCAGTGACTCTCATTTTTGGATACGCTGCATGCTGTGAGCCTCTTCTTGGCAGAGTTCCCACGCACCCGGGAAAAACGAAAACAAAATTCCCGGCCGGGAAAAACCCGGGAAATTTAAAAGAAAAAGTTTTTTTCTTCATTTCATGTATACGCTTCCTTCCAGACATCTTTGGATCATGCTGCCTAGAGAATTGCGAATTTTTTTCAAGGAATTGAAATGCCAATGCGATGATCAATGACAATGTGCTATACTCATCATGTTTACATAATGATGTTCTAGTTTTTCTTCCGACTTTTTGGAGCATCATGTCTAAATTGATGTGAGTGTGTGTCTACCCTGCTTGTAATGATGAATCATGATGCTGATGTATTTTGTAATTCATTATACCGGTACGTTAAAACGTCGTGATTAATCCACTATTCACTACGAAGATGATAGATGACTCAATGGCAAAATTTATTGCAATAAACAGCCACGTCGACTAGGCTGTTGATCCACGAAGGCTTATTGCTGCGCGAATTTCGTATTATACAACTTCAACGCACAAAATGTTACCCGGGAAAAATCCTGGAGAAACCCGGGAATTTCGTTTTTCAAAAAGCGTGGGAACCCTGTCTTGGGTAGAGAGCTATATGAAGACAGCCAAATGAATATATTTTACAGCTGGGATGATTTCCCCAATTTTCGTGTGAATTGAGAGAATAAATATATACAATTTCACTTACGAAGTCAAAGCTGTTTAAGGAGGATTGTTTCAATGACAGGAATTGCTATCACAGGCAGAAAATCTTCTCGGCTGTTGTAGGATATTAAATGTCGCCTTCATGGGCGAACTGACCTATCAATTTGAAAACATTCAAACTACGATGCCTTCGAAGGTGTTTCGCTCAATTCAATTTTTGAGGTTGTAATGTCAAAAGTTCATAACATATACTTTGAATGCCTAGAAATTTCAGTGGTTTGGAAAATAGCTGTCGACGTACTGCAGTATATGTCGAATCCAACGTTCCTCGTCATTTACTTCTCCTCAATACATGAGGTTCCGTTTTCGTGCTTCTTAAATCCATTGGTTTATTTTCATTCCCTGATCAAGAAACCAATTAATGTATTAGATAGCTAATCATCTCGCACGTAATTTGGATCATGTTGCAACATTCTCTTCACTCAATTGTAGCTCAAACGAAGTGGCGTGTACAGTACAGTAAAAGTTGGATTAACTACGCTGAAGACTCGTGTCTATTCTGGAATAAAGTGTAATTTATGGTCGACCAGGTAGAGATGATTCATTTAAGACAATCAAACTGTGGAGGCTTTTTATTGATGACGTCTTAATCTGCAATAAAATTTCTCATTTTCAACATATTCTCTGTCCATTCATTAGATCAGATCATTGTCCGCAGGTGGTAGATGCGAAATTGACCAACGTCTTAATTGATTGCCGTCTGCTCATCCGGAGAGGCCACTGCTTAAGTCTCATCATTTTTCATAGCTCAGATTCTTAAATTGATAAATTTCCGTTTTAATTATTTTAGAACATGATAAATGGCAGAGATCGAACCATTGAAGATATAAATCTGGCTGGTAGATCAGCTGAGTGAAGATTGTGTTTCTTATGGTGAAGTTTATTTTCTAATGGGTGTGTAAATATTCATTGGCCATTGAGGCGCTACAGTTCAAATGTCAATGTAGAAACCCTTTCTTCCGCAATAAGATGAAGTAAAACAAATATTTTACCCAAATTTTCGCATATTGTATATAAAGTGCAATATCGATCGTCAAAGAATCATAAATCAGCGAGTGAGATCAGTGATTGGTTAGAGGATGATTTTGAAATTCTCTTACGATTGTCCTTGACATCTGATACTTATCGATCGTCAAAGAATGTAAATACTAAAGAAGAAACAAGTGCTCCCCAAGAAAGTAACTGCAATGCTAAAGACAGTAAAGAATATCTGCAAAGATAAAGACATTTACATCAGCAAACCGGACAAAGGCAACAGTGTAGTTATTATGGACAAGATGACCTATATCAGCAAAATGGAAAGCCTTCTTCGAGACCCCAGCAAATTTCTTCAAATTCCACCCAACAAGCAACATATATTCTCATCCAGGGAAACACAAGTTAACAACAAACTTTTGCAGCTCAAAAAGAAGAATCAACTAACTGAAGCGATGTACAAGCAACTCCGAAGTACTGAATGTCAACCTAGTCGCCTATACGGACTTCCCAAGGTGCACAAGTCCCAGAGTGATCCTCCGATGAGACCAATATTATCAATGACAGACTCTTACTGTAAAAATATTTGTCAGTGGCTTATTAATCACTTTAAAAAGTTCGTACCTAAATCGTACACGGTTAAAGACAGCTTCGAATCTAAAGACAGGATTATGTCTTTGAATTCATCCGAATCTACGAACGTTTATATCACTAGTTTCGACGTGACTCAACTGTTCACCAATATTCCTGTTGAGGATACGATCAACCATATTATAAAAATAGTAGACTTTGACAACTTTCCGATCAATGCAGAGACATTAAAAATCCTTTTGCGAATTGCTTGTAACAACGTGCCCTTCATATTCAATAACAAGAATTACTGTCAAATAGATGGTATGAGCATGGGATCTGCCCTATCTCCGATGATGGCTGAGTTTGCTTTAAACATTATTGAAGAGAATCTAGATATGCATATCCCCAAAATATACATAAGATATGTTGATGATGTCCTGGCTATTTTCAAAAATGAAGCCGAAGCAAGTGCCTTCGTAAATTGTATGAACTCAATCCATCCGGCTATCCAGTTCACTACAGAGAAGCCTGAAGATAGTACTATCCAATTTCTCGACATGCTCGTGAAATTTAAAGACAGGTCAATCGGCACGAATTGGACTCTAAAGAAAACGAACAATCTGGTCTATACCCACAAAAAACGTCAAAGAATCATGAATCAGCGAGTGAGATTAGTGATTGGTCAGAGGATGATTTTGAAATACTCTTGCGATTGTCCTTGACATCTGATAGTTATCGATTGAATGGTAATGCAGAACTTCAGAAGGCAGGTATCGCAATGGGCAACAACTGCTCTCCTCCACTAGCGATCATCTACATAAATTCCATCGAAAAAGATATTCTAAGAAATTATGATGACCTTATTTACTGGAAGAGGTATACAGATAATGTTTTTATCGTTACTACTAACATTACAAGAAGCCCAAGGCACTGCCAATATCATTCAATCCAAGATTCAGTTTGCTGTTGAAGAGCCAATTAATCAAAGTCTATCTTTCCTGAATACTTGTCTTACTGTTGAAAACAACGGTCATTTTCATTTCACTTGCATGTTGAACCTACGCATAGTGATGCACTTGACGTTTGATTCTGGAGTCCCTTTATCAAGACAGCTGAGTTTGCTCCACTCCGGACGACTGAGAGTCCAAGGACTATCATCTGATGCTAAGTCATAAGTTGTTTATTGCCAAAAAGTTTTGGACAAACATGATCATAACAGAGATAAACATGACAAACTGTCATCATGGTGGCATGTGAAAAAATAAATAAATGGAATTCACTTATCAGCCGAAAGGAAGGTAAGGTTACGAATAGCAGATGCTGCAATTCTTCTCGTTATCTGAAAATTTCCAGAGATGGTTACTTCGTTTCGCGATGTAGTTTATTTATTAGAACAATTACACACATCTTTGCACTATGCACATTTATTCTCGAATCATTGTTCAAGCGCTAACATACAAACATCATCGAAAGTACAATTTTTCTGTGTACAATCTGACTTAACTGTCCCATGTCCTAAATGGGATAACAATCAGAAGAGCTCATCAGATCCATTGGCATCGACATTTTTGAAAAATGGTTATCCAAGAAAAATGGTTGAGAAACATTTTGTAAATCATCATGTAACAGACTAGAGATGTTGAGAAAAATGCAGATGACTAGATCTATCTAAAAGTGCCATTCGATGATGAGATCCAAAAAAGAAAGCTTCAGAGGCATAGATATCAACATGGACTCTCTGACCATGTTCTCTAAATTGTGCAGCCTGCTTAGCATCTGAAATGAAGGGAAAGTGCTATGAAAAGAATGTTATTTACAAGATAGAATGTAACGTCTGTAATAAAATCTGCATCGGGGAAACAAATAGAACAATCAAACAAAGAATTGATGAACATGCAACATACTCGGAATCATTGGTTTATATGCATGTGGTTCCTATGGACCATTCTTAATGCTGGCTGTAAAGAGTAGAGGATCCCGAAAGTCATCTGAGGCAGTGTTTATAAAAAGCTTGCCAACATATAGACTTATCAGCGGATGGGAAAGCTTTGACTTTCCAAATTTTCTTTCCTGGCTTTCCATTTTTTTCTATTTAATCTTTTTACTTATCAATGTTTTTACGATGTTCTGTGCTGTAGCATAGCTATACGATTTTTAATGAGACTCACTTTGTCCTATATCCTATCTTGTTATTTCAAATTTCAATTACCCTTGTAATCCAGTCATCATAACATCTTTAACAAAGCAAGAAGCGAAAATCTTATTGCTGAAGGGCTCCTAGGCCAAACATTGACATTCGAGGTGTGCGTTAGTTTGGAATATCTAGACGATTGACCAACCAACAGTTTCGGTAAACTTGCATGGGTTCGACTAAAATTGAGGATTGATTCCGGAACATAGAGGATTTGAATTATCGTAATTTTGTTATAAAATGCTTATAGCAAGGAAAATTATAACGACAAGATCATTACTGAAATTGAATACATAATTGCATGTGTGTAAATAGAATAATTTAATAATGAGTTGCATCCTCAGTTGAATAGACCATCATTATAGCAGCCATTTCACCTAATATCAGAGTTATCATCAGCAAACCTTGTGTCCTTCTCTCAACATCGACACAACTCCCTTTTTAAAGATTTTCAGTTAGCAAGTTAGGAAAGTTACTTGACGGGCATTCATTGAATATCACTTTAAACACACTACTGGCCTGAAGTAATTAATAAATGCTACTTCTGTAAACAAAATGTAAATAGAATAATTAAATATTGTAGCGTTTAAATCAAAAACAGTCGCTCCCTTCTTTCGGACAAATTTCCTTTATTGTTTTAAAAACATATGTACAAGGGCCCGACGCCTTTCGTTATCCGACGTTATCAAGGGCACACGAGCTGTACAACCAGGCGAGGGGTTAAATAGTAAAAGTGAACGGTCCATCAAATCATCTCATGTTTTCTGTTGAGGAGAGGTTTATTCTTAGCTATATGACGACTTTCAGACAACTTCGTGTGAATTGAATTACGTTGTTTGCTCAGAACTGAAAGGTCAAAGTTCTTGATTTGTACGTCAGTTAGATTGCTGTGATCTTTATTAACATGTTCAGACAGTGTACTTCTTTGATCGCCCCGGTAAGGTTTTGGCTAATATTCCAAAGCGCTGTTCTCCTAACAATGCATGTCATTGCAATGTGTGTTCTGCTATACCCAGATTTACTTGCAACGATAAGTATACTGTTTACAATTTTTATTGCAAAATCTGCAATAAAAATTATATCGCTCAAACTTGTCGTCCGGTTAAACATAGATATGCTGAACATCAACGCAGTTTGAAAAGTCGTCATATAGCTAAGAATAAACCTCTCCTGAACAGAAAACATGAGATGATTTGATGGACCTCTCACTTTAGTTACTATTTCATCCAATATTAGGAATCATAAGCAGGCCTAGTTCACATCTCTCAACATGGACACAACTCCGTATTTAAAAGTGCAGCCATACCTGGGTCAATTTACAGGCGCACTTACATAGACGACATGTCAGTAGTGTAGATACCCGTCGAAATTTCACTTAGTGTGGTACTTGCGCATCTCAAAATTGTATCCCTTGTTATTCAGAGAAATACTAAATTCCGGTATCTAAATGCGCTTCCGTTGTGGATAGGGTAAGCAAGGAACGTTTCCCAATCACACAAATTGCCACTCTGTGATGAAAACTTCTTCAGGTGATTTTCAATTAATCTTTTAATAAGGTGGATACGGTACACAACTCCCTTAGTTTGACATAAATTGGGACGAGTGGATATTCAATGCAGAATCTGCATTGAGTTGTGTACCGTATGATTAAGTCTCGAATTCAAGAACATCTGAACCCCAACAACAAAGGAAGTCACGTGGTAATGCACGCAGATGCTGAACATGATGGTCAGATTGATTTCAGATGAGATATTTTGCACACTGGCCTCAGTAACGCAGGAAAAAGAAAGACACTGGAGGCATTATACATTAGGAAGGTCCCTGAGCAACTATTGATGAATGGCTGCCGGGGATATTCATTAGTAGTGACTTGAATTTTTGCCTTTTTTGTATACCTTTAATGACATGTACCTATCCCCTTTTTCAATGTGAATTGATTTTAGTCTGTATATGTTTTATCATCTTTTCCATTATTGATCAGGTGCATTAATTAATAGTAGCCATTTATCTTTGTATTTAAAATTTTAAGATGCCATTTGTTGTTTGTTTGAGGTCACTGATTGATCATTATTCACAGCGCTCTGCATTCGAATTATTTTCTCACTCTTTCTGCCATTGAGAAAGCCGTTAGGCGAACATTCTGGTTACCTTATGAAAAGATTCATTGAAAAGCACCTGAAGAAGTTTTTATTACAGAATGGATAACACTATCCAGGTGCGTGGAGAATTTCCTGATTACCCACAAATAGCCCTTAAAACTGACTTAAGCTCTTGAAATTGCATTGAGAACATTTGAAGCTCTTACCTTCTTGGATGAACATCTTCAGCCTTCACATTGTGCTGTTCTCCATTCATTAGTGCTCTCCAACTTCGTTGATGTCAGTTCATAGTTTTGCTTTAATTTTGGATGTTTATAAGTAATTCAATAAATAATTCGCATTATGTGAAATGAAGTGAGCAGCTGTCACTATTGGTTTTCAGTCTCGAAGTCTGAGTTTCGTGTCATTCTGAAGAAGAAATTTTCCATTATTGTCAGCAATTTTCTGTCTTTGCTATGTAATTAGTGGTTGATAACTCCTCTCTTTAATTCCGGACAGCAACGAAAGTTGTCTTTCTCTTGTTGTCAGTTATTTTTCATTCCGATTTCTTTTTCCCATGGGATTGTAATTTGACAGCAGTGGGATATAATTGAAGCAAGGAAAGAATAAAATTACTGCAAATTTTATCAGGAGATTATATAAATCTCTTTCTTATTTTACACTTTGATGATGAAGAAATTAAGGAAGGAAATAAACCATTACGATTTATTTGTTGATAAAACTTCAATCATTTCTCCTTCAACTTCTCTCTACTATAAAAGTAGACTTGGTATTGTGAATTGCTCTTATGATCTGCCGTGGTAACTTTTGATAATTCAAGATTTGACTCAAATTCATCAGAATTCAACTCCAATTTCATTTAATTCAATGAAGTATTCAGTATATGGACATTTTTATGAAAGCCAGTTTTGTGTGCGATCTCTTGAGGTCATGAGAGTACTGAAGTCATGAACTTGGTACAAATTCACATTGTTTATTATCTAATCATATTTGTCATAAGTAATGAATCATAAATAAATTCGAGACTATAAAAAGAATCAATTGTAAAGACTACAAGGTTTGAGTGCAATATTTTCACTTTAAACAAAGTTAAATGTGTCCCGGTTTTGCCCATGTTATGTTTCGTTATGCTAATGTAAGTCAGACTTTAATCTGGAGACTTGTGATTTTTTTGTCCGAATGCCCTCCCTCACTACTGCCAATGACACTTTCGGGGCTCGACCTCCTGACCGAAAGATCGCTAGGTCAAGGACTTAGCTACTGTGCCACGGAGACCACCCATATGGAACTATACAAATAATGATAATTAGTAATAATTAATAAATGAACGATTCTACGATTTTGTCCCGTTACAACCCCGTTTGATATATATTATGAATATTGCGTCAAATGCTCTACTGAAAAAAATCATATTTTAATGCAAAATTGATAACTACCAATCTTCTGCGCACCGGCATATGTCAAATTTTGGTCATGGGTTTTCTTCAGCATGTGACAAAATGTGACAGTTGCGCCCATTGGTATGTGACAAAATGTGACAAATCTCTAATATCAAGATGTGACAAAATGTGTCAGAGATACAAACATGGCGGCTCACCCCTGTCATGAGAGTACTGAAGTCATGAATGTTCATGAAGCATTACATGATCGTAGAATAATTTCATACATGATATGTCGCATACAAAGTGAATTCACAGGAAGTTCTGAAAACATTCTCTGCTACGTTTCTGTGCAGATCGACTTAATGTCAATTTGAAGTTTCTCCGGAGGGTGTCATGAGGCGTCGAGTTTTGAGCAATGCCCAGCAATGTTTAAGTCACTATGGTTTAAATATTTATTGATAGAAACAGCAGAATCATAGGTCTTTCTATCTGTACGACTCCGACACGCAGTTCCGGCTATTTATCGATATCGGATTATTCTGTGGTGCTGATGTTAGATGAAATACAATTGCGGTGAGTCGTTAACATGGTTGGTATATAGGTAAAGAAGGCAATGAAATCAGATTCGTTAAATACATGAACGATTATACAAAGCAGTAGCATAAGGAAAAAATGTAGAGCCATCACTATCAGTGCGGCACATGGGCATGCGCAAATACAAGGAATATGGAAGAACCGTAGGAGCAAGGTCATTGATAATATTGCCCGGCTTTAGAACTTTTGGCAATGTCTTAAGCGTGAGATCGTGCCTGCGCAGGGAGAAGTCAACGAGGATATTACATCTGCAATCGTAGGAGCAAATGATTCGATGTCATCGACGTTGGATAGCGTCTAACTTGGCAGTATTTTTCCTTGTCGTGCCAACAAATGATGGGCAATTAAACTCCAGGACGCTCCTAATGTATGCGTGGTAGACTTGGACAAGATCATGCCTTGAAACATGGGGATATTTCTTCAGGGATCTTAAAATATAGGATCCTTCGGGAGGCCAACTTACACACTATATCGAAATGACGATCCCACTTAAGATTTTGTTGAAATGTGACCCCAAGAATTCGCAACTCAGGTTCCACTGCCAGTGTACCAACTCCACTCCTTTGCGTACTACCATTACTTTGGTTTTCTGGTCATTCAAGACGAGGCCATTTTCTGCACACCAGTACTTTATATGAGCCAGCTCTGTATCAACAGTATCGGATAGGTGAGAAGAACAATCACGAAAAATGGGGGAGGCAACAATGACGTCATCAGCATATTTAAAGATCCTCGAATGCGTCGACGAGGCAGATAGGGAGGCCATGTGGCACGCGAACAGATATGGAGCAAAGACGGATCCCTGCGGAACACCTGAGGTCACATTGCCAAAGGAACTGAGGCTAGTCTCAAACTTAACTTGCTGTGTTCTTGATAACTTGCTGATATACTTTGCGATATTAAGACTGATATGACATTATTGATCAAGATCAATTGCCTGCTGTTAGTCACTGTAAGGTAGATTGATGTATACACCTACCTTATAATGATAAATGTGTACAGGTAGATTGATCGTTAGTGGAGTTGCTGATTCTCATTGCAAGTTTTCAATATGCACCAGTTCTCCGAGTTACCTTTATAGATAGAATACTTTTAGATGACTGGTTCTCATTACTATTTACCTGTGACTGCCGAACTCAATTTTCGTTCCCAGCATTCTGAAAGCGTGTCTTTCTTCATTTTCACCTAAATCCCCATTCATTATGATTCCAACGACATGTTAATTGATAGACTTTTTATTGTTTAACTTAAATAGATTATTGAATCTGTTTATTCGTTTGAATTGAAAATAATGTGCTATGCCATAAACTTCAAGCAATTGTCGGTTTTTTAAAGCATCCATGTAAACTTAATATGAAGGGAAGATTTGACTTCAAATATTTTCCTATGCTGAATCGAATTCCTTTGAAATCAATGACCAACTAGAAAGATAAACTGTCACAATGTTTTTTCATCAGATTCCCCATTTCTTGCAATATCTACGCAACTGTGATACATTCTCAGCATTTGAATTTCTGAAAGATTTGATAGTCCGGCAGCCAGCACGAGTTTCTGCAGGGAACGAGACCGACAATGAGACTTTCACAGAATGATGTACACCTCATAGTCCGGCAGCCGGCACGAGTTTCTGCAGGGAACGAGGCCGAAAATGAGACTTTCACAGAATGATGTACACCTCACAGTCCGGCAGCCAGAACGAGTTTCTGCAGGGAACGAGGCCGAAAATGAGACTTTCACAGAATGATGTACACCTCACAGTCCGGCAGCCAGAACGAGAAAAGAATGAGAATGAGAATGAACCATCTATATTGCCTCACATGGAAAATCGGTGAGCACATCACAATCAATTAAAATCATATGCAGTTTTAAAGTAAAAAGTAAAAATAAAAACACAAATTCAATTTCAATTTCACTGGCGCGTACAAAACTTTACAAAAGATTCACAAAAGCGTTTAGTCTTCATTACTGGTGGTCTCAGAGAGTTTGAATTTCTGGTTCTAAAACACTGTTTCTCCTCGAACATTTCCCGAAGTGGATGGTCCCTATTACACTCGATTTGTCTGAAAAACTTCTTACAAGACTTGTCACCAATACTTAACAAATTCTCATGGTGGAAATCACAACCAATTATGCGAAGAACACGTTTTTCGACACACAATAACTTATTCTGGAGAAAAATGGGTAAGTTACAGAACACTGGATATGCATATAATAAAACAGATCTTAAAAAAGCACCATAAGCACAAAAAATAAGCTCACTTGGGCAACCAGACCGTTTCAAGTTTCTGATCAGGAAGATTCTGCGAGACGCCTTGCTGACAGCATACTTAATGTGCAGGTTCCACTTTAGATTTGATGCAAAGATGATTCCCAGGATCTTAAGTTCTTCAACAATTGGTAATGGTGAACCGTCGGCGGTGATCACTGGAAGAGTCACTAGATCCTTCTTCGTGATGATATCAAGCACACGGCACTTTGAGATATTTAGTGGGAGCTGATTCTGTTCAGACCACGCTGTACAGTTCTGCCACTCAATCTGCAGCTTATCCTCCGATGAAGCACGAATAAAATGGAGAATAGTGATATCATCTGCGTATTTGACGGCGACAGAGTTCTGTTCCGAGGGTTCAAAGCTGTTCACCACCATGCCGAATAACGTTGGGCCTAAGACACTGCCCTGTGGCACACCGCTGGAGACATGGGTCCACTCAGAATATGTACCATTCCACCTCACTCGCTGAATTCGTCCTTGAAGAAAGCTCTTCAGCCAACAAATGATGTATTGTGGTAGCCCCAATTTCACAGCTGCGGATAGGATCACTTCATGTAAAAGTTTATCAAAAGCCTTGGCAAAGTCTAGTGTGAGAATTCGCACTGCTCCAGACGATGTGTCGAGGAATTGAAGGATACGGTGATTGATAAGAGTTAAAGCCGAAGTAGTTCCGGATACAGAAGAGTAGGCAAACTGCATCGGGTCCAGCCTTCTCTGAATTTGTGGCAGAATCAACTTCTTGCATATCAGTTTCTCGAGCACTTTCGAGAGAAGCGGAAGTAAAGAGATCTGACGATAGTCGGATGCCTTGGCAGGACGATTGCACTTAGGCACCGGAACGATGTTAGCACACTTGAAGCAAGATGGTACAACTCCAGCCATTAAACTTCCGTTGAAAATCGATGTTATTGATGGTGAAAGTATGCTTGAGTAGTCCCGATAAATCCAGAACGGGAGCTCGTCAGGACCGCAACTTTTCCTTTTCAGACTCTTTAAGCTAGATTCAATCTCACTCGAAGCATGAATATTGTTTAGAGCTTGTTACCACAGGGATATGTTGAACATACAACTTGTAATACACCAATCGACGTCTCACTGACCTCCTCAAACATACACATTTCTTCTCTCTCAATTGCAACAGGTCTTCGGAAGTGTACCGGTGAATTGTCTTCATACGCGCGCCAGCAAAAGCAGCAGCAACGACACGAGGTGTCGCTAGCTATCCGACCGCACAAGCTGACGCCAGCCGATCGAATGAAGTTCTGCAGGGAACGAGGCCGAAAATGAGACTTTCACAGAATGATGTACACCTCATGTTGCGGCAGCCAGAACGAGTTTCTGCAGGGAACGAGGCCGAAAATGAGACTTTCACAGAATGATGTACACCTCATAGTCCGGCAGCCAGCACGAGTTTGTGCAGGGAACGAGGCCGAAAATGAGACTTTCACAGAATGATGTACACCTCATAGTACGGCAGCCAGAACGAGTTTGTGCAGGGAACGAGACCGAAAATGAGACTCACAGAATGATGTACACCTCATAGTCCGGCAGCCAGCACGAGTTTCTGCAGGGAACGAGGCCGACAATGAGACTTTCACAGAATTATGTGCACCTCATGTTGCGGCAGCCAGCACGAGTTTGTGCAGGAAACGAGGCCGACAATGAGACTTTCACAGAATGATGTACACCTTATGCCTACTACGAATAGGTGCGTCCGCCGAGTTCTAGTGAGTTCCTCTTCTTGTCAGACAGGATCAAAGAAAAACACATGTAAATCCAATGGGACGCAGATTGCAGTTTTTGGCTAAAAAATAATCTTCCATGTTTTCTCTTATCAAACGAAAAGTATTAAGCCCAGAGTCATAATTTGTGGCATGGAATGTCTTGAGGTCATTTCCTTTCATGTTCATGCACCCCTGTCTCTAAAGCTGAACACGTTCAGATTTGGCGAGCCTCTTAATGTCGGCAAACACAAACATTTTGAGCAACTTTATCCACATTCAACAACATTTTCATATACATTGTCGATCAGAAGCATGATAATAGCACATGCACATCATAGGAAATGACCTAAAGACATTCCCTGTCAAAAATTATGACTCTAGACTTAATGCTTTTCTGTTGATAAGAGAAAACAAAGAGAATTTCATTTTAACCAAAACTGCAATCTGCGTCTCATCGGATTAACATGTGTTTTTCCTTAATCCTGTCTGACAAGAAGAGGAACTCACTAGAACTCGGCAGACGTGCCGATTCGTAGTAGGCATAGGGTGTACATCATTTTGTGAAAGTCTCATTTTCGGCCTCGTTCCCTGCAGATCCCGGACTGCATCGTAGATGTGCACATTTTCACTTGGAGCTTGAATGCGTTGCAATCTCTGAATGTGACTCCCTATCGAGCATTCTGGCCAGTAGTTTTATGAGGCACTTGCACGAAGTGTTGAATCGCTGATCACATCACAACGGACGTGCGTCTCATTGCTTTATTCCAAGCTTCTCAACCTATTCGTGTTTTCCCCTCACTTGTGTCTCACCAGTTGAAAAGCATTGAAAGTCATAGACAGACACTATTTTGCTTCAACAGACTTTATGTTTATCGCTTGACCATTATTGTTGACTTTATCTCCCGATCAGCTCACTTAGAGTCTTTCATGTGAACCTCTCACTGAAAGAGATGCTCTGTGTGACAGATTTACTGATTATTCTTAAAAGGCTTATCAGAACAGAAAACAGATTGACCTCACCGTTGAGAACTCAGCGTCACCATTAAGACATGATTCATTGTCGACTTTGAGAAAATCTAAAATTCAAGTTGACATCATTTAAGAATCAATTTACTGAAACTTCCAGCAATCTCAAGAGTTGCCGATTGACTTAAATATCATCAAGCATTTAAGCATTATGTAAAGAATTCAAAATAAAAACCACAATGTTTAGGAAAAAATAAAGTTTATCCCGAGCTTTCACTCATCATTCAGGGAGCACAATCATGGGAATGGAAATTTTAGGGGACATGAGACAGCAAAAGAGATGATGCAATAGAGATGATTTATGAGAGAAATGGAAATAGATTATTTTAGAGAAATGGAATCTCCATATTGATTACGCTGTGAAGACGGTATCAAAAACGTATTTTTATCATACGAAATTTAAGAAGATAGAACTGTCCTAAAGATTTTATGCTCAAGTCCTACATGGCTTTCATACGCTCGGTGAGGATTTGCTGTTTTCCTGGGTTCTGCAATGCAACTGCTTATCTTTTCAAAAGATTGCTGTCTGTTGAGCGTCGTGTGTACCGCATTATGAATCTTCGATCTCTCTTTTGACTGTGGCTCATCGTACTTGTGAAAAGCTTTTCTATTTTCATACGATGATGAAAGTCATCCCAGTAGCCATTTATAATAGAATATAATGTTTTCTAATTTAAATTATTAGTTAAAGTAGTCCTAATGAGGACTGATGGCGTTCTCCAATCCGCAAGTGTACAAAGGCAATGCTATTGTAACCATTGGATTAATCAGTTCTTAAAAGAAGTCAATGTAGCTTTCTCGTGGCAACGAATTAAAATTGATCAGCTTGGCCCAATATCTGGTAAAAATGGAAATCTTAAGACTTGTAATACTACTCATTCTTGCTGTTAATATACTAATACCATAGATTCCAAACACTGCCGTATACACGTTCAAAACAGATGTCTAATATACTGTACCGACTACAGATACTGATAGTGGAAATAGAATAGGACAATGGTCACCATACGTTAAGGAAATTAAAAATGGATATTATAAAACAACAGGAAACCGATGAGTAAAAATTGGAATAGTGGAGGTAAAATATGGAAATACAACGATGCTACTACACCGATTACAAGTGAATTATATCTGACACTACACAAAGTGGATAATGGTAAGAGTGGATAAGTGGAAAGTGGATAATGGAGGTAAACAATAGAACTACAATGACACTCTACTACACCGAAAGCAATGAAACTATACACACTATACCTAAGACTACACATGAAAAATACTATTTTTTCACTTGAATTTGTTATCGCCAGTTTCTTCATCCGTCTATAGTACTTCATGTAATTCCACATTTCTTCATTTGAATTACAATACATCGACCACTACTTCAACTACCGATTAAGGGATATAAAACATAATACTGCAGTCCGTCAGTCATCAGCAGGTACTCGTCTAGTTACATATACGTCTAGCAGTCATATACATTCTATGATATTGTGAAATGCGATAATCATCCGCTGCGGGAAATGATCGATACAAATAGTTCTTCGAGGATTACTCGACACAGTTCTACCTTTCGTCGACCATCATCCAAAACTGTGCGTTTCAGCGAATCTTTTATTAAATTTTGTAAATAATTTTATTTTTCTGCTATTTTACACATCTATACATCCATTGTATATCTGCATTCAAATTTGTTTTTTTCTTTTCTATATCGTCATCGAATCTCTGTAATGTGCTCACCGAATTCAAATTATGTGAGACAATAAAGATTATCTTATCTTAAGAAATTTTCAAAACTCAAGTATTCTCTCCCGAAGTATTTATGCCACAAATAATGAATGATTAAGTATAGATACAGAGTTGCCAACGTGTTGGTCCTGATCCTTTCTGAAGGCAGTTAACCATATGTTATGTATAGTATATATTATAGTTAACTGCCTTGAGAAAGGGTCAACTTCGGGAGAGAATAATTTAGTTTTGAAAATTTCTTGGATATGGTCCTCCCGCCCACTGCCATTACTTTTAGAGATGATTCACTACACAGGTGAAGGCAAGGATGGACTCCTACCGCAATGCACGCGTTGACCGACACCATCAACAACTAGTTAGGCCACATGCTTATTTACAGGATTCAGACCAGGATTTAGATTGACCGTCTGTTCCTGATAGAATCTAATAAAAGAACTTTATATTTCACAGTGCTATAATCTCTATGATTATTGCTTCCATAATATAGTTTATGCTTTCCAAAGTGTGCATAAATTTCAAAGAGTGCAGTAAACAGTCTTTATTGCACTCACTCATTGAAATACATTAGCACATAGAAAGTTTTTCATCCTCTACAACGAAAATCATGCATAGAATTTGCATAGAAATGCATGTACAATGGACAGAGAAGCAGGCTATCTGATTTCAAAATTGCTTTGGTTTGATTTTCAAATCATGTTAAGGATCATGATCATAGATTCTGGTAGTTCTGTGAAATATAAAGTTACTTACAGAACTCGTGCAAAGATATCCAGCTTAATTGCATTTTTCTCGATCAACAAACTATGCCCTCGCCCTTCGGGCTCGTGCATAGACATGTTGATCTCAAAAAATGCAATAAAGCTGGATACTTTGCACTTGTTGTGTAAATAACTATTCTACAACTTTTCTAGTATGAACATCATTACATTAGAAAAATATTTTGTAATCGTCATAATTAAAAGAATGATCACGATTGATAGAATGAACATACATAGCATTATTCAAATTGTGATTCTTCAAATCCCTTCTGTGTTCATTCACTCTGGTGGTTAATGTTCACCTACATAAAAATAGTCACAATCATTACAATTGATCCGATAAACACCAGCGTTGCATTGTTTGTTAGGAGCATTCGACATCAAAACAGATCTTAATTTGTTCGGGTAAGAAAAACTAACATTACAATTGAGATTGTGACGAATGTTAGTATAAATCCGAGTATTGAGAGACGGAACAAAGGGAATGGTCATCAATGAAGAGTGTGGAGTAGGATCAGCTTTGGGAGTCTGTCTCATGTCCCCTCAAATTTTCATTCCCATGATTATGCTCGCTGAATGACGAGTGAAAGGTCGGGATAAACTTCATTTTTCCTGGACATTGTGGTTTTTATTTTGAATTCTGACTACGGGTGTTATTACCTCTGAAATAATCAATCATATAAAGAGCCTACGCCATGTTAGGGCTACTAGGAAAGATGTTTATGAGGGCCTACTTTCGAGTTACTTAAGTGATTTTCCACAACCTCAACACTTTCATTTCATGAAATTCTTTACTAGCACATGGAGGCATCAAGCAGGTGTGATCAGCTATCAAGGACTTTCGCATCGTCGTCAATCCATGTGATTTCTGCTGTTGATATTGAATTTTGACGGCTTGTAGAGAGGTAAAAAGATAAAGGCATTCTTTTTTAGAGAAATCTATGATAGCTGATTGCTAACAACTGTATCGTGTTTATTGATGTTCACAATCAATGTCGACAATATGATGGAAGCATAAGATGGAACAGTGCAAGAATTGAGTTTGTGTTCGTTTCTAACCTTTTATAAAAACTAACATCATTGGTAGATACATATACCTCATATAATAAGTAGTCACCACATTTCACTTTAATTTCGTCTCAAGCTCATGTATTAATATTTTTTAAGTTCATAAATTCAAATGTTGATTACTGTCCTCACGATTCTACATCTGTGGCCTCAAATTGCAATTATGTAGAATCGCTGTAGAAAAGAAAGTACGACGAGTTATACCAAATAATTCGACATATATTCTATTATCAATGAAGTCACTCAAATCTCAAGAAAGAACAAGCGCGATGATAAATTCTAAAATCTTCATTTTTGACCGATTTCGCTTGCAATGACCCAAATGTAAATGAATTTTGGCCTCCATTAGTGATCATGAATTGATCTCGCGCCTACGCAGTCGTTTCTTTTTCACGGTCTGTTGAAAGGGAATCTTTGAAACTTCCTTGAAGCCTAATAGTAATCTGCCTCAAATAGAACCGCACATTCTCTTAAAGCTGTAGGCTTACATGTAAATTGCTAATTGTAATCGCGTCTCCGCTGTATTTCGAAGAATGCCTTCATGCATAACTCACACGTTGTGGAGTGGATATTGTTTTGTGTTCAGTCTGTCTCAGAGGATTCCGGGATTTTGGAATCCGAAATTATTTCATTTTATACAGAATTTTTCACAAGATCTGTAAACATTTCTTCATTTCATTCACTTTTCAGGCTATAATGCCTATTTTCCAGGACCTCGTAAGCCGTATGCATTGCCGGTAATGGAATTGTTTTGAGACGTATACAGTAAGCAGATATAGTTCACCGTCTTGTGACGTTCTGTTCCTTAATTGATAGCTATCGGGTAAATACATGTAGATGTCTGTTGGTGGTCGTGTTTAGTAAAAATCGATGTTGTTATAGCATTTATTTAGCATTATCTAAATTATCTAAATCTTTCCTTTTTAAGGATTCAGCCACAATTAAAATTAAAGCAGAAACTTTACTATTAGTTTTTTTATCAAACCGTAGTTTCATTGAAAAATATAGTAGTCCTAGGCACTTTGAAGTCACGTAGCGCTACTGTGAGATGATACTAACAGATGTTATTTAGAATAGGTTCCTCGTTTTTAAGTTTGGTTGTTTTTCGCCCCACCAGATGGCCTCCATCATTGGCATGCTGGACTACAAAAGTCTCTTCCAGATTCATTTGCTTCCTTTTGTCCTCAAAATTCCAAAATTTTTTTTCGGTTAGGTTCTGCTATGTTTCCTCAGGCTTGGAGAGACCTTCCATGTCGTACATTCGATATGGTTGGCCTGGCCCCGCCATGTGGTATAGGTTAGAGGCCGAAGCCTTACTTCATGCAGCCACATGGTTCCTCCCTGACGACTCCATACATAGCAAACTTAATTTTGGTTTCTTAGGTTTCTTATTTTCACCATTTGTTGTTTTTAATGTAGTTACCCTATGTAGCTAGTATTAGTTTGTATTCATTCGTTCATGACTTTTAATTACTTAATTATTTACAGGATTCTCCACTAGGGTAGTTGTTTAACTTTGGTATCTTCCGTTTCCTGGATCCTTCTGATTATTTTGACCGTGTCGTGTCTTAATTCTATTATCCAACAGGTTTCATATTGTATATGTACATTAGGTCGCACATGCATTATTCGGAAAATACGAACATGTAGAGTTCATCCGCGACCATTTAGGCCCGACTTAGCGTAATCAATCCATGCAAAACTAATGAATCGAAATAATTCGGTTGATAAGTAAAAATGTAATAATAACTAAAAATCGAAACTAATTTTATGGACGACAATTCTAACGCGAAAACATAAACAACAATGAAATTAAATACACGATAGATCAAATTGCCATGCAGAAGATGTGGGGCTGGTAGGATTCGAACCTATGACCAAGGTTAACTAGACCTGTGCTCTACCAACTGAGCTACGAGCCACTTACGCGACTCTGTCAATTGGCAGGATCAAACCCTCACCACCACACATCAGTTGTCAAGGCAATAATAATCAATGAATAAATAACACGTCACAATTGTGACCGCCGACATTAAGGCAAGTAGCGGGGATCGATTGTCCACCAAAGCATCTTCAGTATCATTGAGAGAGCGCACAAGAGTAGTAACTTTACGTAAACATAATTAACAAAAACATGTAAAGACGTTATTATTCATCTCCACAAATTCCTCAATTTAAATTTGTGACTTTTAGATGCTCTCACTCAAACAGAACAGTAGGCTAGGTCTAACTCACTAAAAGTTTTGGAGAATAATTAATAATTTTGCGAAATAACATTTAAGAAAAGTAGAATATTAAACAAATATTGATGCAATTTTGAAACTTTTTGAAGCAAAGTGACCGCCGCCCACTAATAGAACATCCTCTGAGCGGAGGGAATGAAAAAATAACCGCCTCGGCAGTTTGCTGTAGGTTTTGACGGTATATCTCAATCTGTTTCATCCGTCGCTGTAGCATCTGTTATCTAATCTTGATTGTTCCATCAAATGAAGATGAAATCATTTTCGCCTCTCAAAAGACGTTGAATTTTCAAACGTTTCACAGTGAGGTTGGGAATTTCGTTGTTTCGATGGTCATCGTTCAATTTCTGCATATTTTTTCTCTAAAAACGGATATTTTCTAGCAATTTCTTTCATCAGAAGTTGAGGAATGCGCGTCATTATTACTTCGTTAAAAAAGAAGTTATGTGATCTGAGCGCCGGTATTAATTACAACAGCATGAAACTCAGTGACGGTAGAGTTGTAAGGAATGAGAAGATTTCGGCAAGGCGTCAGTGACACGAACTCAAATCAAAACTCGACATGAGTTAACCAAGCGTAATTGTCATGGGTAGAATTGCAGACGAGGAGAGTAGCTTTTACAGACTTGAAATGAAAGTGATTTCTCCTGGAAAATAGAATTAGTCTTTCTGATAAGTGGACACAATCTACTTTGCTAGAGATTTTCTGGTCTCTCCTTCTTGCGCTTATCGGCAATATTTTTGTAAAACAGTCCTTCAACTTCGATTTGCAAACGAAGGATGACTTTTGCGGTTAACTGGCGCGTAATCACACGGTTTCATGATATTGAATTATAGGGTAGATTTGCCTCTTGTCTCCTCGTGAAGCGGTTCTTACAAACTCTTCATTTTGATATTTTGAGCGTGTGAGGCGATCTGCTAAGGAATCTCCTCGTCAGACTCTCAGCTGGAAAATGATTGGAATTTTTTTTCGTCTAATCTGTTCGTGGTTTGTCGCCAAGGATTGATTTCTCCTCAATTAAATGCAAAATATTCATTTACCTCCTTAACAAACCGCATTGCCTCGGTGTTTGAAAGTTTTTGGCTTTTATTAGAACAGAGTGGAATTGAATATCACCTGAAATATATTCATTCTTTGTTGGTGTCCATTTATAAATAATTTTGAAAGGTAATCATCTATATGTACTTGATTTATTGCCAGTGTTTCGTCCGTTCGTTACAGGCTTAATAGTGAAACTGGAGTGACAAGAACGTAATTGCATATCATGACAGTGATCGCATCAAGGAATGCTAACAAAATATCATGTGACATCCACCATAGAAATTGAAGTCTAAAGAATCCTGTCTGCACGATTGCAATGTAGGAAATGCTTAATATTTATACAAAGTCAAAACGCCAAGAAAACAGATGTAAAAGTCGGATATGAGACAAAATAAAAGCAATAAAGAAAAATAAATCGATGAAATGATAGATATTTAATGATAACAGTAGCAATAACAGTCAATGGAAATAATAACGGAAACTGCAGTGAAACTGAACAAAAAATATATAAAAAACATAAAAGTTCACATCAAAGAAAAAATATTTTTTGAAATTGAAAATAATCAATTAAAATAAAGAAGACAGCACAAGTACAAATGCGTGCGAAGTCACAAAATTTTCGCTGTGAAGAAATGATATTTTTGGACACGCAATCTTGGACACTTTCATCAGCTATCTTACATTTCCATAATTTTGAATAGCAAACTTTCATATGTAGCCACGAGAGCATCTGCATATCATATTGTTCTGCTAGCACAGAGGAATTGAGTATTTAGGAGCGTCAAAGCACACTCTGACAGTGTGACTGAAAACTGTCCTACCTCAGCTGTGGCGCTTGAAAGGAAAAGGCATTGGACACTTAAAAATATATTCAGCATTGTACCTGACCTTCACTCTACTTGGGGATGGCGTAGCCGAACGCATCCCACAAGGCGGATGATTTTCATTAACTCTGTTCTACTGGTAGATCTCAGTGAACTATATTCTAATCGATCAAGGTGGCAAGGTGAAGACTATTTATTGTAAACATTATTCTGTCTTAGTGAGATGGTCACATCAATGATCTTTGATTCAAAGGAAAAGTATCAACAAGAACCATTTATGTTCATGTATGCTTTTGAACCACGACATTGCACCATAAAGTCCTTCTGTTATATTTGATAGAGACATCAGATAGAGACATAGATATCAGTCGTAACAATGATTTTTTCGATGTGATACGATTAATTTAGGCATTTTTAGGTAATTAGCAAGTCCTCATCAGGGTTTTGAGACAATAATATATAATACCGAAGTTACACACGCTAGAATTGTCTGGCCTCGCTTTTCGTCCATATATTAGCTACAACCTGATAAATATTTGCGCTATCTAGACATTGGTACATTCCAGTGGGCTTTCATTGAAAACATCGTGGCATGAAAAACATCGTATATGAAAACGTAGAACATCGTAGAATGAAAATATCGTATGTCAAAATATCTTACATGAAAACATCGCAACATCATATTCGGAAATGCTATGGATGAATATACATCCAATTAGTGCCAAGATTTTCATGGTCTGAGCATGGATATCTGTAGGATGAATCCGAACAGTCATGGTAAATTGAAAGTTCAAGAAGATGTACTTGTAAGTCTATGATCTTATCAACGCATAGAATTATTAATGCGAATTTCAAAGTCATCTAACAATATCCATACAATGTGAGTTGATAGCATGGATTTAAATTAAAGACTACATAACATGAATTTAAATTGACTAACTAGTCAAATTCATCGAATCAATTATTGAAGCGATTAAAGATATAAATAAGTATATGATTATTTTCAATTGCCGATTTTTTTAAATTTACGATGTTTTCATATAGACCCATTCCAGTTTTGCTACTCCAGAGTTCAACGCGGTGATATTTCTTCATTCCAAGTGTTAGAACGCTGACATCTTGCAGAATTTAATTCCGGGAATGACGGTATTTTGTCAGAGATCATTTCGCCTCCTCTTTCATTTCAGGACCAACTTCTGGAGTCAGTCGAATGGATGGAGAGAAACAGACAAGTAATACACCTGTCCCGTTGTACTCCAACACATTCTTGGCTGGAATAGGATCCGGTCCTCCTGTCGGAGGGGAGTATTCTCTGGCCCTGCATACACCGGCCGCGCATTCAACTCGGGCCATCGATAAGATGATTGATGATTCCGCTTTAAATAAGGAGAATTTACCACGACCTTCAAAATGGAGTGAAACGTCGGTAAGCCATTGAATAACTTTTTAGTTTGTTAAAAAATCCTCGTTGATTACTTTAGATGAGATAAATTTTGAACTAGTGAGCAGGTAGATTGAGTAACAGCCATTAAGTAGCATTTTCGCTCTGTGGTATGGAGAAGTGAAAGCCCCAGTTGCAGTTTGTGTTCGCCTTACGTCTGTTTTTCCAGAATCATTCACCTTGGCATAGAGCAGCGGTCAGCACTTGTCATCGTTCTCCAAAAATGATTTGATAGATCATTATTTGACTGAACAACGACAAGATCTTGGGTGTTCATTTTCAAAACGATTGCAAATAGAATACACATGTTGATAAGATATGCATGGCAGCATCAAGAAACATGCATATCCTCAAGTAATACAAGCGTTATGGTGCAAACAAGGTGAATCTGTCTATTTGGCTCTATTTCTCAACTATTCGTAATATTTTGGACGTTTTTTGTGGGTATGTCAAGAGCAGATGTTCATTAACTTGTTCGCGTACAGAAGAGATGCCGCCGTATTATATATCTTGTGATGTAAGATCATGTGATATCTTGCCTGCGCTTTCCATTCGACGTGACAAATCGTCTTTAAAGGTATTTACTCCAATGTTGCAGCCTGATCACTTACCGTACTTCACAAGCGTACCAAAATACTTGTCTTACAAAAACGATTATTGTTACGTCGAGCCAAGATATTTATTCCACACTGTACGCTATTCAATGACGTCTACAACTCCTGCAAAGATGACTTAATATTTGCTGCTGAACGCTTTGCTCGAAAACGCTTGGAATAGCTCGCAGTGTGGCTGAGGCCTAACAGATATATTTTCCGCTGTTGGTAGTATACATTTTTTGTCTTGCGGACTGCGCACGTCATATTGTTCTGCGATACACTTGATGTCACATGTTGTGAATGTTCATTTAAAGAAATATTAAGAAAACCGGGAATATAGAAGGCAGGAAAATGCAGATAATATCGGCGGACGAACGGCTTTGTGAATGGCGTTAACAAAATCCAAAGGGACTGATTATTCATAAGTAGAGAATAAAAATCCGAAGTTTGATTTACGTGGCATAGATACCCTGGCGGTCTGTCTGACAACTCAACCACAACAACATGTGGTCCCTGGTTTCGTTGGTCTCAGAATGGTTGCAGACTTCGGCATGTTTACCTCAAACGTTTTCATCTGAAGCATCAAGGCATTTGCTTACTCAATGAATTTGCTGGGAATTCTTTCTCCTAAGCATTGGAGTTGTGGAATACACAATGCTAATGATTCTGTTTGTGAATAATGAGAGAAGAGGGAACTTTGTTAACGATGTCTGATTCCGTATATTTGTCTGGATGTTGATTTATAGATTAAATTCGGGAAACTGAACGTTAATGGTGACAAACAAAGCAGTCAAAGGAATGGAAATGAGGATTATTGGAACATCAAGGAATCATTTAAAGACAGCGCAGAATCTTTGAACGATGCGTAACTGTTCGACTGCCGTAATGACACTATTTCTTTCCTGTTATGCGAGTGCTGCGATTTTCTGCATTGGAGCTGAGAAATTCAATTGCATTTACATTTAGAATGAATTTCCGCCGATATTGCCACAGTCTCGTGCTAAACAGCCAAAAGTCATGAATGATGGTTCAACATCACTACTCCCCCACACTGGGGGCTTGGGCGGTGCTGACTTAGTCAGACTTTAATCTGGAGCGTTGTGATCTGTTAGTCTGGATGCCCCTCTCTTGCCGACTTCCAGTGACACTTTCGGGGCTCGACCTCGGAACCGAAAGATCGCTAGGCGAAGCACTTAACCACTGTGCCACCGAGACTACTTAAAGTTGTGAATGGTAATTGATGCTTTTATTGCTTTCATCTGCGTGACAAGCAATAAAAACACCAATTACCATTCACAACTTTAAGTGGTCTCCGCGGCACAGTGGTTCAGTGCTTGGCCTAGGTTTGCAATGATTCGCTTTTCGGCCCCTACTTCTGACACTCAAATTGGCCCGAAAGGTGGAAGTAGTCTCAAAATTAATTTTTGACAGGCCATTATACTTGATAAGTCTTTTTCCTGGATGTCCGAGACCTGGAAGACCTTGAAAAGTTTTGAACTTTGAAGAAGTTTGACCTTGAAAAGTCTTGAATTTCACACAAATCTTTCGCAGAAGCTCTATTACTAGTGTCTTAATATCTTCGATATTCACATTCCTTTTCACATTGCTTTAGATGCACGGATCATGTATAGCAGGGATGGGCAACCTTTTCTGGGTCACTGGTCAGATTATCAATGCTGAAGTCGAGCCTCGCTGCATCCAACTTGAAAAACTGCTGCTTATTAGAATCCTACTTTTCAGCAGTTAGATGAATGCTAATTATTCTTCTTCACATCGTGAAATAATTCGTTAGCAAATTTGTATCTTCGTCTCTCATCTAAAAATATAGAAAAATATTCACATTGTACTATTTGTAAATAGTTTCTGCACTTTTAGATGTTAAAATAAAATCAAAAATTCAATTTTTTTCTTACAAATTTTATGAGAAACCTGTTTTTATTTGTAATAATAATAATAATAATAAATCATTTATATTTTGAATGATAATCATGCAGTGCAAGAAAATATATATTCAGAAAACTACTTCAATATAGAGAGTTAAACAAATATAAATGAATATATAAAAAAAGTTCATTGAAAACCTTGAAATCAATGACTTTTCTGGGATTGATGAGCTCACCTAAGTTTACACATGTCATCAGCACCGTCCAATCTTCCTGTGAGAGAGTGACGTAGCTTTCTTTCATCAATGTTTCAAGAAACTCCAAAGACTGCTATACAGTATGCTTTTATCAATGAATTTTAGGGGGATTTAGAGAGTTGTGATACAAAATTCACTTTCTGTCGCAAAACATTCAAGTTCTGAAGATAATTTGACAGATGTATTCGCAAACGTGTTTAGTAGACAATCTACCATCATCAGTGACAATGATACAATATATACAGCACTTGATGAAATTGAAAAAATCAATACAAAAAAGTGGCTGCGAATAAAGATCCTATTCCTTTGAGTGAGTTATCCTCCGTAGTGTATAAATATACTTGTGAGCATTGCAATCGATGAAGCCCGTCGCCATATCTCTACTAGGCTAAACGAACACATGAGAGGTCGACCTCCATCTGAAATATCGCTTCATGCTCACATACCAGAAAAAGGTAATTTCAAAATTCTGATACGCACTCCATACACAATAAATGCTGAATCATTAAGTAATTTCTTCATTCGTATTGTCTCATGAATAATCGTACCCAATTTTGCTACCACTTTTCTTGTATTGACTTTCATGAAGTCCTGTATATATAGCTTATTGTTTATTGATCTTTGTCACTAATGATTCTCATACGATGATGAAAGTCATCCCAGTAGCCATTTATAATAGAATATAACGCTTACTAATTTAAATTATTAGTTAAAGTAGTCCTAAGGAGGACTGATGGCGTTCTCCAATCCGCAAGTGTACAAAGGCAATGCTACTGTAACCATTGGATTAATCAGTTCTTAAAAGAACTCAATGTAGCTTTCTCGTGGCAACGAATTAAAATTGATCAGCTTTGGCCCAATATCTGGTAAAAATGGAAATCTTGAGACTTGTAATACTACTCATTCTTGCTGTTAATACACTAATACCATCATAGAAATGAACTGTTTATCTGAAGTTCGCTAGAATGGAAATTGACTCAAGGTCGCGGCACATCCGAGGGACCTAAGTTGGGGCATGAAGAACCAATTAAAAGCTTCAATTTACTCATGTGACTGATTCTAACCCAATGATGCAGACGTTGGCAGGTGCATCTAAGTGAAAATGCGTGCGATTTATGTGCCGTTATTGTGCATTGCATGAAGCTTAATTTCCATTCTAGAGGTTTTATTGTTGTCAATTTCTATGAATACCATAGATTCCAAACACTGCCGTATACACGTTCAAAACAGACGTCTAATATACTGTACCGACTACAGATGCTGATAGTGGAAATAGAATAAGACAATGGTCACCATAGGTTAAGGAAATTAAAAATGGATATTATAAAACAACAGGAAACCGATGAATAGAAATTGGAAAAGTGGAGGTAAAATATGGAAATACAACGATGCTACTACACTGATTACAAGTGAACTATATCTGACACTACACAAAGTGGATAATGGTAAGAGTGGATAAGTGGAAAGTGGATAATGGAGGTAAACAATAGAACTACAATGACATTCTACTACACCGAAAGCAATGAAACTATACACACTATACCTAAGACTACACATGGAAAATACTATTTCTTCACTTGAATTTGTTATCGCCAGTTTCTTCATCCGTCTATAGTACTTCATGTAATTCCACATTTCTTCATTTGAATTACAATACATCGACCACTACTTCAGCTACCGATTAAGGGATATAAAACGTAATACTGCAGTCCGTCAGTCATCAGCAGGTACTCGTCTAGTTGTGTTTCGACCCCTAACCTGAATACTCAAACCCAGACGAGCGAGGCCCCACACATAGTGGCTGACAAAATACTGAATAGGTAATGATATGTCTTGAAATATATGTCACAAAGATAAATCAGACATCATTCAATTGTTGCGTTTCCCACATGTAAACTGATCCTGTCATTAAATTCATCCCATCAATAAATACAGTATGCTTTTTGCGATCCACACATGTAAACAAATCCTGTACATCAATCTTTGCCTTTTCGATTCCCACAAGTAAACAGATCCTGTTCATCCTCGAATCCCATAAAGATGTAATCGCTGTGTGATAAATATGTAATCCGCCTTTACACAAACTTCGCCTCATACATCAAGACTTAATAATGGGAGCTCTCTCATCCCCCGTAAGCCACGCTAAGCGCTCTGTATTCACTCTTCACCGCCCCCCCGGCCACCGATGGTAGCTTGTCTACTGAAACATGTTTGCGAATAAATATGTCAAAAGCTTGCGGCTTCTGTCAGTTCTCAAGACAAATAACCAAATCGAGACAAGAAATTAAATCTCAGCATATGTAGCCACCACGAGACATGTTTCAGGCTGCTGGGCCTCATCACTCGTGGGTAGGTTTGGGCCAGCGACGTTGGAAGCTGGAGGACGTACAATATCTCTTGAAATTTGATAAATTCAAGTTCCTATAAGCAAATCAATTTACAGGGCGATAACCAGCCGAATTTTTGGCAATTACTAACAACTTCTATCTTCACTTAATACTTTAACGCGGGCCAACTTTAGCGTCACCGAGCATCTAACTGCGTATCTGACGCCGACAAAGACGAAACAGTGTACACAATCTATTAGCCGACAAGAAAAAGAGACTTGTGAGAACGCGATCCATTTTATCAATTACGTAACATCGTTAAAGATCAACTCCTCACTGATTTCAGTACTGTGATGATCTGGTGAGGAATGAATAATGGATGAAAATGCACTTTCAACATGAAAAAGCATCCACACAACTTAATGGCATCGAATGATTGTGGAGTTGAACGAAGTGATAATTGGCAGTCAGATGACTGCATGTCACAGCCTATTTTAAAGAGATGTGGTTGCCAAGGTTTCCGTGGCACAGTGGTTGCGTACTTGGACTAGCGATCTCATGGTCCAGAGGTCGAACCCGGAAAGTGTCATTGGAAGTCGGCAGGAAGGGCATCCGGACTACAAAGCACCACAACGCTCCAAACAAAGTCTGACTTAAGTCAGCACCGTCCAAGGCCCCAGTAGGGGTAAAAAGTGACGTAAAATCCGTAAAAAAAGTGGTTGCCAAGACTGCAAAAAGACGTCAAGACGACTTCTTTGCCTTCGTAAATTCGGCATGCCCGCTGCTAGAGAATCAGTCACTCAGTTGTAGACATAACGTCTCAGCTACATGCATCCACCATTAATGAACTAATTCAAATCTCTTTGTCAGAGCTTTTGGTAGATGAATTGTACATGAAGTTGGTGGCTGACCAAAGCAGCGAACAAAAATAAAGATTAGCCAGCAAGAGATGCTTGATGTATAAAGTCGCATTCTCATCTCCTATATGTTTTGAAGAGGGTTCATTCCTCCAACTCTTCCTCGTGGTAGAAGTGCCTTTCAAAGGGATGATCACGCAGGGTGATTTCACGGATTGCTGATTATCGATGTACCGAATACTTATCATGATTGTAACGTATCCAGCTATTATCATCTTTCTTTCAGATACCAACCCAGAATCGTCCTGAAGCTGTTCCTGAACAACCTGTATCGAATTTCAGCATTTATTCCGATAAGAACATCGAGAATGGGCAACAGTAAGTTCTTCTTCATACAGTTTTAGATAGTTACAGTTTAGATTAGGATTTATTGGCTGGTTATGGACAAGTAGTCCCCTTCCCTTTCAACGATGGTAATATTTACTAAAAGCCTCCTATCATTGTGGATTCAGGGTAGAACAAGAGGTTGAGGGACATCAAATATGCTGACCAAATTCATTGATGATTCCAATAGCGGTAAAATGTAACTGCTTGTCGTGAACAAAGTCTAATTTGATTTCAGGAAACTATCAGCAAGTCTCAGCCGAATTTTGAATTTAAATTTCAAATTTACCTATTTCTAAAAGGAGTTACGCAATTTTGTGGTGCCGAACAAATTCCTCATCATTTTCCCCGATTTGTTGCTGTAAAATCAGGACTGAATAAATGTTTTGAACAAAATGGCTGCCAGATTTATTACGAGCTTCAATGACTTCAGATGAGTGATAATTAAGCCACCAAAGAGTATCTTCATGATGAAGAAAAGCCATGGAAGCCTTTTGGCTTTCAGAATCTCTTCTTTGTTACTTGTAACTAACAACTAGCACTAGTAGAAACTAGAAATTCAGCCATTCGTGCACCAAAATGCATCTCTGCAATCTGCTCTATCAGTTTCAAACAGCCCACCGATCGACGTTGAAATGATATCCTTAGGCTGATGAACAGTTCCGATTCTTGACGATGAACTTGGGATCTCCATCAAATACGCAATGAGCTCTAATCACAATTTACGTAATTATCTGCAACTGTTTTCTTTCGATCTTGAACAGTATTTTATCAAACAGATTTGAACTCATGTTTTGTTTTTATCTAAATTTCTCGTTTGTATTGCAAAGCTGCCGCTCCCACCGCAAATAGGTGAAGCAATCCTCTCTGCCAATTCATCACAGATAAGCAACACTGATGAGAGAACCCACGTCCACTGCTTTAGGCGAGTTTATGCGACTTTTTTTCAATGAGAATACCTAAACAAGTAGTTCCCAACCTTTTAATGCTTCAGTTCCACTTGAGATCTTGCACGTGCCAGATAGTCTCAAAGAAACTCTTTTTATGTGAGGAAAGACATTAATTCAAAGATTCATCTCTGAAGATCACGCAGATCTCCACATGAATGTTGTTTCAAGATACGGTGTCAAATATCTACGATCAAATACAGGTTCTGCATAGATTTTGAAGAAACGTAGCCAAAGTTGTTAATATTTTCGGCTTGCCAAAGTTGGATGTAAATCTCTATGTCCAAGCATTTTCAAAATACGTGATTTTGGCCTGCTGAGCTTCAAGCATAATCTAAAATGCTTTGTTCTGTCGGTCGCTCAATAGATATCATTGCATCGTCTGTCGCATTGATATCTGAACATCATGATACAAAGTTTGATGTGACAGGATGAAATCTGTGCACAAGACAAATCTTCGTCTTTTGAGACTATGAAAAGTGATAAATTGCATCAAACTTTGTCGTCGATCTGATTTTCTCAAGCTGACCAACACTTTTCCTAATAGATTTGATCTTACTGACTTTTACTTCTTCGTTATACGTCCAATTTCCATTCTTCGTAGGGGAGGACATGAATCGATTTCTGTGACATGAATAGATTTAATTATGATCAGGATACATTTAAGCCTCCTTCGGACAGGTGCTCGCATACCATCTGATGAGCCCTCGCGTAGTACCACTACAGGTTGGAAACCTCTGATCTAAACCAAGCATTATGTCATCATTTGTCGACACTTCAATTCGTGGTCTACGAGTATAACGCGATTTTTAACACTGAAAACTAAACTGAAGCTAATTGATTATCAATCATAAGCCTTACTATTTACATCACAAGCCATTTCCTAATAGCAGTGAAATTTTATTTACGCTTAAAAGCGCCTAAACGTTACTTGATTTCATATTTCTTTGAATACAGTGACCAACAAAGCCGGTGTAATTCACATCACATAAGAGACACATTCAGACTCTGTGTGTGTGCGCACTTCTGAAATTCTTGAAAATTTCCGGTCATTGGAATACACGTCATGATTTTTGCAGCTCATTAATGAAACGTGAAATCATGAGCGATAATAAGAGATACGACAAAATATTGAAACAAATTTTTGATTTCAATGAAATTTAGTTGGTATTCTATTATCCTTTTTGTGTTTGAAAAATCTGTCAGTTGATTGTCATTAACAATGCCATCCTCACCCTTTCCATATCGAGACAATCTTGCAACATGACCAGTTCATCCTGCATCCTGATCAGTTCAAGTTACTCATAGAAAATTGACTAAGTACACCTGAAGTTGCGATCAACATTTATCTTCATCCGCAAACGCATCTATGTAATTATTGTATGAATGAGTTGCCCCAAGTGGTGAGATTATCTTCCTCAATATTTTTAATGCATTTGTTTATGCAGATGTGCAATTGCTGTATTTATCCAATATAAAGCTGAGAATCTAGTCAGAGTATTTGTAAATAAATTCAAGAATCTCTGTTTGAGTTGCAATATTATCTGTGAGTGTTGCTATATTTCTACTGCCGAGTCAACATTTATTTAAGTCATTTATAGTTATATAGTTTTCGATGTTCAATTTAGTTGCATTCTTTTTTCAGTAAGCACCTCTGTCTGGATGATTTCAGCAGCGAACCAGCAAATGTGTTACATGAAAGGCAAAAGCAATAACACTGACAGATTTGTACTTCCATATAGCTAGCTAGGCGACACCTCAGTTAATAATAGTAATGAAGTCGTATATTTATCAAGTACAAAAATCAGAGGAACAAAAAGTAACAAAAGTAATAATAGCTCAATTCATGGCAATCTTAAGCAATGGCATACGATCGCCAAAAGTAAGTGACTCATGCAAGTACATATTCAATTCATACGGAAAAACCATCATTTGAAAGTCCTGATATGTAGACGAAAACATGTTTACTTCGCGAAGCAGATGAACATAAGGGAATTCTATACTCTCCTTCTAAAATTCCAATAGGGCGCCATGTGAATAATACACAATCAATGCAAAGCAGGACAAATTGTTGCTGGATATAATCATTTTATAAATTCCAATCTCGTCGATGTTTGCCTCACGCAAGTAATTCATGTGAATTTCAGCGCTATTGTGGTCTCTTGTGATGAATTGTTGGGTTCCCATCTGCCAGTGAGCCACTAATTAACAGGTATATCAACTAATCCTATCTTTACTTGTAGAAACAGCGCCTGTTTAAGTCGCATTGAAGTGAGACGGTAATTAGCACGCCTTATAGTGAACACACATTCGTATCAGGGGTTATGCATTTTCTGGTTGTTGCTGTTTTACCCGGCTCCGTCGAGCGGATAGAAGGCTTCGTATACGAGGCGACACACCCTATATCAGCGGTGAGCCGATGTGACAAAACGTGACATTATGTGACAATTTATTATCTCAAAATAAAATGTGACAAAATGTGTGTTTTTTGTTGTTGGTGTGGCAAAATGTGACAAATTCGCGAAAAAATATTCTGAAAAATGTAAACAAAGTCACAGAGGAGCATTCACTTCTTTTGAATGAAATAACGAAGTCATGTTTTTTGGGAGGTCATTATTCTAGTGTTCCTTTATTCTTTGATGACAATTTTTTGTATTAGGAATATGCAAGATTGATATTTTTCCCCTTCCTTGCTCCAAAGGGCGACCTGTACTTGCTCTAGGCAAATCGTGATGTTATTTGTCCGACTTTTCAAAGTTGAAGTCCGGATGCCCTTCCTCACTACTTCCAATGACACTTTCGAGGACTGACACCCGTCGACCGAATGATCGCTAGGCGAAGTACTTAGGCACTGTGCCATCCATATGGAACTATATAGATAGAAATAATAATTAGTAATAATCAATAAATTAACGATTTTTCTCGATTTTGTCCCGTTAAAACCCCGTTTGATATATATCATGAATGCTACGTCAAATGCTCTATTCAAAAAATCAGCCTTTAAGGCAAGATTGATAACTGCCAATCTTCTGCACACCAGCATGTTTCAAATTTTAGCAATGTGTTTTCATCAGCATGTGACAAAATGTGACATTTGCGCCCATCGGTGCGTGACAGAATGTGTCACAGATACAAGTATGTCGGCTCACCCCTGCTATATGCAAATGAATGCCTACAGCTGGCGCGGAGTGCCCCGGCAGGAGATGGCTATTCCGATACCACTGGGGTGTTACCATACTTACTTACTTCTTACTTCCTCGTTTTGCGTCTCTTCTTCCCGGTTCCGGGGCTGGACGTAGATGCGATGACCCGTTTCCATCTCGAACGATCTAGAGCAATGTCTTCCGACACCTCCAGAGACTCCAGATCTTCATGGATACAGGCTTGCCAAGTCTTCTTAGGTCTACCAGGTGGACGGCAACCATCGACTGACAAGTTGTAGACTTCATTGATGACGTCACCATTGGCTCTTCTTACGTGGCCAAACCAGCGCAGACGTCTTTGCCGCAGGCGGACTGGAAGTTCGGGCAAACCACAGCGTCTCGCTACTTCTTCGCTTGTAACTTTGTCTTTCAACCTGACCTTTGCCATATACCTCAGCATTCGTCTGTCAGTACTTCTCAGAAGTTCAACCAGCCTTAGGCTGAGGGGCCACGTTTCTGCGCCGTAGATGAGAACTGATCTTACACACATCTCATACACATGGGCTCTACACTTCAATGGGATGCCTTTGTTGGTAAGAAGACTGGCCAATTCTCTCCATTTCGTCCATGAAGCCGCGATGCGAGTCCGAACCGCTCCTTCTGCGCTTGCCTCTGAGTCCACGACATCTCCGAGGTAACAAAAATCTTGGACCTCTTGTAGGACGATCCCATTCACATTAAGTGAATCATCCTCAGGCGAGTTGGGAACATCCGCGCACTTCGGACATCGGAAGCCTGTTATTCCTTGAAATGATCGCAATCGGGAGCACTTTTTGTGACACCACAATTTGCAGGAAACACAAAAGATCGAGTTTGCTCCGACTCCCCTGCCACAACAACTGCACGGCCACTTTCCAGACTTGGTGCGTTCTTTGCTCTTCCCAGTTACCATGACCTTGGACTTCGCCCCGTTGATCTTCAAGCCACGCCCCTCTAAACCATCCTTCCATCTTGAAAACATATCAATGGCTTCTTGCTTGGAGGCAGCTGTTAAAACCAGATCATCGGCGTACAGCAACTCCCATGGGCCGGATCCTCGACAATCTTTGGACGCTTCCTCCATCACTGTAATGAACAGCAAGGGGCTAAGCGCTGACCCTTGGTGTACTCCCATGCCGACGTCCAGTTCCTCCGACAGACCAAACTTTGTCACGATTTGCGTTCTTGAACTCCGATACATGGACATTACAACCGAAACCAATCTCTCAGGAACTCCTTGTCTGCGCAATGCCCATTCGATGATTTCTCTAGGGACTCTGTCGAAAGCCTTTTCGAGATCGACGAACACATGGTAGAGCTTCTTCTTCTTTTGGCTGTACTTTTCTTGCAACTGACGAAGGATAAAGACAGCATCAGTTGTAGATTTCCCTCTTCGGAAACCAAACTGCCGGCAATCAATGCTAATTAGCTTCCTCAACCTCCTCTCTATGACCTTCTCAAACAGCTTCATACCATGTTCCAGCAGGCGAATCCCTCTGTAATTGCCGCATTCCAGAGAATCACCTCTCCCCTTGTAAATGGGGATAGTCAGGCTTCTTTGCCATTGAGACGGCAGACCGCCACTGTCGATTGCCTCCTGAAATACTGTCACCAGTCTCATTACAGTATCTTCACCAGCTCCCTTAAGCAGTTCAACTGAGAGGCCTGATGGTCCAGGAGCTCTACCATTTTTCATGTCGCATAGAGCACTACGTACTTCCTCCTCAGTCACTCTTTCTGTGGGTCCTTCAGTTATAATTGGCTCATCGATGGTGAAGTTGCTGCTTTTGTTTAGCAATCCTTCGAAGTACTCTTTCCAACGGATTTTGATGTCTGCTTCTTCAACTAAAATCTCTCCTGTTTCACTTTTCACGAAGTTTCCTTGAACTACATCTTTCCCTTCTGTTTTCATTTGTCGCGCAATCCTGAACATCTTGTTTTGCGTTTCGGTCTTACTGATGTTCCTGCTCAATGTCTGCCACGATTCTTCTCTGGCCTTTGCAACAGCTTTCTTAGACAATTTTGACGCATCCTTGTACATTTTACGGTCATTATCAGTTTTTGACTTCTGCCACCTTTTGAAAGCCAATTTCTTGTTCTTTATAGCTCTTTGTACCTCACAAGACCACCACCACGTCTCACGCTGCACTTGTCGCGGCCGTCCTCTTGTTTCCCCAAGAACTTGCTTTGCTGCCTGAATGACATTACATTGAAGCTGGTCCCAACCGATCTCCGATTGAGCTTCATTTTTCTGCTGGCAAACTTCCTCAAATTTTCTTCTCGTTTCTTCATCTTTCAATTTCCACACTTTCAATTTTCTGTTAAAAGTTTTCCTAAATGCCTTCACTTCTTGCTTCATATGTACATCCATGACCAATAGCCGATGTTGTGTTAGGCAGGCCTCTCCAGGGATGCATTTCACATCCCTGACAGTCACATGACCATCTTGTCTCAACAGCATGTAGTCTATTTGAGTAGCGCCATCACCACTTTTGTATGTGATCAACTTTTCACGACCTTTATGAAACTTCGTATTCATGACCAACATTCCGTGTCCTTGACAGAAAGTTAGAATACGTTCTCCTTCGGAATTTCTCTCACCGAAACCATGAGGACCCATCACATCTTCAAAACCTCTTCTGTCCGCGCCAACATGCCCATTTAGATCCCCCGCAATCCATACAGGTTCACTTAATGGAATGCTAGAGATATCATCCTCCAGACTATCCCAGAAATCATCCTTCTCAGCAGCAGATCTCCCTGTCTGGGGGGCATATACTGAATATATATGAAACACCTTTCCTTCGAAAACCATTTTCACCTTCATGAAGGCGGCACTTGGTCTCTCTACTTGAATCACGTTGCCAATTAACCGATCTCTTACAAGAATACCGACTCCTCCTCGACTTGTCTTCTCACCAGACCACCAAAGCTTGTATCGCTCATCTCCGTCGCCCAATATTTTGCATCCATTTCCTTTATATTGGGTTTCTTGAATGCAGCACACGTCAGCATTTCTTCTACCCAGCATTTCTGTCACTTCTCTGCTTCTGCCGCAGAGCGAGCCTACGTTTGCAGTACAAATACGTATCAGGTTTAAATCAGGTTTATTCTTCTCCCCGGTCATTCTTCGCACCCCTAGTCCACCAAAAGACTCCCGGGCACTCGGGGCCATTTGTATATGAGTCATCGCATATTGAAATAGGTGGAGCAGAAAGTTTTACAGTCGCATGCCCTTGCTGACACTAACCACAAATATCGGTTGTGGACCTAGCCTTTTCACATCAACAGATGGAAAACCTGCAAGGCAGCAGGCTGGAGGACAAGATCTAAGGCAGTCCAGGCCTTGACACGTTACCCAAGGGTACCGCCGCTGTTGGTTCGGGGCTGTTTATTCACGCAAGGCGTTTATTCGCAGCTAACCATCCCTTTGATGGCCCTTCGCTATCCACCACCTGCGACCCGAGAGGTAGGAGTTACAGCTCTCCCCCTCCAAACAGCTCTCCCCCTCCATGACCAAGACAAAGCTGTTCACACAGTGTGAACTGCGCTGACCGGGGGTAGCAGCAACCCCAATGGTACCGTATAGCAGTATAGCCACTGGAGAAAGGCAATTAGGACAAGACATCAAACTGCCAGCACCAGAGCTGTAACGGCAAAATGTCTCTTAGTCGCCTCTTCCGACACGCAGGGAACGTGGGTCCTTTTCTATTTAGTCCTGGGTACCGCACGGGAAGCGATTTCTGGTTCGAAGTTACTTCGTTTTGTGTTGTGGATTCCTTTATCGTAGGCAGTTGACGGGTAAGACCGTGTAAACACTCCTCACTCAAACTTCTGGGTGTCACTCTGTTGGCTCCACTCTGTCATGGAGGCTGCATTTTGATAATGTAATTGTATCGGCTTCAAGAAGACTTTATGGTCTGAGTAAGCTTAGAAGTTCTGTAACAAAGAGCGATTTCATGCGCACATACAATTCAACGGTGATGATGTCTCTGGAATCCCCTTGTTCACGAATATCACTGCCAACGATAAATCACGTTTATGTAAAGTGCAAAATCTTTTTCGTCGACTGTTATGTGGGTCTGATTGCACCTGCGTGTGCCTGCCCTCTTCAGACCTTCGTCGACATGAAATCTTTCGATCGACCATTTCTCCCAAACACGTCCTCCATCGACTTTTACCGGAGAGATCGACGCGAACAAGCTGGCTTCTCTTCTTATTACTAAAAGTCCATGCAGAGCTGCTTTTGCTGCGTATTGTATATCTTTTTGCAGTAGTAATGCTGTGCGTTGATGACTTGTACCGACCAACTACTTAATGACTTGTAATTTTGATTTCTATATGGAAAATATAAACGTTTATTATTACTATATTATTCTTAAAAGATCATTTTGATTTCCTTCCTGAACGAGTGACGCAAAATATTAGATGTCGAATGTGATAAAAACGTTTTGCTGCACTTCGTAAGTGAATTTGTTCTCTAGGTGAATAATCATTTGAGATTTCAACTTTTTTATTTCAGGAAATCTGCTGTTGAGATACCTACACTCCCCCGGACGCATGCTTTGCAGAGCGTTAAACTATCAGAGCCTGCGAATCCTTTTTTGAGTGACAAAGCGAATAGTCGGGAACGACACATGTATCCAGCGGAAAAGATTTACGCGGGTACAAGTGAACTTTCTATTGAGCATTTGATCTTTCTTCGATGGAAATCCAGAAATCCGGAAAAGGCGGCTTCCATTGAAAAAGAAACAGAGAAGCGATTGACTGAAATCAGGTAAAGTTCAATCTGATTCATCAATTTCCTTTTTTGATGCTTTCTGGCAATTGTATAAATTTAGTCTTTCGATGCACTAAAGCTCTAGTTAATTATTTACAACATCGAAAATAGGATCTTTATCTGATGCGGATGGATCATTAATATATCTCATTATATGTACACAAAATGGTTAATTTCAGAAGTTGGCATGCTCTCTTTTCAATGCTACTCCCTTCCACAACATGTTTTTAAGGATAGGCTTATCATAAAATCCAAGGAACAAAGGCGTTGAGCCCTCCACTTGGGTTGGAACTGGTCGTCGGTATACACTACCAAGAAATGGATGAATGTCGCACTTTTTAGCACTTGTACATCAATTGTGACATCATGTTCCATCATTTCTATGCTGCTTTATCGAATGCCATCACTAAATGCAATTCACAATAACTCTATGAATACACCGCTCTGCTCGAGTTTTGTAGTTTGAGATTGAAAACCTTCTCTAACTTGATGCCATCGACGTAGAACAATGTCATCTACGAACTTGTCGCTGGAAAAATTCAGTTAGATTTCGCTGAAAAATATGAGGAGGGTCATTCCACATCAATCATCAAATCTGTGGCTGATGTCTTCAAATTTGCTTCAAATCTATATATTTTCTCCATTTGGGTCTATCTAGAGTGAATCCAAAGTTTTTTGGAAAAATTTTGAATGGAAGGTCACTTTTTGGCATTTAAAATTCAAACATTGTTGAGAAAATCAAAGAACCTACTCTCTTGAATTCTAGAGGATTTTACAGACTATAGTAGTGTTTAGTGCTTACGTAAACGCATTTGTTATATTATGCTACAATGTTAAGGGTTACGTGTACTTTTATTACTTGAGCCAAGCATAATTATTGGTTTTTTTAATTATTAAATCATGTATATAACTTTGCGAGGTGGTTGTATACTTTACTTACTTTACTTTACTTTATCCTTTTAGCGTCTTCGTTTCCCCTATGACTAGAGGGTTTGACGTTTGATCAACCGTCTCCAATGATTTCGATCCTGGGCGTCCTCTTCTGTCGCACCAATCCTCGTCAGATCATCTTTGACGTTTGCGAGCCAAGTCTTCTTCGGCCTTCCTCGAGGACGCGCTCCTTCCACCACGATGTCCAGTACACGACCAAGGGCTCCTTCTCCATTTCTCCTCTTCACATGCCCGAACCACCTCAGTCTTTTCTCCGTGATCACTTCTTCCAACGGGCTAATACCACACCGACATGCCACTTCACTGCTGGAGATGTTATCAGCCAGTGATATGCCGCACATGTAGCGTAGCATTCTCCTGTCGCATGCCCGTAATTGATGTTGCAGTCTTTCTGTCAGATTCCAGGACTCCGCACCGTAGAGCAACACAGATCTCACACAAGTGCTGTATACAGTGGCTCTGCACTTCAGCGGGATGTGACAGTTGCAGGGTTGGTCGGCAAAAAAACCCACCCGGGGTTTTATCGGGTTATATCCAGGCGGGTTTTTTCGGGTTTTTTATACCGGGTTTTTCGGGTTTAATCGGGTTTTTTGGGTTTAATCTAGTTATTTCGATTTTCTTGAAATTAAGAGGTAATCTCTTATTTTAAAATTATCATTTTATTGAAAAATCAAACTACATTGCACACATCAGTGTAATGTAAACCATGATTAAAATACAATATCATGAGAAAATATTGGTGAGTACTTAGTATAGGTTACTGTATTTTAGCCGTAACAAATATTCAGATAATTACAGGCTATCTAAATAAGTAATCATATGAAGTTATTCTCTCACCTACATTTACGAATAGTATACTTTACACAAGATTGGCTGTTATCTAAAATTTATAAGTTTTTTTCTATTATTGTATTATCAGAGAGAAAACACATGTGTAGAGGTCTATAAATTGAACTTTATATAAAAAATATGGTCAAAACGGGAAGATCTAATGAGTCATCTAAATATCGATCACCAAATATCTGTTTGTCATACCGGTATCCCAAAAGTAAGAAAATATAGGCCCAACTGTTATCAGTGTTACTGATACTAAAGCTAAATAATACGCAGATCGTTTCGTCGAACTTTCATATCATAATTTCGATTCATTTTATTTATTTATTTTTTGATAACCTGAGGATGGTCGTTTGGTGTGGTCGAAAGACCTCGTCCTAATATGTGAAATCGAGGACGCACGCTCTTTCTTATGGTCCGAAGTGTCCGTCGCAGACTTGCAGCCTGCTGCGGTATCAGTAATGACGCGCGCGTACCACGCACGCGCCACCCCGAACTCCCCATCATTTCCGAGTGTCTTTTGTATGCTATAATAACATTAATGACCAGACTTGTGGGCAGTAGCTTTAAATCATTGTTTGCCAATATCGATCTTATCTTACGCACTTTCGACTGCACCAGCCACCCAAAGACATGCGACCAGCAGCGTCAACCAATATGCGTATGCTCTCCCGAATTCCCCATCATCTCACGAATGCATCACTACAGTCCGCTGTTGACAAATCCAGGCTGGCTGATGTCCGGCGAGTCAGGGATGGACAATGGGCATCATATCAGCATAGGCGTTAAATTTCTTGCGCAATGAAAACATCGGACATTGACATATTATTCGGTTTTCCTTTTCAATATTTGGTGTTGTAGTAAGAAACATGTAGATTACGGAATTGTATACATTCCATACGATGATTTTTGAGAAGAGGCAGCAATAAATCAGAAAAATGAATTGGCATTACTGTATTTTAATTAGAAGCATCGAAAAAATGACATAATATGGAAAAATCCATTTCACCCGATTTCGCCCGATTTCACCCGCCCGATTTCGCCCGCCGGGCGGGTGAAATCGGGTTTTTTTCTGACCGGGTGGGTTTTGACCAACCCTGGACAGTTGCGTAGAAGACTGGCAAGCTCTTTCCACTTCCTCCACGCAGATGCAACTCGAGGTGAGAGCTTTAACAGCTCGCTCTGATCCGCCGTTGCATGCGAGGAAGTCGCCGAGGTAACAGAAATCGTACACTTCATCCATTTCTTGGTCATCACTCTCATAATCGTCTTCATGAGCGCTGCTTAGCACAGTTGGGGAGCGAGAGCATGTGGGACAGCGGAAATCGACCACGTAACAAATGCTTCTCAAGCCGCTGCAGCGCTTGTGGCACCACTTGTTGCATTGACCACAGAGGACCGAGTTGACGGCAACACCCCTTCCACACACACCGCAAGGATACCTGCCTCCGCGAATGGGTTCGCTGGGTTCCTTTCCGCTCACCATGTATTTGGTCTTCCCGATGTTGACTTTCATACCACACTTTTCCAATCTCTCCTTCCAGTGCCCAAACCTCTCCATGACTTCCGTCTTGCTCTCACCAGTCAGAACCAGATCGTCGGCGTATAAGAGCTCCCAGACACCTCCGATCATGCAGTCTCTGGTTGCCTCCTCCATCACTAGGATGAAGAGAAGTGGGCTGAGAGCGGATCCTTGATGTAGTCCAACGTTGATCCCGAACTCGTCAGATACACCTCCTGCGACGTTGACTTGTGATTTCGAACCGACATACAGTGACATGACGACATCGATGAGTCGCTCCGGAACACCTTGACGGCGAAGTGCCCATGCGACTGTACATCTGGGTACCCGGTCGAAGGCCTTCTGCAGGTCGACGAAGATGTGATGGAGTCTCTTCTTCTTTTCCAAAAACTTTTCTTGCAGTCTCCTAACGATGAAGAGTGCGTCGTTGCAGGATTTTCCTGGACGATAGGCGAACTGAGTGTCCCCGATGCAGACCATTTTCCTCAGACGCTTATCCAGCATCTTCTCGAAGATCTTCATCCCGTGCTCCAGAAGACGTAGGCCTCTGTACTCGGTGCATTGGAGGGGATCGCCCTTTCCTTTGTACAGAGCGACCGTTAGGCTCTTCCTCCATTCTTGTGGACAGACTCCAGTCTTCATGATGTCGTTGAAGATGGAGTGAAGCACCTTCACCGCTGGTTCACCTGCCAGCTTATACATGTCGCCAGGGGCCTTTCTGTTCTTGAGACTTCGGATAGCTCCTCACCGGCCTTTGTGATGCTCGTGACAAGGTTGGAGTAACCGCTTTCTACGCCTTCTTGACCTTCCATATTTCTCGTGAGTGCTTCTTCGAATTCCTTTCTTTTCTCTTCGTTCTTCAGTTTCCATATTTTGATTCTTTTAGCATAAGTCTTTTTCCTTCTTGCACAATCGTTCAGTTCTATGTCCGCTCTCGTCAGTCTGTGCTGGGTTAGACATTCTTCACCAGGAATAGACGTGCAATCCAGAACTCTGGCGCCAGACATTTTCCTCATCATGAGTAAATCAATCTGTGTTTCTGCACCACCGGCTTGTAGGTTATCAGTTTTTCTCTGTCTTTCCTGAACATAGTATTAAGGATTTTCAAGTTGTGGTTCTTGCACACGTTCAGCACCATTTCGCCTTCTGCGTTGCGGTTTCCGAATCCATAGAGGCCGAGTACCTCCTCGTAGCCGGCGATGTCGGTACCAATGTGAGCGTTGACATCTCCACCTACGAAAAGACCATCACCAGAAGGTATGCTGCCGATCTTCTCCTCAACCGTCTCCCAGAAAGCTTCCTTCTCGTCAAGCGGCCTGCCGATCTGTGGCGCGTAGAAAGAGAATACATGCCATACTGCATCGGCCAGAACAAGTTTCAGACTCATGAGCCTGTCACTGTGTCGGTTCACCTCGATGACTCTGTCTGCCAGCTCATGCCTTGCCATTATGCCTACACCATTCGAACTGTGTCCATTTCCCACATACCAAAGCTTGTACTTCTGATCCCCGCTACCTAAAGTAGTGCAGCCTTCGTTTCTGTACCTCACCTCCTGCAAACAACATATGTCAACCTTCCTTCTTGCGAGCATGTCCACGACTTCTCTGCTTCTTCCCCGTAAAGTGCCAACATTGGCCGTAGCCACTTTCAGTCTTTGAGTGGATTTATAATTATTACCAGATCTGGTGATTCTTCGCACCCTCTGCCCATCTAAGAGCTGCCAGGAACTGAGGGCCATTCTGTTGGTTTCCATTGATCATAAAAGTTTGAAGCGGATTTTTTTACACCTCGGATGCCCTTCCTGACAGGCAACCCTCCCCATTTATCCGGGCTTGGGACCGGCTGTTTTTCGGTCAGAGCAGGCACACGTACTTCAGCTGCATCCTTTTTAGGGGGTACAGGGGAACCAGTAGCTGGTTGTTGTTGTTGTTGTTGTTTTACCCGGCTCCGTCCAGCGGATAGGAGGCTTCGTATCGAGACAGTACGAAGCGACACACCCAGTAAGCAAATTAATGTCTACTGCTGGCGAGGAGTGCCCCGGGGAGGAGATGGCCATTCCGATACTACCGGGGTGCTAGCACATCCAAGCCAAAGCTATTCACACAGGGTGAACAGCATTGACCGGGGGAGGAAGCAACCCCAATGGTCCCACCCCACACCTTACCTCCGAAGAGGGGCGGCGGCCATCGCTGAGGGGACTTAGGACAAGGCATAGCCTGATATGCCACAGGGCAGGAAGCTCAAAAAGCTTTGTTGCATATCCGAACAGCTAAGATTCGGCTGTCAGGATCCCCAGCAACATCAACTTAGTATAGCCACTTAGAAAAGGCAATAAGAATAAGACATCAAACTGCCAACACCAGAGCTGCAGTGGCAAAAGGCCCCTTTTAGTCGCCTCTTACGACACGCAGAGGAACGTCGGTCCTATTCTTTTCAGTCCCGGGAACCGCACGGGGAGCCCAGTAGCTGGGCTTCTAACCCGTGCAAAGCAGCCCCGACCGGTACTAAAGGCTGGGTTAAACAGGGGATGATAACGGATATAATAATTTCTGAAAATTTATCGATGGTTTTTCTATCATAATAGTGTATAATAAGTTATAACTATTTGTCATATCTGATCTACCGGTATATTTTGATGAAAAATGTAGATACTACTGATTAAATATTAGGTAGTAGTAGTTTCTTTACTATACGATTTCACCTATTTTTCAAACTCAAATTTGACCCTTTTCTGGGTCGAAAAAGTAGGTTCAACTAAACTTTTCTAAATAGAGGATATTGAATACTTTACGCTCCATGTATTTGTATATTCATAGCGTTGACGAGAAATTGACAGGACTCCGTCAGAGAAGCCATAATTTTCAAAACTTGCCTTAAATTCGAAAATCTAAATACACTTTCCTGGCTTCAGGGAGTTTTTTACACATTTTTCAAACAATATTTGGGTGTTTATGCGTCGCTGAGAAGTATTAGTTTATGCAAATATAGCTCCTGAATTTTTCACGATTTTTTGAAACTTCAATTTTTTTCACTTTTTTCAAATTTTTTTGCTATGTTTGATCGATTACTGCTGTGTTCTCAGTGCAAAAAAGTAACATCTGCTACTTGAAACCTGTAGAGATGGACATTCTTGAGCGAGTCCAAAAATAATTTAAAAAATTTAAAAAATTTGAATTTTAGCTGCCAAAAAAGTGACCTTCCACTCAAATGTTTTTCAAAAAACTTTGGATTCCCTCTAGATAGACCCGAATGGATAAAATATGTGAATTTAAAGTGAATTTGAAGACATCAGTCACAGGCCATTTGGTGATTTGACGTGGAATGACCCAAGAAAAACGTTTATAGACAGAAGCCTTGGCGGAATGGTTGTTAAAAAGATAAAATGGAATAAAACAAAGAATGGGTTGAACGATAAGAATTTGACATTGCTGGACTGTTTAAGGTTAGCCGAAGGTCCAAACAAAGTTGCGAAATATTGTCCAACGATGGCATAATCATCATCACAACTGCAGGAAAGAGACTCAAAGCAGTTGCACGAAATCGCCTTCCATCTCGCTTAAATTTGCCCAACAATATTCTTAATAGACAGATAACTTTGAAAATGTCAACACCAACTCGAATCCGAACACCTAACCAGAAAGACGTGAATTGGCCAGGAAGGCATGGCTTTAACGCAGGCACGTTGAGGGCGGATTGCCTTCTGTAACCACTTAGTGCCGCCGCCGAGATTGAGGCGCTTCATGCAGGCGCTAATTCACTCTCTCAACAGATGGTCCGGTGGCCTTGTGGTTAGAGGGTATGCTTGCACGTCCTCTAGCTCCAACGTCGCTGGTTCAAACCTACCCACGACTGATGAGGCCCAACAGGCCGAAGCATGTCTCGTGGTGGTTACATCTGTTGAGATTTGATAAATTTATCAATTGCCAGGTTACTTGTCTAAACATATAATCAGTAGCGCCTGCGTGAAGCGCCTCAATCTCGGATGCGGTATTAAGTGATTGCAGAAAGCAGTCCGCCCTCCACGTGCCTGCGTTAAAGCAGTGCCTTCCTGGCTAATTCACGCTCTCAACAGATGGTCCGGTGGCCTTGTGGTTAGAGGGTATGCTTGCACGTCCTCTAGCTCCAACGTCGCTGGTTCGAACCTACCCACGACTGATGCGGCCCAACAGGCCATGTCTGGTAGTGGTTGCATCATTTGATAGATTTGTGATGTTCAAGTTAGCATCACTCAAATATACCTGCGAGGATGCTGCACCGCATTAATCACTCATTACTGAATGTGAATCGCATCCTCATCATTATCAGCCGTAAAGTACACGATAACAGCTGGATTTGTCTAAATTGTGACTTATGATGCTCAAGTGAAGAAAATTGAATCGGAGGAAGGCAGACAAATACGTCACAGACAGCCATGAAATCTGTAGCGCCGCTTGTTATTGGGCGTGTGAACGACACATGTATCCGAGAGAGGTTGCCGCCGGTGTTACTGAAGTCTCAATTGAAGAGTTGATACTTCGGCGCTAGAAAACTAACAATCCAGAAAAAGCGGTTACCATTGAAGAGGAATCGGAAAGGCGACAAAATGAGAGCAGGTAGAGAATTGAATATCTGATGTTTCCATGCCAAGAGGCGTTCTCCTTAGACGTCATTTCTTTGTGTCTGCTTTGGGGCACGGTTTAAATCCCGTGGCTATTGTGATCCCAGCCAACTGATGATAAACCTATCTATGATGATGGGTCTATTATCAGAAGCATTTTTAAACGAAGAAAGATTGAACGTCAAAACAGAATGACAAACATTAAATCAGAATCGAACCGAAGTCATCGGTGTAGACGAGCTCGCACGTTCTGTACTAGGCCACACTGATGGTATAAAAGAAACATAGGTCAGACATTTGTTGTGAATCTATTGTGTGAAGTAGTTGAATGACATGCTGATATGCTGTCTCGCTACAAAAAGAAAACTGGTATCATTCTGTTAATAACAATGTCACGTGGAGATGACTTCTGACTTCACTCGCATTGACTTTGTACCGTCAGCGTGGCCTAGTGAAGAAGGTGCGAGCTCGTCTCCACCGCGGACTTCGGTTCGATTCCTGGGTCAGGCGACCTGACTGCCTGAATTGCTTAAGATGGCATGGAGTATGAGGCATGAATGCGTGACACAAAATTCACTTCTTATTTCAGGAAGTCTGCTCTTGAGACACCTACACTCCCCCGGACGCATGCTTTGCAGAGCGTTAAACTATCAGAGCCTGCGAATCCTTTTTTGAATGACAAAGCGAATAGTCGGGAACGACACATGTATCCAGCGGAAAAGATTTACGCCGGTGCAAGTGAACTTTCTATTGAGCATTTGATCTTTCTTCGATGGAAATCCAGAAATCCGGAAAAGGCGGCTGCCATTGAAAAAGAAACAGAGAAACGATTGATTGAAATCAGGTAAAGTTCAATCTGATTCATAAATTTCCTTTTTATGTATTCCAGCTATTGTTTAAATTTTGTCTTTCCATGCTCGAAAGCTCTTGTAGATCATTTCATTGGAAACTGGAATTATTTTTGAGACATGAATGTCATCAATGAACCTGTCGTTCGCGAACCTGTTAGGAATGGTAACGAAAGTTGACTCATTGCGGACGTGCTTGCTCGTGGTGTTCGGTCTGAACAGACACCGACGTTGTTTGATATCCTAGTATTGAACCTCGACGCCGTGTCTAGACAAGCTCTAGACCAGGGGTGCGCAGTCTTTTACATTTTTCGGCCGCCATTTCGAAGGCCGAAAGAATTACGGTTGCACTCATTCTGCAACCTGTGGTGTCCGTGGCACAGTGGTTGCGTACTTGGACTAGCGATCTCATGGTCCAGAGGTCGAACCCGGAAAGTGTCACTGGAAGTCGGCAGGAAGGGCATCCGGACTACAAAGCGCCACAACGCTCAAAACAAAGTCTGACTTAAGTCAGCACCGTCTAAGGCCCCAGTTGGGGTAAAAAGTGACGTAAAATCCGTAAAAAAAAAACTCAATATGTGTGCAAACAACTATGTCAATAGCCAATCCTTTTTATATTCCACCACTCAAATTAGCTTTCCCTGATGAATGACGCACTGAAAATCGCATAAAGGCCTGCTTCGTAAAGAATGAGTTAGCAAGTTAACCCATATACGACCGACGGTCATTTTTGACCCGAAAAGACTTTAGGGTGTTCTACGCATAAGGTGTTATCAGCACTTGAAAAGTTGAAAGCATGTTTTTGTAAGGGCAACCGAAGGAGAAAACCCTTCACTAAGCTAGTGCAATAATTCTTTCATCACAGGGCCGGTGATCTAGTAGGCATCCTTATTCAGGCCATGGATTTGAAGCTTACGCGCGCGACCAATTCGAACAAGCTTCAATTGTCCCTTTTGCTTCTTTTAGCTGATGACTCTAGCTATGAATGCACATGAACGTAACTTCCCTAAAATATTCTATTCATGAGTTCTCGAACTGTTTGAACGCCTTCGTTGCGGCTGCAGGCGCAGTTTTCCAAACAGCATGGGCATAAAGGTTTTCGACACTGCTACTATAGAGACGATTGTTTTTCGATTGCTTTGAACTCCAGAAATATTTGCAATATACTACATGTACGATATTCTTTTTCATTTAGGCCTACTTCTAATTGTCACGGCCGCAGCTTGCGCACCCCTGCTCTAGACCAATGGTTCCCAACCTTTTCAAGTTGACCCAAAAATAGGGGTGGTTTTATTATTCCGCGTACCCTCACCTATACATATAAAAATAGCAAGAATTCAATCACACTAAAATTTAATTACGCGTAGAAGTATTCGTAAATGAAATTCGTAATTGAACAACACAAAACTTCAACTAGGCGTAACTGATGCGCTCTTGTGCCATGCTCCAACATCAAACGAACTCTTTATTTGCTTTTAACCATTACTATGGAAGAGAATCCGCATTCATATAAGTATGTGGTTGGGGTCGAGTTGGTGGTCGCTAATTAGCAACGGTTGCTTCAAGGCCAGATGATGACAATTCGATGCGAAATGCACACAAAGTTTAACAGTTCAACATACCCATGAACAGGAAAGTAATCAAAATAGAATTGAGTTATATTAAATCTCCCATATTCTGCGCACCCCTCAAAATTCCTTCGCGTACCCCCAAGGGGAACGATCCTAAATCCGCCCATAAATAATTTATTTAGTGAAACCGTCAAGTGAATAAGATAGGTCTACAGCTTCCAAGCTACTGTATTGTTAATTTGTTATCAATGACAACCGTCAGGCGCATCTGAGGTCAAGGCGTTAGTTAGCGCGCTGACAAAATAACCGATAACGGAAGGGTAATTATATATTGTGTAAAAATCGCTTAGGTACTTACTGTCACTCGGCTACAAACTTCTATGATTTTGATCAAGCAAACAAACATGATCGAGATAAGTTGTAGCAGAAGATCTGAATTTTCATATGCAACAGGAATTGATGAAATCGTACAGTCCTAACGGAATCTACAGCGATCCGTGTCCTTTTTCTGGTCTAATTTTCCTATTACTGTGTAAACACAAGAGAGCATGTAGGGACCAGGAATGTAATGCTTTTTTATGTAGTTCATAACCACCATCAGCAGCAAAAATGTATTCATTTTCACATATTGTTTACCTGATTTCCTGATGAGCATTATCATTGTTTACCTGGGTTGATCATTTTTTCACATGACCGCCAAAATGACCGCAGAAGATTTGTGTTCACGGTCATAAATTTTGAAAATGATCGCGTTCTTGGCCGCGGACATGCAGCACTGAGCTTGACCTAATATACTAAGAATGAATGCTATGCGTCGAGGACGTCATGATACTGTGCAGATGACTGACAAAGATATCTTTTGGCCCGATCCTCCCCCCCCCGTTGCCTCCCAGGAGCCGCATCGGAGAAGTCTCACTCTGATGCAGTTCTAATACAGATGATTTCCTGAATCTATCCAATGCTCATTATTAATGCTCATTGCGCCGTATGTACTTTACTTTCCGTTGAATTTTATCTGCGCTTTCTACCGGCAGTAAATATCAGTGTGAATTTAGGGACATGTTGATTCAGTTGTACGGGGGAAATTGTCGCGTTTCAGTCATTGATATGACTCCATTCTGTTCCTGTTTCATTCTCTGGGACGGAGTTTTCAACTTTCACATGTCAACGTACCGCTCAGAACACAACAGGTGGATGTGATTTATGAAAGTTGACGTGCCCGCTGGTGTCCTTGCAGCAGCTAGGTAAATAAATACAAAATATGTCAAACTACGAAGAGGAATAAATAAAACATGAGGTGATTATAATGATGAGATCAGGAAATATTCATTGTGAATTCTCTAGACGACCATTGACTTTTTTCTTTGAGGTACCGGCAGTTGATGGTTCCAGCTCAGAGATGGAACCGTTTCAGCTTTTGGAAATGGTACCAGCTCTCGAACAGAACTGCACAGCTTCCTGTAGGCTTT